>CM021106.1:338548159-338608386 GCA_007115665.2 Sequoiadendron giganteum | reverse complement strand
GGATTTGGGGATGTCTCTTATGTCATGAGTCCTTGGACGACATTTTAAAGGGATGTAGGATTAGGTGGGGTGATGGGAATGGATGGAGGATTAGGGATGGTTGAAGGACTAGGATTAGGGATTGGTGGATTAGGATTATAGGAGGGGATAGAAATGGATGGAGGATTAGGGATTGGTGGATTAGGATTAGATGAGTGGATGGGATTCGATGGAGGACTAGGAGTGGTTGGAGGACTAGGATTAGGGATTGGTGAATTAGGATTAGAGGGAGGATTAAGATATAATGCGGTAAAGGGGGTAGTGATGCAAGAGGATGCAAATGATGAATTAAGATAGGAGGATGTGGATGATTTATTAGGTTGGGAAGATTGGGATGGTGGAGAATAGTAGGAAGATGTGGATCATGGATTAGTATGGGAAGATTGGGATGATGGAGGAATGTAGGAAAATGTAGATGATGGATTAGGACAAGAGGACATTGTTGGCAGATTTGTGTAGGAGAACATGGATGGAGGATTAGGATAGCAATATGTAGAGGCTAGATTAAGGTGGGAAGACATAGATGGGAAATTAAGGTAGGTATATTGGGATGGTGGATTGTGATAGGAAGGTGTGGATGTTGGATTAGAATGAGAATATTGAGGTGGTGGATTACCATAGGAGGACATGGATGGTGGATTGGCATAGGAGGATATGGGTGATGGATGGGGATAAGAGAATTGAGATGGTGGATTAGAATAAGAGGAATATTGGGATGGTGGATTAGGATAGAGGTTGAGAGGGAGGACATGATGAATATGTCGATGGTGAGGGTACTGGATATCCCTTGTCAAAGGTAGCATAAGGACTATTATTAGATGTGGATGAAGGCATGGGGGGATAGTTCAAAGGAGTAGTTAGATTTTTGGGGGTGATTGGAAAAATATTTCTATAAATGATAGCATCAAAGGGATCTATATTCCACTCTTCTTGATCAACAAGACTTTCGTTATCATCATCAACATAGTTAGGATTTCCCTTGAATACTATTATTGGTTGTGCGAGAGGGGGATAAGGATTCATGATGGATACAAATTAGAGGGAAAGAATAGATGATGGAAGATGACAGACTAGAGGACAGATTGGAAGAAGATAGGCGAAGACATCTTAAGATATGGTTTGATATCAAAAGATCTTGGACATGGATGGACCAAAGGCTCAAATCGGGATTTGGGTTAAGCTTAGATTGGGATTGAATAAAAGCTCGAATTAGGATGATGGGATTAAATCTCATATTAGAATTGGATTGGAGCTTAAATTGGGAATATATTAAAGCTCAAATTATGGTCTAGAACAATCCTGGGATGACAAGATTGGGAAAAATTGAAAATTAAAATTTTCAATTTTTTTGGTTTCTTTCTATGTCATAGTAAATCACATTTTCGAAGGTCTTCAGAGTAGAATTTAGGGACTGAATTAGTACTCTAGGAGACCTTTCCAATGGTATAAACGGTTCTAAATTCTTAGCACCGAGTTGAAAGTTATGACCCCAACAAGTTGGGGTAAATAAATTCCTAGAAAGAATTTCAAAAATTGGATGGTTTAGGGATGGATAGGATGAGCAAGAATGATTGGATAATTTTTTTGGACTGAAGAGGATGTAGGCTAATTTTGATATGAATGATTAACTCTTTGGATGTGATGAACACAGCAGAAAGTAGTTGAACAGACACCAAAATAGACTTGAACAGGGCCCTCGATGAAGAAGAAAAAGGTAGACTTGTCCCTTTGTTCGAGGCCAGGTCGCCTGTCTGCTAGGGCAAGGTCACCTATCAAGGTAGGGCCGCCTGTCAGGGAAGGGCCACCTATTTTGGTAGGGCAAAGTCATCTGTCAGGGAAAGGTCACCTGTCAGGGTAGGGCTGCCTGTTCTGGCAAAGCAAGGTCACTTGTCAGGGCAGGGTCGCCTATCAAGGGAAATTCACCTCAAAGTCGCCTGTCAGGGTAGGGCCACCTATTCTGTCAGGGCAGGGTTGCCTGTTCTAGGGCAGGACCACCCAAAATTGGGTAGGGTAACCCAAATAGCTTCTAGATTCAACTTAGTCTAGAAAATAGTCAAGTGATATCAATAAACGGGGTGAACGGGCTTCCAAGACAAGAAATCGGGTTCACGAAACGGGTGAATGATCACTCGGAATGGGTCAACGAGTGAATGGATGTACGAGGTGAGATAAAAACACTTGGAATGGGAAAACGGGTTCCCAGAATGGGTGAACGGGTGGCAAAAATGAGGGAATGATGTTCAGAATAGGAAAATGAATATCCGAAATGGATGGATGGATAGTTGGAATCATAAAACGACTACTCGAAACAAGGGAACAACACTCGAAATCAAAAAATGGGTATCTAAAATGAGGTAACAACTAGTGAACTGAGGTTGAAAATGACTATTCAGAGGGTAGGGTCACCCAAACAGTGGGCGAGGTCACCCAAACAGGGGGTAGGGCCACCCAAATAGGAAAAATTGCTAAAATTTTGACTTGAACAGGATAAAAAACAATTGAGATAGGGGGCAGGGTCGCCCCTTTGAGGGAAAGGTCATCTATTTGAGGGCGGGGTCACCCCTTTAAGGGCAAGGCTGCCTATTTCAGGAAAAAATGGTGAATTTTGACTTAGTCTGGGTGAAAAATGGCTGAAACAGGAAGGGTGGGGTCACCCCTCTAAGGGCAGGGTTGCCCTTTTGAGGGAAAGGTCACCCATTTTAGGGAAAGGTCACCTTTTTGTGCTAGTTTGAACCTAACTTAGTCAAAAATAGTTATGGAAAAGGACAACAACGACAAGCAAAAATCCAAAACTTACTGACAATCATTGGTTTTTCATAAGAAGATAGTTCAAACAACACAAGCCTAGTTTTAGTGTTAAGGGTATGGTCAAGATGGTCCTATATCTAGGCTTAACAAGGTTTCTAAGGGAGTCCCTGATATATGCATGGTACATGGGACACAACCGTGAACACCAATCTGTCACAAGCATGAGTCGGGAACTTCCAACGAGAGACTGGGAGCTCAGACCAACTCTTCGCGTCTTATTTAGATATCACCCTAGCTTTAATGCTCCACCAGACATGACATGACTAGATTGAGGTACAGCTTCTACCTCCCCACTTTATATACCTTGCTAGTACGCGTGGATGGAATTGTCCCTTAGGGTGAAAAGGACTTAAGTGGACTGTGATTTCTCTTCACCCAGGATCATGAACTGGCACAGGGGGATTGGATACATCAATATCCCACTTATAAAAACATAACAAACAAGTTTATTGACCCTTTAATTAAACCTATGTTCCTAGTTTAGAAATGAAAACAAGAAATAACTAACTAGGAAAAATAGAATTTTTCCACCTGCAACAAATCCATTAGCAGTTTCATTTTTATGTCTTCAACAATCAAGTTGCACAAACATTAGTAACGAAACACACTCGTCAACAAACAGATGTTAGTAGATCAGAAATAGTGAAAAATAGCTTGAATCTGATTTTTGAAATGATAAACTTACTATCTGTTTACCTATTTTTTCGTTGTTTCATGTGTGGTTGCCTCTATGTTTCAAGCACAACCGGCTCTTAGAGCGAGGTCACCCCTTTACGGGAAGGGCTGCTTGTTTGTCCAAAACCTACAGAAAAGTTAGAAAAATAAAAAAAATCAAGGTTTTGGATGGGGTCACCCCTTTGTGGGTGAGGTCACTTGTTTGGGGGTGGGGTCTCCTATTTGTGGACTTGAACCTACAAAATAGTTAGAAAAAAAAAAATAGAAACTAAAAATTTTGGATTTTGGGCTTGGTCGCCCCTTTGAGGGCGGAGTCGCCTGTTTGTCCCGAACCTACAAAAAAGTCAAAAAAAATAGAGAGACAAAAATTGAAAATCTGGAGTTTTGGGCAGGGTTGCCTGTTTGTGGGCAGGGTCACCCCTTTGTGGGTAGAGTTGCCTCTATATTCCTAAACCTGCAAAATTTCAAAAAACAAAAAATGTAAAAGTGATAGACCCATGATGTGGGTAGAACTTGGCATGCCAGAAATGTGTGCAATGAAAATCTTTATTCTAAAATGCAAAACAAAATGAATGCAATGAAAAAGGAACACAACAACACCTCAAAAGATTAGGCTTATTTAAAATTAAACAAACAATGAGAAAAATAACAAAGAGTATTAGACCTTTGTTTGTCTAGCTTGATGAAGTGGTTGGCCCTTGATGATGCTCTTGATGTGTGTTCCTTGATGAAAATCTTGCAATAATTATGGTGATTGAATGATAGAAGATGGTAGGTGAGAGTGCAAATGGCCTTGAATGCAAGAGTGTTGTAATAATGGCTAGAATGCTTAACAATCTTCAAAAGTCGTAACCTCTAACTTGAGGCCAAGGCCCTCCATTTAAAGAAAAATGGATGGCTAAGATTGATCCACCATGGACAAGATGAAGGGTTGTAGTGAGTTGAGGACTCACAAACCCTCACATCTTTCCATGTGGAGGGTGAGATAGAAGAAGTACAGGGTGACCATAAAAAAGACCATGTGGTCCCAAGGTACTTGCAAGTACCTTGGGATTGAAGAGGATTTCCTTAAAAAGGGATTTTTTATCCCCAAGTGGCGCCGAAAGTAACAAGTGAAGACTTTTAGAAAGTCCACTCTTGTCACCATGGGGATTGGAGAGGGCATTGGAGGAATAAAAATGAGTTTAAAATTCACAAGCTTGGAAGAAACCCATGGATAAGACAAGGTCCTCCAAAAGGAGGTCCTTGTCTCATGTACTTGATGTGACCTTTGAGAGGTCATGGGGAAAACAAATGCATGGGGGGAATAAGTGTGAATTTTGAATTCACATGGAGAAGAGTTCAAACCAAATAAGGTAAGTACCATGAAAGGTTGACTTAAGGACATGTTAGAAAAAGTAAGTGATTAGGATTAAAGTTGTGCAAACAGGTGATTAGGAAAATTAATGAGGATTAGAGGCAAGTGGCTAAATATGGAGGATGTGACATTAATCCTCATTAAGGATATGCACATCCTAATGAAGGATTAATTAGATTAACCCAGATTAATGAAAAGGTTATGGAGGATGGGACAAGGAGAGAGAAAGAATGAATGAAATTTGAAAAAGATAATTGACTAAAATAAATTGATTGATTTATTTAATTTAGAGAGGAAATGGTGAAGGATAAATTATTTAATTAAATACTTTTAAGAACCTTAGAAAATGAGACAATATTAATTAAATATGTCATTTAATTAATATAGATGAATTAAACAAGTAAATGATAGGATTTTGACCATATGGAAGTGGTCAAATTTGGATGTCTACAGATACCTATCTCCTTGTCTCAACTGGAAATTCTTCTGTTTCCCTTGTGAATTCTGCTACTGACCACTCTATGTAGGAACCTATAGTGTCCTAGGTGGTTGAGCTCCCTGAGCGTGGATGCTACATGAACTAGGCCCTACAACTAAAGCATTGCCTATCTACAGTCTAGAATGGCCACCTAACGCCATCGCCAAATTCTCCTCCACCAGTCTAGCCTTATCCACTACTGTCTCCATAGTCTTGGGTTCAAAAACCCAAACACCACCACTGATCTGAGCATTTAAGCCCCTAATGAAGTGTTGAACAAGCATGCCCTCATCCTCACCAATGACAACAAACTGTTTGAGCTCGTAGAATCGACGCTCATACTATTCCACCGACATGGCTATCTATTGCAAAGCATGAAAATCGTCTCCACGATGTTGTTGCCAATGGTCAGAAAGGAATCTAACTCTAAACTTCTCGATGAACATATCCCAAGAAACATAATTATGTCAATAAAAATATTTTTCTCCTCCAATCTCCACCAAGTAGATGCAAAATCTTGCAAGTGCATGATCGCACATCTGGCCTTGGTGTTGCTACCATAAGGGTGCATAGAAAAGCACCAGTTCAGGTCTATCAAACATGTCTCAGCCTCTAATCCTCTGCCAAAACCATTGAAAGTGGGTGGACGAGCTCTAAGTAGGTCTCTCATGTGAGCAGCTATGATTGCCTCCAGCTGTGCTGGAACCTCTATCTCACCAACATTAATCTAAAATTCGTCCTACCTCGGCCCAAGGTGAGCAAGGGTCTCCTCTAACAATCAACAAAACTGAGTGCCCTCGATCCCTGGTGGATCCTGATGCTGATCACCACCTCCCAGAGCATTCTAGGAAGCCTGATGTTCCTCATGATTAGAGTCATGGGAAACATAGGGAGGTGAATCCTGATGACTACCTCCGCGACCGCCTCCTCGACCATGACCTCAACCTCTACTATGACCTCACCTAGGTGGCATGATCCTACACAAAAACACCAAGGTATAAGACAAGGTACGCAAACTTAAATACTATGCAACTAATAGCTTAATGGGTTCAACATTATCCCAGAGCACCAAGTGTTTAAACTTGGGCTTTGATACCATATGTAACGCCCTACCACATAACCGTGTAGGATGATGCAATACAATGAAAGTGTAAAAAATATTTTAATTTTTTTAGTGTAATTAATAACAAGTAAAGTGAATAACACTTAACACATACATTTGAATCCCATAACATATAAAAATAAACTAATCCATAACATATAAAATAATACTCATGAAATAAAGAACATACATCCAACAACATTAAATTCATCTCATAAGATACAAAGTACATTAAAGAATCATCCATAGATTGCATTCATTCAATATAGCAGTTACAAGGCTCCTTTCCAAAATGAGGTAGATCATAGAATAATGTTACAATTACAAATATACAAGAATCCTCCTCAAATAAAAATGAGGAGAAGTACATATACAAAGTATCCAACTGATCCAAAAGAACATAAGAAATGGTACAAAGCAACTGGAACACGCGAGCTCTCCAATCTGGAACATCCCACCACGAACATATATTGGAAACCCAACGGTGTAAGGTGCACGTTCCACCCAACCAAATGGTACCTGAAGGCCCACCTCCCATGCTAGGAGATAGTAAAAAGGATTCCTAGGCAAAACCAACAACCTCTAGATATACACAATCACAAGACTAAACCATACAAGTAAAATACTTTAACAAAAAGGTTACATTGCTTCTAGAGTAAAATAATCAAGTACACCAACTAAACCATACAAACTGCTATCATAAGAGGAGTGTCATCACAAAGCTGCATGGGTTGCCCTGGTAGATCTTCCTAGGCCTCAACCCCCATCTTGGGTTACCCTGGTAGCCTCTCACGACCCCCAGACCCACATGTAAACCAATGTGGAATCAAATATCTTTCAAAGGGACAAGATAATGATCTTGCCATTCCAGGCCTTGAAATCTCATCCCAAGTCTAAACAAGCCCTTGAGCCAATGAGCGAGGCTCAATTATCTAGTTAAGTGTTAAAAGCTACCATTTCCCCTAATACATTTATTTAATTTCCAGTGAATTAACTAACTCTCACATGAGTTACCCTAGCACCACTTTGTGCACTAGCCCCCATTGAGAGCCACTCCCCTACTGACAACACAAGGATCTAATTCAAAAACACAAGGGTAAACATAGTGCACAAAACTGGATATTAAATCCCAATCCAAAATATAAGAGGAAACAAATCTCCGTTCATAGTAACTAGGTGTTTAAACTGAATTACAACCAAGTGCACTACCCAAGGGAAAACAAAGGGCTGAACCATAAATCACAACAACCCCCTCATAAAAATAACAACATCTAGAAGACTTACACAGTCACAACTAACAGATTTCCCCAACAACGTGAATAGAAGAAATCATAATTTAATAAGCAATTTAGGCAAGAAATAAAAACTATTATTAGGATTTCCTAAATCCAATTTCATTTTCAAGAAAATACAATAACACATTGCCCAAAATAAACTAACTTAATACAATTTCATTTACAGACAATAGAGGAATTAAATCTATTTGTTTAAATCAATTTCCCAATTACATATAAATAAAAAAAATCAATTTCCTCTACTAAATTCATTTCATTTAAATCATCTAATTTGTGCATGTGCATGCACCTATTCTAAAATACATTTTAAATATATATATATATATATATATATATATATATATATATATATATATATATATATATATCATGCATATAATATATATATTATATATTTCATATATTAAAAATATCATATAAAATAAAATCGATTTAAAAACAAGGGGTAGACGAATTAAAAGGTACTTCGTCACTGTTCATGATAGAAATTCACAAAGCCTAGGGGGGCTATTCCTTCACATAGCCGAACCCCCACATAGGGGGTGTGGCAGTGGAGGTAGCGCCTCCCTAGTCACCTCCCTTTGGGGCGGCTGTGGGGAGCAACCCCTAGCCAAATTCCAATACAAAAAACTATAAATTTAGTTTATTTAAAACCTATGAAATGCAACTCTCCGTACGGAAAATTCAAGTCAGGTTTTCAAAATAAATTTTGAAATAAGCTTCATAAATAAAATATATAAGCATATATATATATATATATTAATTCATCAACATGATTGCCCAGTTGGGCAAATTTTCACATTTTTTTCCTATAAAAGGATATTCACAAAACTTTTCTACAGGAAAGGATTTACAAATTAACCAGAGGTTTACAATTTCCTAGCCGAACAAATCTAATTGGGAAAACAAAACAAAACCATAATCTTCTATACGAAGATCTTTTCCAAAACAAACAAGATTTTTCCCAAATTTTGACAGGAAAATTTTTAATCCATTCCTACAAAGATTTTCCAAATCTTCTATTATTTTCCTTCTGGGATTTCTTTTGTTTAAAACAATTCCTATAGAGGCTCTAAAAATTTTACGACAGTTTTCCAATTCCAAACAAAACAAAGCTTAAAATAATTTCTACATAAGCTTTAAAGCTTTCCCAACAATTTTTCAATTTCAAAACAAACCAAAGCTTTAAACAACATTCTTCATTGTACAGGCAATCTTTCCAATTTGCATATAAATAAACATAATTTAAAGAACCTATTTCTAGAAGCTTGAGGAAATGATGTTCAAAGTAGAGCTTTGCCTTCATATTCCAATTTACCCAAGTTTCTTCCAAATTATCCACTTTTCCAAAACAATGAAAACATAACCAGAGCCAAAATTTTCCGAGAACTTCTTCCCCAATTTTTCAACAACAATTTTCAACAACCTCTTCTAATTTTTCAACCACACAAAATATCTTATCTCATTTTCGTGAAGTAACCTCTTTTTTTTCTTTCATTTAATGCAAATATTCTCTTCGAGAATTAATTCCCAACAACAGTGTTTAATTTTTCTAACACGTCACAATAAAATATCTTTCCCAACCAAATCACAGATATTTCCTCTTGATATTTTCTAACATATTTGTGCATTTAATAATTCAAAATTCACATATTAACTTCTAATTAAATTTAAAATCTAATTAATTTAATCACTTTATAAAATAAATTTAATCTCAAAGATTAAATCACTTTACAAAATAAATTTAATTTAATTAATTAAATCAAATATAAAGCTTCTAACAACATTAATCAAGATTAATTAAATAACCAATTAAAAAATATTTTAAGCATTAATTTCCCACAAAACATACCTTGCAAAATAAATAAATGACAAGGCAACGAAAACAACATGACATCAAAGCATGACCAAAGAAGATTGATGACACACTGTGACTAGGGTTGTGGTTTGACAAGGAGACCCAGTTACTATCTCTCAATCAACTATATCATTGGGAAATGAACATGCTCAAACTTGTGAATCCAGGTAGAGTCGATGTCCTGTACCTGCAATCCTGCAATCAAACATATGTCATACATATATATCATGAACAATCACACCATGAAGGAAAAAAATTGGAAACGTAGGGCGCTCACAAGAGAGTGATGCAATCCCATTCCCTTCACCAATACAATGTTACATCAAAACAGATGAAACTAAAACAACAATTAACTACAGATGAGCATATATCAATATCAACTTAAATAATCAACTATGCTAACCAAAAAGCATGTCATAAACATTAATCATCCATAAAGTGTACCATCACATCACAATATAATCATCACTCCAATGCCAACGATCAAATAACAACAACATAGTATGATGGTCTATCAAAGTAAAAAAATTGTCTGAAAATATAAGCAAATCGAAGGGGTGCTACAAATTGCTAGGGATAAACTATGCAACAACCTCTTGTTCAAGACCAATAAAGAAAATAGAATACTAGAGATAGAAAGAGGATGATGCAAGAACTTATGGAGGTCATAAATTTTGGCTTCGGAGTCCAATTGAGCAATTTTTAAAAATTGTTTTTTTGTTTTATTTTCAAACTCATGCATGTAATCAAATTAGTAAATTGACAATTAGTGTCATTTTAATTAGTTTTAAATAATTGGCAACTTTCATAGACCATATAGATAAGCATGAAAAATTACCAAAAAAAAAGGCAAGTTCAAAAAATTGTTAAAGCATGAAAATCTACCAAAAAAAGGCAAGTTAAAAAAATTATTAAAAACTGCCAAAAAAGGGTAATTTTCAAGTTTTACTAAAACTCAAAAAAGTAATTTGATTTACAAAAAAAAAATTCCAAAAAAGGTAATTTTTAGATTTGTACTTAAAGGGATGTTTGTTTTCAATTTTGGGGAGATGGAATGATAAATAAAGAAGTGTTTTTCAAAAGTATTTTGAGTTTATGTGTCCTTTTTTTTATAATAATTTTTAATTTATGGTTGCATCATCTGGTATTAGAGCTAGTGTTTTTGAGTGTGCAAGCAGAGCACTGAACATGAGGCAATTTGCACTAGGACCTGAGGGTTGGTATACGTATGGATTTTTTTCTTTGTAGATGAATGTGCAATTTGCAAGAGGAATGATTTGTTGAGAAAAGGTTCTTGTGGTTGTGAACAGATTGCCGAGTGTGAGGTAGTTTGCAACAAAACCTGAAAGTGTTGAAGATTTGTAAACAAATCACTGAATGTGAGATAGTTTACATGTGAAGAACTTGAAGATTTAAAAATTCGTGTTAAGGATTTGTGAGGCCTTAAAGATGAAAAATTGGAAGAAGAAAATGAATTTTATCATTAGATGGATTTTGAGGATTCCTAAACTTGAGAAAATCATAGAGAGACAACAACAAGAAATAAGAGTTAGAATGATAGAGTTGCAGCAGCAAGTGAAAGAACTGGGAGTAGAGATTGAAAGGAGGAAATAAGAAAAAAGAAGAGTTGAAGGTAATTTTGATTATCCTTCTAATGATATTTTGATTGCAAATAAGAAAGAAGATGCAACATAATGTCATGCATGTGGCACAAAAGAAGAAAATGAGGATGAATACAAAGAAATTGATGCACCTAAAGTTGAGACATGTCTTTTTAAAATCATAATTGTGGAGAATGAGGAGGTTGTATGTGCAAAAGAAGAGGTTACATTAGAAATTGATATGACATACTTTAAGTGTCTAAATTATGATGAGGTAATTGGTGAGGAAAGAAAAGATTTCCTGTTGAGAGATGAGATAAGGAAGATAGAAGAATTCTTTGCAACCAAAGAAAGTGTAGAAATTGTTGTAGATAAAGATATTGTTGTACCGGTAGAGCTTAAGAAGGTTGTAGGAAATAAAGAGGGTAAAGAAGATTTACTATCAATAGAAGAAGAGTGGCTTGTAAAACTTATCAATGGAGGTGAGAAGATAGCTATTACAGTGAAGGACAAAGAAGATGATGTTAGCGCAACAAAGAAAAAAGAGGATGGGAAAGATGAATCTTTTGATTATGTTGATGTGAGTGCAAAGGATGAAGGGATTACAACTAAAAATTATCTTTTAGAAGGAAAATAAAAAGAGGAACACAATGTTGAAATTAATATTGGTGATGAAAAAATTGTTGTAGCAGTGATAGAGAAAAAGACAATGTGTGTATTTCATTATTTTACTGAAGAAGAGGAAATTAATATTTATGATTTTCTAGAATTTAATAGTGTTTATTGGTGCGAGATGGACTATGTGAAAAGAGGGAGAAAGAGAGGAAGAATAAAAGATGGAAGATATATCAAATTGCAAGGAAAATTGAGAAATAATGTCCAGGTAAATAAGATAGAGAGATGGATTCAGGATGAGCATGGCATCTACAAATGAGAATTGAAGAAGTTGAATAAAAATAAGTGGCATCAATTTAAAGATCATCACTTGCATGAGTTGCATTCTTTTCAACCAGAGGAGAATGATGCGGGAACTTATAAAGGTCATAAATTTTGGCTTGGGAGTCCAATTGAACAATTTGTTTAAGTTGTTTTTTATTTTATTTTCAAACTCTTACATGTGTAATCAAATTAGTAGATTGGCAATTAGTGTCATTTTAATTAGTTTTAAATAATTGGAAACTTTCATAGGCCATATAGATAAACATGAAAAATTATCAAAAAAGGCAAGTTAAAAAACAGTTGTTAAAGGATGAAAAATTACCAAAACAATGCAAGTTAAAAAAAATATTAAAAACTGCCAAAAAAGGTAATTTTCAGATTTTGCTAAAAACTGCCAAAAAAGGTAATTTCGGATTTTGCTAAAACTACCAAAAGGTAATTTCGGATTTTTTTAAAAAAATGCCAAAAAGGTAAATTTTAGATTTGTACTTAAAGGGATGTTTGTTTTTCAGTTTTGGGGAGATGGAATGAGAAATAAAAAATATTTTTTTAGAAGTATTTTGAGTGAGTTTATGGACTGTGGAAACAAAATGCTATTAATAATTTTTAATTTATATTGCATTTTGGTTGCATCATTGGATCATCAATCGAAAGAGAGAAAAATCAAAGAAAAAAAAGTAGAAATTGGAAAGAATTTCCTAGAGCAAAAAGGTGGTTGAACAAGAAAAATTATGTAAGAAAGAAACATCACCAGCCACTTTGCAATCAAACAAGGTGTTTGATCTGTCAATCAACTAAGGATTGGTGGATAAAATTAAAAAAGGTAGAAACATTACCGAATAACAACGATACAAAGGGTGGTGGTAATTATGGAATCAAGCAGTAGTAAATCAGATACGAAGGTGAAAGAACATTATGTGGAAATAGATAGTGAGGAGGAAGGATATTTTGATGAACTAGGAATCACAGATCTAAGGTGTATTTCAAAAATGACATCTAAGTTGCTATAAATTAACTCAAGTGGCACCAAAAAGAAAGGTCAAAAATTAGATAAACAAAAAAATGAGGAACTCACTAAGGAGAAAGGAATAACTAGCGTCAAGATCTTACTATTGAATGCTAAGGGGGAAACCTTCTCCCTTAGGAAATTATGAAGCTTATCTCATGGAATGTTAGGGGCCTAATACCTCTAACAAGCAATGCATAACCAAGTGCCAATTAGAGATATCGAACTCATATTTTGTTCTACTCCAAGAAACAAAAAATGATGAAGGAAGAAGGATTTTAAACATGGCTAGATGGGAGGAGGAATATTCAAAGGACATTGGATCGACAGGGGGCTTGGCATCCTCTGGAAGATGAGCAGTGTGATGGTTAAAGTTAGGTGAAAGGAATTGAACTAGATGATTTGTGAGGTAAGAGATCTAAATGTAAACCTTGAGTTTTTGTTATTTAACATTTATGGCCCTATCAAAAATCAAGACAAGATTGCACTATAGCATTACCCTTGGCAATCTAGTCTTTGATTACCATGGTAAGAAGATAATTATGGATTTTAATGTGGTATTGAGTAGTGATGAAAAATGAGGGGGAGTTGGTAGGATTCCTAAATCCATGAATGAATTTAATGATTTGTCATGGCTACTGATCTCCTTAACACTCAGTCAAAACATGGTTCATACACCTAGACTAATAGAAGGGAGGGATTTACCTAAATAAATGAAATATTGGACAATTTTTTGTATTCCCAAGAATGGCTCACATCAAACTATGATCTTTTATCTAAAATACTACCTCTCTCAAGATCAAACCACTTTCCTGTGGAGATAGAAATAAATATGGACATAGGCTAGCACAAAAGATTGTTCAAGTTTGAACGAATGTGGTTTAGAAATATGAAATTGGTATAGTTATTAGAACAATGGTAAAAATTGAGTCCTTCCTACATAGGCACTGAAAGTTGTGTTTAAATGAAAGCTACAATTCATCAAAAGAAAACTTATAGAATGGAACAAAGCCTCGTTTAGAAACATTTTCATAGAAAAAGAGAGGATCAAAGAGAAATTCGGTAAATTGAATGAGAAGATCATTTCTCATGGGATGTTCTAGGAGGAATATAAATTGGAGAAATCGTTGATGGAAGAATATAACAAAATTATTTCCAGGGAGGAAGAATATTGAAGAGAAAAATCTCAAGAAGTATGGATCCTAGAAGGAGACTCCAACACAAAAATATTTCACAACACAAATAACTGAGGGCTCAAAAAAAAAATAACATAGATAAAAAATGTTGAAGGTGACCTTCTTAATTCTCCAGAAGAGATCCAATGCGAAGCTATCAAACACTTTAAAAATTCATTATCTTTGAGTGGAGCAATCGACTCTCTATCTTGTGCAGACATATTAAATAACATTCCATGCCTCATTACTGATGAAGATAATGAAATTTTGCTGGCTCCTTTCACAAAGGAAGAAATCAAATTTATATTCTTCCAACTACACTCAAATAAATCTCCCAAACTGGATGGGTTTCCGATGCTCTTTTTCCACAGGTGTTGGCACTTTCTTGAAAGTGATGTATAGGAAATTATTGAATAATTCAAAAAAAAAGTATTTTTTTCTCAAGGATCTAAATAACATAATTATTGTGTTAATTTTGAAGAAGGAAAAGTGCAATTCATTTGGTGAATATCAGCCTATCTCACTATGTAACACATAAAATTTTGTCAAAAGCGATAGAATAAGATTAGAAAATTTTGGAAAAGATAATTTAAAATAATCAGAGTGGCTTTACACCAAGCAGAGACATTATGGATAGTATAATAATCATCAATGAAGCAATACATTCAATAAATAGTGATCATTTGAGCAACATGATGATAAAGGTAGATGTGACCAAGGCATACAATTGTGTCAAATGGAGATTTATGTGTAAAGTGTTGGAGAAGTTTGGATATGACAAAACTTGGATAAATATGGTTTTCTATTGTATCTCCTCCATGAGATATTCCATATTGGTAAATGGTCATTCATGTGGCTTCTTTGAAGGCTCTAGTTGGCTACGCCAAGGAAATCTTGTGTCACCATTATTTTTCATCATTATGGTGGAGGCACTAAAAAGATTCATTGATAGGTCATGTTAGGAAGGTAGATGGAATGTCTTGATAATCGCAAGGAATGTGGACCACCTCACTTGTCTACAATTTGCAGATGACACAGTCCCGTACAAAGAGGAATCTCTTGGTGAGGCTAAGGAAATTAAAAGAGTTCTAAAGAAGTATATTTTGGCCTAAGGATAACTAATAAATAAGGAAAAATCCAATAATTATCTTTTCAATACCAAGAAACATATGCAAAGGAAGATTGCATGGTATTGGGCTACTTAATTGATTACATCCCTTGTAAATATTTGGGAGTGTCTATGTTCAAAGGCATTGTTAGATCATGCTTATGGGACAAAATAACAAAGAAATGCAGGGATAAGTCATTAGTTTGGCATGGGGCTAGTTAACACTAGTTGGTCGCATAACTATGCTTAGGGCAATTCTTTTAGCTATTCCAACATATTATACGTCTAGAATGCAGTTGACACACAAGGCCTCCTCCTCCGTGGATAACAGGTTGAAAATATTCTTATGGGATGTTTTGAAATGAATAGAAGAGAATTCGATTATTATTTATCACAGGGGTTCACTAAAAAATTTGTGCATCTTTTGTTGTGCAGGCCTGTGTCTATGTAGGCGCATCTTGCATGTTTTTAGCACTGCATGCATGGTGTCTTGGGGAGTTTGGTGTTGTGTGGAGAGCTGGTCTGCATTCAGGGGTGGGGTTTTTTCTATTTTCAGGGGTGGGATTTGGTTCTCTTTTGTGCTCAAGGGTGGGTTATTTTTGCTTTAAAGGGTGGGTTTTCTTGGGTGAGGTCTTTGTTGTGTTCAGATGTGGTTTTTTGTTTGGATCATGGCGGTGGAATAGGCTTCTTCCAGTTTGGTGGTGGCTAGACTTGATGTGTCTCTTAATGTCTCTTCTTTTGTTTTCAAATCTCAATAGTCTGAGTTGTTTTATGTGGGAGAGGGCCTGAAACTAAAGAAAGTAAATGGTTGTTTTCCTAGAAGTCAAGATCATTCGGTCTTGGTTCTTTCTCCAAAATATGTGGCTGATGATGTTTTTTACTGGAATAGACATGCTTTAATTCACAAATTTCTTGGGATCCATATTCCTCTACCGGGTTTGGATGCTTGGATCAGGTGTATGTGGTAGGTTGAGAGCAACATGGAGCTAATGGTAGCTGCAAATAGTTATTTTGTGGTTGTTTTTTCCAATATGGTTGATAGGAATTAGGTGTTTGAGGGAGGACCCTACTTTTATAATCATGTTGCATTATTTATCAAACTCTGCCATATGGGTTTTAATTCAATTGAGGAATCACCATCAAGGGTTCCTATCTGGGTCCGACTATCATGGATTCCCCTGGAGTTTTGGAGAGAAGATATTTTACAACAGATTGTTGCTCTTCTTGGTAAGCCTATTGTAGTTGCTCAACAAAAACTTGAAAGAAAGGTTATTTCTTCTACTCGGATTTGTGTGGAGGTTGATTTGAATAATCCTTTGTTGTATTCTCTAGAAATTTTTCTTGATTCTTTGTCTTGGATTTAACAACTTGATAATGAATCCCTTCCTTTTTGTTGTTGGATTTGTCATGAGTATGGACATCTTCAGAAGCAGTGTCCTATGATTAATAAGGCCCCTCCTAATTCCTCCCCTTCGTCTTCAACTCCAAAAATTTTTAAGGAGGATAAAGAGAAATCTACCATGAAGGAGGGTGGATCAGATAGAGATGGATTTGTGTCGGTTAAGCCCCAGGCTAAGGTTCATGGTCAGAAGATACCATTCAAAGATAGGTAGAATGAAGAGGACTTTAATCGGTTTGAGGTGTTGGACACTTCAACCTTGGAGGAAGGAATCCCATCGGATGTGCCTTCTGATGTTGTTGGTATGGTTTGTGTTGTGGCATAGGGATGGGGATCTGGTCAGGATGTTCATTTATCATAGGGTATGCAGGATCATCTAGTACCTCGAAAGGGTCCTCTACAGGATGATGATGATATTGTTTTGGAAAATTTGGAAAAGGAGGGGCTAGGTTTAGGCAAGAGCATGGGTCTTCTCTAGCCTTGAGGGTGCAGCAACACACGCTTATGAAGGGATTGTCTGAGCACTCTTCTACAAGTGGCTACAAGAATGATCTTGAGAAGATTAAGTGTACAAGAGATTTTTTGGTGGAATCTAGGTCTGTTAAACACATTGATGTTCACTTTTCTCTGTCTCCCTCATGATTATTCTCTCATGGAATGTAAGGAGGTTGAATAGCACCTCCCATCAAAATGCTATTCATGATCTGATTGTTGTCCATTCTCCAAACATTTTTTGTATTTATGAGCCTAAACTTTTAGTTTATTTCATGCTTCAGTGTGCTTCTCGTATCTAGTATTTTGGTCAATGTCAGTGCATTGATTCTCAGTGGAGTTCTAGAGGTTTGGCTCTTTTTGGGGATCCTAGAAATACTGCTCCAATTTGGTGGATTTCCAGTCATTCTACTATTTCCATGGTTGCCTCTTCTTTAGAAATAGGCGAGACCATTCTAGTTACTAATGTTTATTCCCCGATTGATATTCATGGAAAAATCCATCTTTGGGATCATATAAGGTATGTTAGATCATGTGCTCCATATCTTCCTTTGATCTTAGCTAGTGATTTTAATTCTATGTTGAGCTTGGAGGAGAAAAGAGGTGGCTTTCCTTGGCTTGGGCCTGCTTCTGATCTTTTTCGAGAGAATGTGGATTTGTTGGTTTTAATTGATGTTAATCCTTCTAATGGGGTTTTCACTTGTTATAATAGACGGGGTGGAGAGGAGGCGATATCTAAAAGGTTGGATAGATTTCTTGTTTCCTATTTTTGGGTGGGGGTAGATTGGTTATGGGTTCAAAGATTCTTGATTGGAGGGTTTCTCATCATTGGCCAATTAAACTTTCAATAGCCTATTTTACAACTCCCAAGAATCCTCCCTTTAAGTTTCAGCTTATGTGGCTTCGGGAGACTTAGTTGCATTATCTTATGGACTAGTGGTGGCATGATGGAAGCCCTGCTTATGGTATAGCCATGTTCACCTTTGTTAAGAAACTTCAGTATGTTAAATTCCACCTTAAGAGATGGAACAAGATGAATTTTGGAAATTTTAAGGTTATGAAGAGGAATTCCCAGGTGCGCCTTGATGTGATTACTCACCAAATTTAGGATTTTTGTTTCTCAGATGCTTTGGGTCAACCAGAATCCTAGGCTGCGAGAGTAGTGGAAGAGTGGGAGCTTCAGGAGGAGAGTTTTTGGAAGTAAAAGGCTCAGATTGATTGGCTTCAAGAAGGGGACTATAATTCTTCTTTCTTCCATCATTATGTGCGGGCTCATCACAATAGAAGTTGTATCTCCTCTCTGGTCAATGCGGATGGGATTCATATTTCTTCTTTGTAGGCTTTGTCTCGAGAGGATAGACAATTTTATTCTACTCTTTTTTATGAGGATTCACCCCCTACAGATGATGAGGAGAATTTGATCCTTGCTTGCATTCCCTCCTTGATCTCCAAGGAGATGAATAATTTCCTCATCCACCTGATTTCTTTGATTGTATTGGAAGAGGTTATTTTTGGGATGAATAAAGGTAAAGCTCCTGGCTCTGATGGTTTTCCTGTTGAATTTTTTCAAGAATTTTGGGATATTATAAGTTTGGACTTGTTGGAGGTTGTCCGAGAATCTCTTCGCAGTAAGCAGATGCTTCATGCCTTGAACTCTACTTTTCTGGTTCTCATTCCTAAAAAGGAAGGTGTAGATCTTCTTGAATTCTTTCGACCTATTGCTCTTTATAATGTGGTGTATAAAATTATTACTAAATTGATTGTAGAGAGGCTCAAAGTTTTTCTTCCTTCTATAATCTATGAGGAGCAAGGATGTTTTGTGACAGGTAAACAAATCTTGGATGGGGTGGTGGTTTCCTCTAAAGTCACTCACTCTATGGTGACTTCTAATAATAAGTCTATGTTCATCAAGTCGGATATGACCAAAGCTTATGATAGAGTTAAGTGGAATTTTTTGCAGAGAATTCTCTCAGGCTTTGGTTTTAGTCCAAATTGGGTCAATTGGACTATGATTTGTGTTACCTCTTCCTCTTTTTCTATTCTTATGAATGGGGAACCTTTTGAGCTTTTTCAGGCTTTTAGGGGCCTTCATCAAGGAGACCCTCTCTCCCCTTATCTGTTTATTATTATGGTTGAGTGTCTAGGCATATTTCTTAAGTCATGGGTTTCCTAGGGCAAGATTCAAGGTTGGTTTTGGGGCAATGGGCTTCCGCGGCTCTCTCATCTTCAATTTATGGATGACACTTCTCTTATGGGGAGGAATCACCTTCAGGAGGTTATTTCTTTTAGGTGGGCTATTGATATTTATCTTGTTGCTTCGAGTCAGAAAGTCAATGAGAACAGGTCTTATATCTTCTTTTTTAATACTCCTCGAGTAATTCAATGGAGAATTGTTGATATTTTGAGGTTTCAGATTGGGTCTCTTCCCTTTGTCTATTTAGGAATTCCTCTTGATGTTGGTAGGTAGCCTAAGTCTTCTTGGAAAAAATTTCTTGATAAGTTGCGTAGTAAATTCAATCATTGGACTCATCATTGGCTTTCTACTACTGCAAGAGTGACTCTTTTGAAGTCTCTTATCTAGGATCTCCCTATTTATAGGTGTTTTATTCAAGTGGCTCCTTTGTATTTCCTAAGGTAATTTTATGCTCTCTCATAAAAAATTATTTGGAGTGGTAGCTTGCAGTTGGCTAAGTGGAGTCTTGTTAAGTGGGATACGATGTGTAGGCCACAAAAAGAGGGGGGCCTTGAATTTCATTCTATTATTTTGAATGGGAAAGCTCTTGCAGCCAAGTTATATTGGCGTTGGTGTACTAGTCAACATTATCTTTGGGCCCGTATCCTTACCCACAAGTATCTTAAGGATGTTAACACTTTTGATGTTCCTCATTTCCCTTTGGTAGGAAGGGGATCTATGATTTGGAATACCCTCAAATTGGAGGCTCAGTTGGTTAAGAAGGGGCTTTTTTGGATATGTCATATAGTTTCTTAGGCTCTTTTTTGGTGGGATTCTTGGGATGGTC
Source organism: Sequoiadendron giganteum (assembly GCA_007115665.2). NCBI lineage: Eukaryota > Viridiplantae > Streptophyta > Pinopsida > Cupressales > Cupressaceae > Sequoiadendron > Sequoiadendron giganteum. Next base: position 338,588,034 of record CM021106.1, on the reverse strand, counting down.
ATCCTCCCATTCTTTTTTCTTACCCTCACCTCCAGTCTCTTTGTGATAATTTTACTACTACAAGTTGGAATATGGTTGAGCATTATAAGTCTCTTCAGAATATTGGATTGGCTGCTAGCCTTATAAGAAAGTACTCCTCAAATTGGCCACTAAGAGGATCAGAGGAGGATAGGAAAGAGTTGGCTTAGATTCTTGCATCATGTGAATGCAATTCCATGGTGGGTCATGATTTCTTTGCTTGGAGTAACAGTGATTAATGTAGTAAGTACTCTATTTTAGTGGGTTATGGGGAGTTGGTTCGACAGGTGTTTGGGGACATTGAGGTTCCTTGGTGGAAGCAAGTTTGGAACAAATTTTCTTGGCCCAAGTGCAATTGTTTTGTGTGGATGGTGGTCCAGAACCAGTGTCTTACTTGGGATAACTTGTGCAAGAGAGGGTTCCATGGCCCCTCGATGTGTGTTTTGTGTTGTCAAAGTGAAGAGAGTGTCTCTCATCTCTTCTTCCAATGTTCCTTTTCTAGGAGGCTTTGGAACCTTTGGTGGGTTGTGTGGAACTAGGCTTGCTGGCATGCCTCTTCTTTGGTGGAGTTCTTTGCCCAATAGGGGAAGGCCCCTGTCAAGACCTCTTTCCTTCAAGTTTCTTGGGATCTTGGACTCTTTTATTATCTAGCATATCTAGCTGGACAAGAATCAGAGGATTTTCAAGATGTGAAGTTGGTTATCCAGCATTTGTGGTGGAAGATTCTTCATTATTTGGGAGAAACTATTTTGGCTAAGTGTGACTTGGCTAAGGGTGTGGATCCAAGAGAGGTTGACTATTGCACTTGTCTCAATCTTCCTCTTTGGAGGGGTGCTTCTCAGAGTGTTGTTCAGATTATGTGAAATAGATGTCGACATCATCTTCGAAAGATAAATAGGGAGGGGTGTTGGTGTCCTCCTCCTCAGGGTGTGTTGAAAATCAACATAGATGGTTCTTCTTGAGGAAATCATGTTCATGCTAGTATTGGTGGTGTTGGGTGAACTAGTTCTAGAACCGTGGAGTTTATCTTTTATGTTTATATGGGTTGGTATACTAACAATGTGATGGAGGCTCTTTCCATTTTATGTGTTGTGGAGTGTGATTGTGCTCTTAGGTGGAGATAGATCATTTGTGAATCTAACTCTTAGGTGGTGGTGCTTTACTAAAGAGGTAGCAGTTAGAGGATGTCAGTTGGTATTTGGCTATTATTATAAAATTGATTCTTAATTTGTGTGCTTCCTTGGATTATGTTTCTTTTTGTCATATTCCTTGAGAATGGAATGGGGTTGTGGACTGTTTGGCTAAATGGGCTACTGATCATTTGCAAGATTGGAATATTGTGGAAAGGGGTCAATTTCCCTTGGATTTGTCTCAAAATTTGGACCAATTAGTGGAGATAGATACGGATGTGTATTGAAATTTCTTTGTATTGCTCTATTTTGGATTGAATAAATTTTTACCCCTCTTTTAGTAAAAAAAAAAAGAAGAGAATCCCCCTCATACATTGGGAAAAATTTTGTAAAGACCAAATTGAAGGAGGAGCAAGCATTAAAAATTTGAGAACACAAAATTTGGCACTAGGTCCAAAGATGATTTGGAAAATATACCAATCCCCCACTAATCTATATGGTGTAGAATATTGCAAAATAAGTACCTCGACACAATGAACCTGAATAGAATCTTGATGATCATAAATCCTATTGGGGGTTCACATGTATGGAAATTCATGTTGAATTGTAGACATATAATAACAAACCATTTATCATGGCAAGTAAGCAACAGATACTTGGCGGACTTCTAGCTTGACTCGTGGGGGGGACATAAACCACTCTCAAAGTAGGTGAAACTATAGGGATGCATGAATGTACTTCGGGAGCTAGTAGGTAGTAAAATTAAGGACTATGTAGTTCTGAATATGCAGGGAGGTTGGAAATGGATGGAATTATACTCACTTTTGATCAAAGAAAATGTTAAATAATGTCTTAAATATGCTATGGAAGTACGATCAATTTGTCTCAATAATGAAAAAGAAAAAATTATCTGGTGCAAGGCTAAATCAAGTAGATACTTAATGAAAATGAGGTATCAAATCCAAACGATAGCTATGAAAAATAAATGGTCAAAGAAATTATACAAGAGCAACTAGGTTCTTCTGAAAGCAGGAGCCTTTGCATGGATCACTCTTCATCGACATATCCTAACTAGGGATAGGTTAAAGAAAATTGGTCTAGAAGGGTCGAATTGGTGTGTTATGTGTAAAGCTAGTGAGGAAACCCCTGATCATCTTCTCACAGATTGCCCATTTAGAAGCAATTACTGGGATTGGCTACAACAAAAATTGGGTTAGATAAGCCTACGATAGAATAATTTAATGGATATATTTTTGGGATGGCTTGATGAAAGACAATAATTGCTTTGGGGGCACGTTTTGACTTCTTGCCTCGCTATCCTCATCTAGAGCATCTAGAAAGAAAGAAATAGGAGGATCTTCAATGATAAGTTAATGCAAGTGGATAAAGTAATAAAAATTATTAAAAAGAACATAACGGAATGGATGAACGCCCATGTGAAAGAACAAAGTATTGGATATCAATCCCATTTGTAGCATTCAATTCTTCTACCATCAATTTGTCTTTTCAACTCCTTCATATGTGTGGAACTTGAATTTTCTCCAGCTGCTTGCATTACTTCATATTTTTGAATTCACTACATTAGGACAATTTTTCTCATGAATTTATTGCTAAATATGTCCCAAATCTTAAGCTATGCTAGAGAAGTAATTGAAATTAAATGTGATTAAATGCTTTGTTTTTGCCTCCTTTTTGCTTGGCATATACGATGGACTTAGTAGTATTTTTATAGAGAATGAATAGAATTTAAGTAGGGTAGAAAAGAATAGGAATAATATTGTTGTACAAACAACATGAAAAATCACAGAATAGGGGCTTTACATTAGTTTTTATGGGCATAGAAGAACAGTAGCTCTGCCATTGCACAAGAAATTTTTGTATCAATTTTGTTACTAATATAAATATTTATTTTCATTTCATCCCTTTCTCTTATCTATGTTTTTGTTTTTTCTTTACGTGGTATCATAGCCAAGTTTCTCAAATAGGGTATCATCTTCAAGCAAGGTTTTTAGAGAAATTCTTTAAGGAGCCAAGGTATTCTCACAATCAATAATGGCAACAAGCACAATCTTGACAAACCCACAAATACCACAATTTAATGGGAAGAACTATGATTATTAGGCAATCACCATGAGGGCATTTTTTTGCTCACAAGATTTATGGGAGCTAGTAGAGAATGGTTTTCTAGAACCAGTTGATGTAGCAGTATATAATGCATTAACTTAAGTAGAGAAGGATTTATTGAAAGATAATAGGAAAAGGGATTCAAAAGCCCTTTTCTTTAACCTCCAAGGAGTGCATGAGAGCATTTTCCCAAGGATTTTAGAAACAACAAGGTCCAAACAAGAATCAGATATACTTTAAACAACCTATCAATGCATGAAAAAATTTAAGACAACTAAGTTGCAAATGTTGATAAGAGACTTTGAAATAATTTACATGAAGGATAATGAATCAGTAGACTCATTCTTCACTCAAATTATTGGACTAGTAAATCAAATTATATCTCATGGGGACACACTTAAAGATATGAGAGTGGTTGAGAAGATTCTAAGAAGTTTGCCCATAAAATTTGAGTCAATTGTTGTAGCCATAGAGGAAACAAATAACCTCTCACAATTTTTAGTGGATGAGATCCATGCATCTCTTATTTCACATGAACATAGGATGAGCATTTCAGAAAATACATCATTGGAGCATGCTTTCAAGTCACAAGTTTCAATCAGTCATGGTAGAGGCAAAGGTAGATCAAACTTTAGAGGAAGAGGAATAAATTTCCATAGAGGTGGAAAAAGCATCCCATTAAGCTCGAGTGGAAGAGGTAGCAACCATAACCCAACTAAAAATACATCTCAAAATTAGCCTCAAGGCCAAAGGTATGATAAATCTCAAGTCCAATGTCACTATTGCAAAAAATATAGGCCCACTATTTGAATGAATGTAGAAAGAAACAACATGATTCTAGACAACAAAATGCAAATTTCACAAAAGAAAATCAAAATAAAAAACCAGAACAAAGCACTATGTTTTTGGCATGCAATGTTGCACAAGAAAATGAAAAAAATGTATGGTTTTTAGACTTAGGTTGCAACAATCATATGACAGTGAATTTAGAAATGTTTTCTAGTTTGGATGAGAGTGTAAAATCTGATGTAACAATGGGCAATGACAATAAAGTAGAAGTCAAAGGAAAAGGGAACATCAAAATTCTAACCAAGAAGGGGGAGAAGAAACATATAACTGATGTTTTTTTATTCTTGGCTTAAAACATAATTTAATGAGCATTGGGCAGCTTGTTCAAAAAGGGTATAGAGTATCTTTCAAAAATGGAGAGTGCACAATTTTAGACAAATTTCCAAGCAATCAACTCATTGCCAAGGTTCAAATAACCAACAATAGGATGTTTCCCCTATGGTTAAAACCAAATTTGAGTGTAGATTATGCTCAAGCACACCACTCAATGTCTCCACAAGTGGGTAAAGAAGAAAATGCAATAGTCATGCAAACAAATTTTCAAGCAGAAATAAAAGATGAAAATTGGCTTTGGCATCTAAGATTTGGGCATTTAAATTTTGGAGCCTTAAATTTTTTTCATAAGAAAAGTATGGTCAATGTATTTCCTTTAATAGAGAAACTGGAAAGAGTATGTGAAGGGTGCATCTTAGGAAAGAAAAATAGAGAATCATTTCCAGAAAGTATGTCAATGAGAGCTAAGGCACCTTTGGAGATCATCCATTCCGATTTGTGTGGACCAATGCAAACACCTTCAATTGGTGGTAGATTCTATTTTTTGACATTCATGGATGATTACTCATGGAAACATGGGTTTACTTTGTAAAGCATAAGAGAGGTGTTTGAATATTTTTGTCAATTCAAAGCTCTTGTTGAAAAACAAAGTGTTCATTACATCAAAGCATTGAGAACGGATAGAGGTGGTGAATACATCTCAAATGACCTTCTAATATTTTGCAAGGAACATGGAATTCACAAGAAATTCACAACTAGATATACACCTCAACAAAATGGGGTAGCTAAAAGGAAAAATAGAACTATCATGGAAATGGCTAGAAGCATGTTGAAAGCCAAACATTTGCCAAATGAATATTGGGTTGAAGCTATATCATGTGCAACCTATATAATGAATAGATGTCCAACAAAAAGTGTCAAGAATATGATTCTGGAAGAATCTTGGAGTGGAAGAAAACATAATGTTGCTCACATGAGAGTGTTTGGATGTATGGAATACACACATGTACCAAATGAATTGAGAAGAAAATTAGACAACAAAGGAGAAAAATGCATATTTTTTGGATATAGTGATGAATCGAAGGCTTACAAGTTGTAGAATCCAATCATAAAAAAGGTTATAATCAGTAGAGATGTGTATTTTATAGAAGAGGAAGCATGGGATGGAAGTGTAGAGAAAACAATCAATATTGTAGCCAACTTACCACAAGAAGATAATGAAGCTTTTATACTAGAAAATACTCCATCAAATGTGACTCCTTCCACACCCATTCATGGTCAATAAAGTGTTCAACAAGTGACACCATCATCAAGTGTAAGGGAAGCCTCATGTATACAAGCAAACACTCCAACAAGTGCACAACTAACACTATCTACAACAAGGATTTTTAATGCAAGACTAGCAAGTCCACATTCCACGAGTTACTCATCAAGTGACATGTTAAATCCTACATTGGGAGGCTTAAGAAGACAAGAAATTAGAAGTATTAGAGATATTTATGAGCATAATGAAGGTGAAAATAATGCAGGTCAGACTTCTCTTTTTTTGTTATATTCACTTGTAGATGATCCAATTCATTTTGAAGAAGCAATTAAAGAAGAAAAATGGGTAAATGCAATGGATGAAGAAACTGATGCAATTGAACAGAATCAAACATGGGAGTTAGTGAGCCTTCCAAAAGGAAAAGATGTCATAGGAGTTAAATGGGTCTACAAAACCAAGTTGAGTTCAAATGGTGATGTGTAAAAACATTAGGCAAGACTAGTGGCAAAGGGATATTCACAACAGCCTAGAATTGATCACAATGAGACATTTTCTCCTATAGCTCGTCTAGACACCATGAGAATGATACTTTCCATAGCAACTCAAAATAAGTGGCTTGTCTATCAAATAGATGTAAAATCAACATTCTTAAATGGTCATCTTGAAGAAGAAGTTTATGTGGAAAAACCACTTGGGTATGAGATTTTAGGCCAAGAAGACAAGGTTTATAAGCTCAAGAAGCTCTATATGGTCTCAAGCAAGCCCTAAGAGCTTTGTACAATATAATTGATTCATAGCTTATACGAAGTGGCTTCAATTGGTGCAGCAGTGAGCCTACTTTATACACAAAGATGAATGAAAAAGGTGAAATTATAATTGTATGCTTATATGTTGATGATTTGATATTCACAGGTGGCTTATCAATTGATTTGTTCAAAGGAGCTATTAAAAAGGAATTTGAAATTACTAATTTGGGTCTCATGAAATTCTTTTTAGGCATTGGGATCAATCAAAATGAAAATGGCATATTCAACTCTCAAACAAAATATGCTAATGACATTTTGAAAAGGTTTAATATGTTGAAATGCAAATCAGCACCAACACCAATTGTCACAGGTTTGAAGCTAAGAAAAGATGACAAAGGATCCAATGTAGATCTAAATTTATATAAGAAATTTTTTGGTAGTCTCATGTATCTAACAACCACAAGGCCAAACATAATGTATGGTGTAAGTCTAATTTCAAGGTTCATGGAGTCTCCAAAAGACTCACATTGGAAAGCAGGGAAAAGAATTCTAAGATATGTGAGTGGAACAAGAAATTATGATATTCAATATTCATGTTCAAATGAGTTCAAGCTAATAGGATACATAGATAGTGATTTTGTTGGCTGCATTGATGATAGAAAAAGCGCATTCGGTTATGTTTTTCATTTTGGAAGAGGGGTTGTATCATGGGCCTCAAAGAAACAACCCATTCTCACTCTTTCTTCAGCAAAAGTAGAGTATGTAGCAACAACAGGTGCAGCATGCCAAGTAATTTTGATGAGAAGAGTATTGAAAGAGTTGAAGCATGAACAAGAAGACACAAAAAAGATACATTGTGACAACAAATTAGCCATAACACTATCCAAAAATCTAGTCTTTCACAAGAAAAACAAACATATTCACACTAGATATCATTTCATTAGAGAGTTGATTAATAATGGAGAGATCTTTTTGGATTTTTCCAGGTCTCAAGATCAATTTGCTGATATTTTGATTAAACCATTGGGAAAATATGCATTTGAATATCTGAGTTCAGCCGTTTGGGTGTTTATGCTGAAGATAGATGCTCTAGAAATTTCAAAGCTAGAAGTGAAGAACTAGAAGTGAAGACAGATGCTTTAGAAATTTCAGAACTGGAAGTGAAGACAGATGCTCTGAAAATTTTAGAAGTGGAAGTGAAGATAGATGCTCCAGAAATTTCAAAGCTGAAAATAAAAATGGATGCTCCGAAATTTTTTGAGAATAATGTCAGCTAGTTGTGATTATGGGGGAGTGTTGGATATTAATCCCAACTATAGCATTCAATTCTCCTACCGTCAATTTATCTTTCCAACTCCTTCATATGTGTGGAACCTAACTTTCTTCCAGCTACTTGCATTACTTCATATTTTTGAATTCACTGCATCAGGACAATTTTGCTTATGAATTTATTTCTAAATCTATCCCAAATATTAACCTACACTAGAGAAGTAATTGAAATTAAATGTGATTAAATGCTTTTTTTTGCCTCCTTTTTGCTTGGAATATGCACTAGACTTAGTAGTCTTTTTTGTAGAGAATGAATAGAATGTAAGTAGGGAAGAAAAGAACAGGAAGAAGATTGTTGTACAAATAGCATGAACAATCACAGAACAGGGAACTTTAAATTATTATTTTTGGGCATAGAAGAGAAATATATCTATCATTGCACAAGTAATATTTTTTATGAATTGTGTTACTAATATAAGAGTTATTTTCAGTTCATCCCCTGCTCTTATCTGTGTTTTTTTTTTGTTTTGTTTTGTTTTACTATGCCTCTGTCCAACACAAAGGAAGTCCAGTTTTACATTATGGTATGAGGAATTAATGAAATAATGGTGCTCTCTAAATTTTTCTCTCATTATCATTTTTCTCGAGATTCAAAATTGCTCATAGATGGAGCCAAATTGGTCCTTCCACCTGGTGAAAAACTAAAAATGAACATGGATGGGGCATCTTAGGGAAACCCCAAGAAGTTAGGTGCTAAGTGTTTGATCTAAAGTAGCACTGGTGGGTTAATTTGGGAAAAATCAATAAATCTTATAGAGGGTACAAACAACACTACAAAGATTGAGGTAATCGTACTTGGATTAAAAATATGTAAAGAGTGAGGATTATCACACATAGAAATCAAATATGATTCAATGGTCTCAATAAATGTAATAAAAAAAGGACAAATAGGCTTGTGGGATCTTCAGTCAAAGGTAAAAAAATAAAATATGTTTCAAGAAATATAGGTAAGCTTGATATGTCACGTCTAGTAGGAAGAAAATATGCAACGGATCTCCTGACAAATAGAGGAATGGATTGGAATGAAGATGTTATCTTGGTTGGCTATGTCAATCACTAGGAAGGCCTTGATTCAATATTAAATATTGATTTGAAAAGCATTGAAGGAGAGGTATGGCTCCGATAAATAAATGAAAGAATCTTACAAAATCTTGAGATTGCAGACATAATCTAGCCTCTCAGGAAGGAATTTACCTTCTCTTTGAACATTGAAATCAGAGATTGGGCTTATAAATAGATAAGTTGAGGATCACTATACATCACAACCTGTAGTTTGGAGAGAATGGCCAAAAAAGTAGAATTTGTGTTTGACTGCAAATGCCTTTGGGAGAACCACAAAGATCAAATAAAGTGGTTATTTCAAATTATAGATGAAGATGGTATAAACAATATTATTGGAATTATTGTGGTATAATGATGGGGTCAATGGCATATACACAAACAAAACATATAACTTCTATTTTTTGGAACAATAATGGAGGCTATGGGAGATTAGGATCTTGCCTTCAGATTGGTTCCAACACTTATCAAACTTGACATTTGTCCAACTCTGATAAGGAGATAGAAGCAATAGAGGTGATCTTGAGAGGTAAAAAAATCATGGGAGTCTTCGTTGTGACTGTTTCCAAAATAAATTCTATTACTACAAAGGGTCTTCAAATTTCCAAAAGAAGGTATTGTTAGGGGATACATGGGGACCTTCAACTTTTACCTCAAAAATTATGGTGACCTCCTAACCCCTAAACAATATGTTCAGGAAATGATCTAGATAGGTGCCTTATCCATCTCAAGGCTTGGAAATCCTAGCTTTGTAAAAAAAATTGTATTTATCTACTATTGAATTAATACAAAGGGAGTTTTCCCCAATGATAATGCTTTATTATCAATATATATATATATATGTGTGTGTGTGTGGATTTTAAGTTATGAGCTCTACAAAAGTATTTTCATATTTTCATTAAAGTACCTCTAGTCAAAGAAATCTAGAGTTGAAGTTATTTTTTTCTAAATTTGTCCCAAAAGAGGGATTAAACTTCCAAATAAATGGTTTTGACTAAAACACTCTTAACCAAAAGGGTTTCACTTGAAATGTTCATATAAAATGAACCACTGTTTTTTTTTTTAAATTTAAAAAATCTATCTGATGATTTCAAACAAAAGAAACTAACTATTTCATGTAGGTGTCACATAATTTCAAGTAAAATTATTTTGCTAAAAACTATTTTGTTGGTCAAAAGTGAAATATAGAAAAGGGAAAACCTTAAGTTTAATTTCCAAAATCTAAGGTTAATTCCATCATTTTCACGGATTTCATTAGGATTGAAATCCACAAGGAAATTAGATTGAATTTCAACCATAAAGGTGAGTCAATCAAACTTGGATCTGATCCTTTTGAATCTTGGAAATGGATTGGAATTTAATTTCCCCAAATAATCTTATAAAATAATGTGTCCCTGACTGAAAATGCAAGATTTTGATAACTGGAAAACTGTAATAGAAATTCAAACACCATATCAGAGAAAAGCAAAGTGTAGTGCACCTGTCTTGCAAATTTGGGGCTGAAAATGGGGGACACTCATGCCCAAGTAATGAGTGTCCTTGTAGGATTTTTTTGAACTTCAAAATTTGATCTTGTAGTGGTATATTTTCTCTCTAATTTATCACATGTAAATCTGTCGGATCACTGCCAAATATTTTTGCAATTAACTTTCCGTGAGTTGACAAGATGTAAGGTTTTCAAATGCAACAATGGACAATTTTCCTTCAATCCTCTTCAAAACTCGATATTTGAACATTCACAAAGAGAAGAGATGATGGGCCATTTAGGGGCTTACCTCAGTCAAACCCCGTGTAAGTGTTTTCACTTCCATAATAGCAATGTCAATGATAGAATGATAATGAACAAGGGAGACTGATGAAATCACAAAGTGTTGCAACTCACCACCATTCACACCATTCAATGGCTTCCTTGAAGGACAAAAGGCATGCACATCACTTCAAGGACTTGAATCTTTCTTGTTTGAATTGCTTGGAGACCTACAAAGTGTTAGCTTTCACAAAAAAATGATGATATGAAAATATGAACTCACATACACTTTGACATGATGCTTGGATCTTTAGTTGCTACAATGAATCACTAAAATGTTTCTCTTGACTTTCTCTTGGATACTCTTAATATTCACATCTTGCTGGATGGATCTCAAATGATGCAATAACTAGGTATTTATACGCATATTCAATTTCTTGAAAACAAAATTTAGATGGCCAACTTTAAACACTTGAATTACAAATATTAAATTTCCACAAAACAACATATTTGAATTTGGAGCCAAAATAGGAGGAAATATATGCCCATGGCGCCTATACCCTATTTTTCAATATTTAAGGTTTTGAGGGAAAAGTTAGATAAATGCATTTGTTTTCCACTTGCAATTCCTTAGAAATGGTAAAAAATGAGCCATAAAATACATAATTTAGGAAATTAAATTCTCAATTAGGTCTAATAATTAAAGAGGGGACCAAAAGTAAGGTAAATTTTCATGGGTGACAATTTATGACAGTACATTTAGCACCCACTTTAGTGAGAGAATGAACTTACGCTCAGACTTACACTAAAGTGGAAAATTAATGTCAAGAGGGATTTGATTGTCCAAATATTGAAGAGATATGATGACTAAGGATCTAGGGGGAGTGTGCAAGTCCCCAAGATCCAAGATCCCATGGCAATCCCACATAAACACAAAGGAACACAGACATGTATGATATGCAACAAGATAAAATACACAAACATACATTGCATAAACATGAAGCATACACGATGAAGACACATGGCATGATGGAACATAAAGACGATGAAAAAATGAAAAACAAACACAATGCAATTGCAATTTAAAAATAAAGAATACACACAAAAGACACATAACAAAACAAAAGTTTAGTACTAAAAGTGATTCAAGTCAGTAAGGCAAAGAGACCTCGGTCTTAAATTGTTTCAAATACCAAATTTCATCCATCAAATGTGTTGTCTAACAAAATGATGCTATCACAAGTGTGTAAAATCACTTATGAGCCACATGGATCTACTAGCAAGAAAGTTGTGTTATGTTAGGTGGCCATGTTAAAAGGCATTCATGACTCACACCATAGAAAAGTTTGATATTTTCTAGGTGGATCACAAATAGGATTGCACACGGGCTAGTGAGGACAACTTTTCACTAGGTGTGTACCCATGACAAACATACCAAGATTTATAATCCCTAATAACTTTGATAATATGCTACAAAAATTATCAAGATGATGTGCCAATGCCACACTAAATTAAACACTTGTGAATAAAGTGAAACAAATAAAATGTCAAACTCGCCTAAGGAGGTGCAAAAAATGCTCAAGAGGACAAATTGATAACAACCCCTCAACAAGCATTACAAACAAGACCACCACCAAAGGGGGTGTGCCAATAGGTCAAACATCACAAGATGAAATTGATAGGGGTTATATATGCCCCCCTTAAAATTTCAACATACTTTCTATGTTGGTATTTTAAGGAGAAAGATGGGAAGAGGGTATCCTTGAAAATAATGCACACCTCCCAAAGCTAGTTATCCTTGCCCCCCAAGCATAGGGACAAGGAAAACCACATCAAGGACTATCATGCTAATACCATGAAAAATATGGTTTCACTTAAGATTTTACCACCATGAATGACAATGAACAACACATAAAGCTATAAATGCCACATAGTGATGAGAAAAATAATAGGATGAAAATTATGTAGAAGTTGAGAAAATACAACTTCACAAACCCCGAAGATCACCTGCATGCAAATAACTTGTCACAAAATAAGAGATGGAGACAAACAAGCAAGGGTTCTCTGAAAACTGAAAATGTATATATCAGAGGGAATGAGAGAATGAATTGATATGATAATACAATGAGATCAATCCTTATAAAAGGAGATCGAGAAACCCTAAAGTGTAACCCTAAAAGAAACCCTAAAAGAAGAACATTTAATAATTAATATAATTATTAAATGTCACTTTATGCAAACTAAAGTGAAATCTTAAGAAGGGAATAAAGGTAACTTAATTAACACAATTAAGTTAAAACCTTTACTCTAACACCCCCCCCCCTTAAGATGAGCAAGAGTGCAGCTACAAACAAATCCAAGAAAGCAAAGGTAACTACAATGCAAGAAGGAAAACATGGGTCCCAACAACTAGGCCAGATCAGGTACCCAAATACAACCAAATCTCTGTAAAGAGGAGAAATAGAGAAAACCTCATGGGAAAAAGCTCTACTCCAAAAAGAGATGCAGAAAGCCAAGAAGAACATCACTGAAGCAGAAGAAGCTGCAAACAACTATCGAAAGATGATTGATATGGTGTTGAAGAACCTCCGCTGAAGATAGGATGATCAGGATCAAGAAGACAACAATCTGCATGAGTGCCCCAAATGACACTACTCGAATCAGATGGAAAACAAAGGCAAACACCTAGAACGAAGATACAAATGGCACAAGTACCAATAGTCTGAAAACACTAATCAACTGAGAATGGAAGATTCCTTCCAAGGAAAAACCAAGGAATAATTAGCACGAATAGTATAATACCCCCCCATAATGTTGAACTGGGAGAGCCTGACAGATCCACTGAAATGGTGTGTAACACCCTGTAGTGCATGAAGGAGAAGATACGACATCTGAAAGTGCACAAGAAAGCACCTGCAACTGAAAAAGAGGTGTGCAAAACAAAGCACACATGCATGAGGTTGGAATCATATGATCCACTATCATCATGGAGGGACACTCACCGGACAAAGGTGTGATGGAAAACAAAGGAAAACTACACAACCCCCCATGACACTTTATAATATAGTGCGAGTACAAAGTATGGCACAACCTTATTTGCAAAATCTCCAAAAAATGCATGTACAATAGTGTGGCACTTTATCTCAGTGCATTTACATAAAAGATAGCTTACAAATTATGCTCAAAATGTCCAAAAAGGACAAAACTGGAAATACATGAAGAACAGCCAAAAAACTAACTGTAGAATGCACCAACTGAAAGTGATGAAACCCACACCACTAGAAAGATGACTGAACCAGCTTTTCGATGATATCTCATTTGCCAAAAAACGATATCGTATGCCCAAGTTACGACCTCTGGAAGAAAACAACTCCAAAGATGAAAAAAGCCAGCGTTGGATTAAATTTGACGGTCATAGGGATGTTGCAGCAAAAATACTGGCTTAAATTTGATGGCCAAATGACCATCACTGCAAAAGCATAATAGGGCTTATTTTTTAAAAAATGTTTTTTTAAAAATAAAAAAAATTTACAAAGTTAAATTTTATTTTATTTTTTTAATTTAATAAAAGAAAATGGCAGTGGGGTGGCCGCCACCTGCGGCTGATAGTGAACCACCGTCGGTGGTACTATCAGACTGTCAGTCGACATTAAAGCCACCGACGGTCAGCAATACGTCGACCTGCGGGACAGAGGGCCCGCAGGCCTGCGGTCGCAAGTAACTGCGGGTACCTTGTACCAGATCCGCAAGCCTTTAAATTGCTTTTTTTTTTAAATTTTATTTTGTTTTTTTAAATATAAAATCAAAAATGCATTTACAATTTTTGCAAAAAAAATTAGACAAAAATAGAATCAGAAAATTTTTTGACGAAAAATTAAAAAATGCGGAATTTTTTTTACCATGCAGACAGACGGTCGTACGGCTGTACTTGCAAAAAACAATTTGCTCTAAAATTTTGACTTTGTCCAAAATGGACAAATGAACAGTTGATTTAGGGGGTTTTGGACCGTTGCGGACACAATGGCGAGGTCTGTTTGGGCTCAAAGTGCTTTGAAATTGCAGGTATGCCCTGGATCAAAAAAATAAACCCCAAACCCTTGAAGCTCCAAAAATCTTCAAAATAAGAATAGGAAGCAGCAGGTCTGGAGCTTTGATACCATGTAGAAGTTGAGAAAATACTTCACAAACCCCAAAGATCACCTGCATGCAAATAACCTATCACAAAAGAAGAGATGGAGACAAACAAGCAAGGGTTCTCTGAAAACTGAAAATGTATATATCAGAGAGAATGAGAGAATGAATTGATCTGATAATACAATGAGATCAATCCTTATAAAAGGAGATCGAGAAACCGTAAAGTGTAACCCTAAAAGGAGAACATTTAACAATTAATATAATTATTAAATGTCACTTTATGCAAACTAAAGTGAAATCTTAAGAAGGGAATAAAGGTAACTTAATTAACACAATTAAGTTAAAACCTTTAACAAATTATTATTGATTAGAGGAATTAGGTGCATAGACATAATGAAAAATACCACAATCCTTAAGATGTATTTGATCACTCAAGGCCTAACATTCAATGGTAGAATGACCATGCACTTGATTATATGCACAAAATGAGTTTTTTGTAGAATCTATTTTGTGTTATTGAAGGAAGAGTAACTAGGCGGGCTTTGAAAATCATCACCAAGATATTCTCTTGATCAATAGTAGGGACATTTTTTTCTCTTATGAAGAAAATATAATTCTTCTTATCACAAGATGTCATACACATAGTAGATCATAAAACATTAGATGAATATGGAGATGAAGGATGGAAATATAGACCTTTCCTGGAGAAATATGGTATAGACTTCACTTGATTCTGATCATTTAATTTCATGTTTTCATTACATCCATGTCTAGAAATATTCTTTTATCCAATACCATAACATGCTTCCAACTTAGATGAAGATATTTTATCTACATGATTTTGAGAAGGATGGGCTTCTTCCCGAGCATGCAAATCTTTTTTAAGTTTTTTAAAGCTACACATCTTCCTCTCATGAGGGACGTGAGTTGAAGAGATCCCATCACCATCATGGGGTGATGTTGTTGATGTAGAACCAAGTTGAGAAAATGAAACGCAAGACTGTTTTGGTTTAGATTGTGAGATCTTGAACTCTCCCATAAAGGAGGGTTTAAAATATAATTAACCCCAGTCATCCTTAAAACATGTGTTTGAAGATGAATCATTTGTATTTTGACTCTTTTGACTTTGATGGTGGGATTTTAGACTCCCCTTTGAAACAAGGTGTAAAATCTAACAACCCCCAATCATCATCTAAGAGTTTTGTTGGAGGTGAAAGAAAATTGGGAGTATCATCAACTTGTATAAGTTCTACCTTTGAAGTTGGAATCAAAATATTAAGAGAGTTGGAGGTATTATGTTTGGCTTTTTCTTGTAACTTATAACTCTCATCATCTGCTTTAACCATGTATATCTTGTTATTATATTCATACTTCATCTCATAGTGAAAAGTAGATGGGAATCCCTTCATATCATGAATTTTTGGTCTACCTAGAAGAAGATTGTATAAAGAGTTCCTAGCATGATATGGACAAGAGTAGGAAAAACCATGGGTCCAACCTCAATTGGTAATGTAATCATTTCTAATGGTTTCTTATTAACATTGTCAAATCCATGAATATTAACATCATTGGGTTCTATGAGATTCTTGTCCACACCAATTTTATCTATGATTTCAATGTTACAAACATTAAGATCCACTCCATTGTCTATGAGAGTACACCTAACTCCAGTTTCATTAATTATTATCTTTATCATCAAGGCTTCATGTTTATTTTGGATCTCAAGCGAGGGTAATTCATGTTGACGGGATGTAATATCTGACTTTGTCACTTACATACAACCCAATGAGGTGGCTACATTATTTGATCTAATATAAGTTGAGATATCAACCTTCTGAAAAATCTCTTGGAGCATCCTATTGTATGTAGGTGATGTTTGAATCAAATCCCAAAGGGAGATGTTTTTTGAAGTACAACAAAGTTGCTCAAAAAGATCATACTCTTTACCACTACATTGAGGAATTTCATGTGTGAACACTTGTGTGATAGCTTGGTTGTTGTGACACATGCCTACTATTGATTTGTCTTGGAAAGTTTAAGATAACACATGGAGTTTTTGGTTTGTTTTGAGGTGGTACTATGATGGGAGATGACTTAGGAGGTTCACTAATTAAAGGAGGTCCAATTGTTACTTTTGCGTTCATAACCTCAACTGAGTTATCTATTTTTTGATGAATTTCTATTGATGGGGGATCTAATGTCAACTTAGCATCTTCATCTATGCCATCCATCTTATTGTCTATTGAAAAAAATGTATCAATAATTTCATCCTCCTATGAAACAATATCTTCCCAAGTAGGAGAAGTATTGGGAGAGAAGCAAACAAGATTCACATGATAGTCAATGATTGGACCCTCTAACACCATGATACCTTCTCCAAAAATGGGTGAGGTTTCAAGAGAAGAACAACTATGATTTTATCATGATGGTCCATGATTGCATCCTCTTGCACTGATTGGCAAAAAGTTTCAATGATTGAATTTGTTGGAATGTTAGGAACTTTAGTGGATGATCTAGGTGAGATTAAGTTTCCAAGGGCATCATCTAACATGTCTAAGTCATCACAACTAAAGGGCTTGATAGGTATGCAATCCACTTGTGGAAAGAGATCTAACATGATTAGATTACTATGCTTTCCTCAAGATTAATCACTGACTTTCAATTCCAACCTATTTTTATATGTGTTAAATAAAACTAGGACCAAAAAATTTTTTATAAACCTACTACAAGCACAAACCTAGAAATTAGACTCCAGATTTGCAAACTAACAACTGGTATGAATCTATACCTGAAATCTGAGGCAGTTTCAGCAGACAAGGCACCCATGTCCAACTAGGGCTCTATCTAAAATTTTAGTTTTAAAAACACTAGTGACATAAGGTTTATATGACACTATTTAAACCCAAATTTGGAATCAATTATGTTGTTGTTTTGAAGGTTTTTAAATTTGCAATGTGTTGAATCGACCTAGAGTTTTGAAATTTTACCAAAATGAAAACTAATTTACCCAAATTATACAATATTTTAGAAAATGTAAACAGTTTTCTTATAGATCTGATGTTTATCAATACTGAAATGTAGCATTTTTTCACAAATTCACAATGAGTTTGGTAAAGACACACCTTCTTTTAAATGTAACACTACTTTTTGTAATTGTACAAATCAAACCAAAAATCAAACAATCGACAAAGAGCACAAAAAAAAATCTAAGCCAAATTTGAGCCTAAAACAACATCACATAGGCACCTAGGGCATCTGTGTCCTAGCTAGGGTTTTTCGAATTTCAAATTTTGACTATCTTTATTTCCATTTAAGGTTCTCAGATCTATGATCAGACGGGTTTTACATTGTATATTTTTCCATATTTTGGTAGTTTTATAATTGTGAACTTGAAAATGCAAATATACAATAATGCAAAAAATACTTAAACACTAAATGAAAATTTGGAATACAATTTTCAGATTTAATATGAATGATTGACTGATTTGAAGATGCAAAATTCTAAAAATGATGATTTGATGCAAATTGTAAATGCAATTTTTCACTTTGCAATGAACAAATTCAAAATTTTAATGACCTAATGAATGAAATTTGAATGTAAATCTGATCTAAGATGACTAAAATAAACCCTATTACAACTTACAATGCAATATGATATGCAATATTTTGGATTTTTATGATTTTTTTATGATGCAACATGAAACCCTAAATGAAATTCAATGCAACACCTAGATCTAGGGTGGCCTATTGCAAATTTTAGAAGGTTTATGATGTTATAATTTGATTTCACCAAAATAAAATATAGAAAATGGGAAACCTTAAGTTTAATGTCCAAGACCTAAGCTTAATTCGATCATTTTCTAGGATTTCATTAGGATGTAAATCCACAAAGAAATTAGATTGAATTTCAACCATAAAGGTGAGTCGATCAGGCCTGTATCTTATCCTTTTGAGTCTTGAAAGTGGATTGGAATTGAATTTCCACAAATAACCCTATTAAACAATGTTTCCTAGACTAAAAATGTAAGATTTTGATAATTAAAAAACTGTAACAGAAATTCAGACACCAGATTTGAGAAAAGCAAAGAGTCTTGTGTACATGTCCTACAAATTTGGGGTTGAAAATGGGGGACACTCATGCCCAAGGCATGAGTGTCCTTGTAGGATTTTTCTAAACTTTAAAAGTTGATCTTGTAGTGCTTTGTCTACTCTTTGATTTCCTACCTATAAATCCGCCAAATCATTGCTAGATATTTTTGTAACTAAGTTTTTCATGAGTTGACAAGATTTGGGGTTTTCAATTCAAAAATGAACAATTTACCTTTCCTCGATCCTCTTCAAAACCTAAGATCTACACATTCACAAAGATAAGAGATGTTATTCCATTTAGGGGCTTGCCTCAGTCAAACCTCTTGTAAGTGTTTCCACTTCCACAATGACAACAGAAATGATAGAATGGCAATGAATAAGGAATAATGATGAAATCACAAAGTGATACAACTCACCACCCTTCAATGGCTTCCTTGAAGGACTGAAGTCATGCACATCACTTCAAGGACTTGGATATTTTTTTCTTGATTTTCTTGAATACTTGAGTAGTTTGAAGACCTAAAAAGTGTTAGCCTTCACAAAACAATGATAATATGACAACATGAACTCACATACACTTTGAATTGACGCTTGGATCTTGAATTGCTACAATGAATCATGAAATGTTTCTCTTGAATTTCTCTTGGATACTATTATTGTTCACCTCTTTCTAGATGGATCTGAAATGAAGCACTAACTAGGTATTTATAATAATTTATTCAATTTTTCAAAAATTGAATCCTGATGGCCAACTTTAGACACTTGAATTGCAAATATTAAATTGCCACAATTGACATATTTGAATTTGGAGCAAAATAGGACATAGATGCCCAGGGCTCTTATGTCCCATTATGACACATATGTCCCATTATGGCACATATGTCCCATTTTGGCGTGAGTGTCTCAACCCCATTTTTCAAAATTTAAGGTGTCAGAGAAAAAGTATTAGATAAATGCATTTTTTTTCCACTTGTAATTTCACAGAAATTGTCAAAATTGGGCCATAGAATCCATAATTTAGGAAATTAAATACTCAATTAGGTCTAATAATGAAAGGGGGGACCAAACATAAGGTGAATTTTTCATGAGTGACAATTTATGACAATATAGAAAGTATGATACAAATCTATGCTTTTATCCATACAGTTTCCCAATACTCATTTATTTCTATAAATACTAGTCTAAAAATGAAAGTAAAAAATAAATACAAAGATAAACCCCTATCTTAAACTAGAGAAAACCTCAAATATTGCACGGAAATGAAGTTCAAAGAATTTTTTTTTATCAATATAAAACTTTATTTGCAACAGTAGATGCTCTTGTGCATAAAAAAATGCCTATTTTGATAACGAATAATTAACATAAATATAAAATGGATTGATTGAAATACATAGGATGGTATCTTAACTTATAGATTTATTAGAAGGATAATAGATAATGGAGATCAATGATGGAATATGAATAAAAATACTTTCTTATAATTGAGAGAACAAAGGAGGCGGGTGCAAAAAGTTGGGGGGCCAAATTGTGGCCAATTTTTTTTTTTTAAATTAAAAAGTATAATGCGACTCGGTCACACCGAGCCTATAGTGTGCTCATGTTATAATGCAAGCGCGTTTTGAGTATTTATAAGAAAAAAAAAAACCATTGTACACTGTCCAATTTCGCCATCTATGGCCTGCAAACCCTTCCAAGGTGCGCTCATGTTGTGGAGACCTCAAATTCATCGATTTTCTTCACCGAATCACTACTATTTCTTCCTCAGAATGCCACATCAATGGTAAGCTCTAAGGAGTAAGCTTTTATTGGTCTTTTTTGTGAATTTGTTGTTAATTAGGTAGATTTAATATGTTTTTTATGTTAATTTCTTTAATTATCAAGAATTGAAAAACCACCTAAAAATCCTCAAAATCCTTCTCCTCATGAACAAGCACACCAACAAAATACTGATGAACAACCACAACAAAAAACTCCTCTAACAATTCCTCAACATCCTCCTAAAACTCAACAAATTTTAATGGGGGAAATTGAAAACAACAAAAAAAAAATTGAGGAGTTAATTGTGAGGTTGAACAATCCTATAAGTTAAACCTTGGAAAGAACTGTTGACATTTCATGCCCCCCTTTGATGTCCCGTCATTGATAACCAATTTGAGAGATCCCCCATGGGCCATCTTGCATGAATTTTCCTTGAGGTTCCTAAATTTTTCTAACCCGGAATTTCAAGTTTTCAGGTTGTCTCTTACTCACTTCCTTCATGCCTTCTCAATCACTCCTCCTTTCCCATCTTTCCTCTAATCCTTCATCCTTACCCTTTACCCTCTACTGATCTATAAAGGTAATCCTTTGGCCTTACCTCTGACACCTAAGCTCAATTAATTTTCAAGACTTTTCTAAGTCATGGTCTGTAGGACTTCAAGGGTTAGCCTTCCCTCTTTCATCTTCCCTCTTACCACTTTCATTTCACAAGGAGTAAGCATTCCTCTCAGTGCCTAACCTCCAATGGTCTAAGGTCGGACCTCTGAAGTCTCATATTTTTTGCTTTCTTCCATCTTTCCTTCTCACTTTCCCTCTTTTCTCTCAAAATTTGACTAAGTGTCAGGGTTTCAAGTTTCGACCTTCGGCCTTCCCCTTTACCTCTTACCTTTCTTCAGCAAGAGGTATCTGATCTCCCTGAACCTCAACATTTCATTCCTTCTTTGTAGTTCCTTCCTCTTCTCTTCTTTCCTTTGGCATGGGGTAAGCTATAAGATCAACACCCAAATCCTGACTGCTCGATCACAGACATCCGATAAATGTTTTTCGAGGGTCCAAACCATTTTTTTTAAATACTTGCAAACGTGTTTTTTTAGTCCCAATGCCCCAACCTTCTTGCATTTTGGCATATTTTTTGGGCAATGTTTTTGATGCTCGATTTGAATTTTTAGCATCTAGATCTGATTTCCTTGGCTTCTAAGACAACATTTATTGCATCCCTTGCCTTCTGTAGGTGGATTTCATGGGTGGCCATGCCCGTTTATTGCTCTGTGTTGACTTCCTTGTGGATCTATGCCCTAATCATGATTTTCACGAGATGACTCAAGTCTTGCACGCATAGTCTTTTTTTGCTAACCTTGGTTAGGGATAGGGTTCGACTTGTGCTTCTAAATTATGTTTGATCTATAAAGGAAAGAAATGTATTCATTTTAAGGATTCTTCCTTTGGCTCCTTTAGGGTTTTTCTATTGTAGACACTATATTTTACACTCTATCATTGTACAGATTGGCTTATGCCTTTGCATTAATGAAGCTAATTATTGTTCTTGGTTTTCTCCTCTTTTATGTAAGATTAATCTTTTATTACCTTCATGTCTGAGTGTTTGTTTTTATTTTTATGTCTACATGTTTGAGTTAAATTGCTTGCAACTATAGTGTTGAGAAATTATCTTTCCTTCCAATGCTCTATGAAACCCTAACCTCCATGTTTACCTCTGAAATTGACCAAATAGAGAGTTTTGTGAGTCCTTTGGTCCCCTTCTTTGATGTACTATGCAATATTTTCCAAGAAGAAACAACCTTCCATCTTGGTGTATCACCTCCACTTTCACTTTCATGCATTCCTTATAACCCTTTTCCCTTGTGAGCTATTAGAGTAAGTTAGTGGTAGGTTTTCATGTGTTGGGTTGGACTGGCACACTACATTGGGATTGAAAAAGGAAGTTGACCTTCTCTAGAGATTCAACCTCATACGCGCAAAGGTCCCACACCCTCAGGTCATTTCCATTATTTCATTGGAATGATGAGCTTCATGCTCAGCAGGATGCAATTTCATGTGAAAACATTTTTTAATGGCACACCTGGTGGGACTACTTCTTTCTGTTGAAGAATCTAGTGTTTTCTTTAACACATTTTTCCTTTTGAGGCACATCTTCAAACACCATGGAGACTAAATTCAAAATTAGCTGGTTCAAGCAGCCTAGTTTCACTTCATCCTGTTGATGAGTTGGTGCACTCTTCAACATTTCAACCTTTGGAGGCATTTCTACAAGCACTTGGTGACTCTGCAAGATACATCTTTGGGTGGCTTTTTGGTATGTACCAAAATCTTTGGTTCCTTTGCTCTTATTTTTTAATTTTTGAGGTGCTTTTTGTATACACTTAAAAATGGTCTGGATAAATTTGATTAATTAAATATAATTATTTGATTAATTAACCTTTAAATTCATCTATTAATAAATAAATAGAAATATTTATTTATGTAATTCACATTCCATTTTCTTCTATTAAATAAACAAATTCAATAGTTTGTTTTATTTAAATATCCAATTCTTCTATCTTAATTAAATAAACTAAAATCAAATAGTTTGTTTAAATTATCATCTCCCTTTTATTAAATAAACAAATTTTAAATATTTTATTTAATAATATATCTTCCCTCTAAAATTGAATAAATCAAATATTCAATTGAGCACATGTCTACAACTTTTCTCTCAAAAAAGTTGAAAGCTTCAACTTCTATTCAATTTTGCTTTTCCAATTAAGCACATGTCTACATCTTTTCTTTCAATAAAGTTGAAAGCTTTAACTTGCATTCAATTTCACTTTACCTTTCCAACCAATTTTGAAACAAACTTTTACAATTGGAAATAGTTGGCTTCATGGATCCACAATTTCTTCCTAATCATTTTCCACAATGTTTTTCTCAGGGAATGCATTCCCCCTTCTTCCTCACCAAATTCTTCATCTTCTACCATTGATTTATCCAGATCAAATCAGAACCATTACTTGCTGCCACATCAGGAATTGTCTTTGAAAATCTATAAAACAAACCTCTTGCTACAAGAAATGGATCCCACATGCATTCAATTTTACTCTGCAACAATCATACTAGAGCATTTAGCATACAACATTTAGAAATTATCAAATAGAATCATTTTAGCAATCATATTAGATTATAATCATGTCACAACATATCATATTAGTTGCATCTTAGTTTATTATGTCAACATCACAGAATCATAGCTTCCATTATCAATATCATATCTTCCATTATCATTCATTTTATCATAATATTTCACTTAGATCATCATTCTCATTCTCTAGATTGTCATTTTAACAATCATAGTGCACACAATCTGAGAGCCATTTTGATTTAATAAATCCTTGGAGCTAGAGAGAGATGGAACAATTTTAGAGATTTTATTATGTTTCAATTAGATTAAATCTGTTGTTTGAATTATCTAATAACGTTGCATTAAGGTGTGTTGTTATTTATTTCACTTACACATATTTCCCACACACATAAATTGGCACCCACCATGGGGCAAAACCCCCATACTTACATTTTTTCTAGAAAGTGACTGCAGATTTGACGTGTTCATGTTTTAGCACGATCGAGAGTTTCCACAACGTATTCAACAGATATTTCAGCGCATCAAAACATTGTTTCAGTGCATCGAAACACTATTTCAGTGCATTCGATCACTCTTATAGTGCATTTGACAATTATTTCAGTGCTTTCATTTATTCTTTTAGTGCATTAGAGTTTTAGCACATATGCTTAACATTTTAGTGCATATGTGTTTTTATAAAAAATTGAATCATTTTGATATTAATCTCTATTTTTTGTGCTACAAGTACAAGGTATGTTGGTCAAAGAGAAATATTACAAAATTACTAATGGTGTTTGTAGGGTTTTTAACTTTTATTATTGCTTTCCTTTATTAAGTTAGGCATCTAGCTTAAATAAAAGGGTAACTGAACCCCCTGTTTACTGTGGTTGAAGTGATAGGCTTATGCTCTCCCCTTCACTGGGTGATCTGAATGCTAGAATCACTTTTCATGCTTTATTAACACCTTTAGAGGGCTTGTCGTAGTGGGAAAAAGTACTCACCCTATGGGAATGACCTCAGTGGGAACAACCAAAGCTAGGTTTTCCAACCCACTATAACAAAAGTGAATTCTGGGAAAGTTCGATATTCGATGGAAGTGTGAAAGATAACCATCCCCAAAGCCTTTTTTCTAAAGGTTGGGAGGTCTCCTGAGGGAGTTTATCTATTTTCCGCTTCGAACGGAAACGTTATCTACAAAATTTAAGTTAGAATCCAACCGTGTCAGTTTCTAAACACTTTCTATACCACAGTGCAAAGGGAGGGTAGGATTTTCCCCTAAGATACTCACCATATAACTATCAGAGACCTTGATCAAAAGTGGAGGATTCGACTTTTGGTCAAAACTCAGAAAAGGAAAAAACATGGGCGTTGTCTAGGGGGTGACATGGTTGTGTGAGCTCACATAGTTCCAAGTGTGGGTTGTGATATTTGTAGTGACCTCTTGAGATAGAAAAGTGTTTGAACTATTTTTATTATGTCATACCAGTGAAAATTGAAAGAATCAGACCTGATTCTAGAACACACACTATCTGTTTAAAGTGTAGAATTGAATCAAATGTTTGCAAACTTGTTGTTGTATGTGTAATTCATTTTCAAAAGGAAATCATCCAATTGAAATGATCATTTTACAAATTCCATAAGTGAACCAAACAAATACAACGTCATTAAAATCAGAAGTTTGTACCCTAGAGTTAAACAAATTCACTCTTTCAAACCAGAATTGAAAATAGATTGTCAAAATCTGGAATACTCCTAGAATAGCGCATTCACTTTCTATTATAGTGCACTAGATTTGTTTAACAACACATTGACCCACCTTTTAGTGCATCAGAGAAACAGTTTGGAGCATAGGAGGAATAGTCTAGCACATTGAAATAAAATTTTAGCACATAGGAGTAACAGTACAACACATACAACCAGTTTAACGACGAATTTACCCAATTTTCTTGTGCATCTGCTAATTATTTTAGTGTATCCAAAGACTATTATAGTGCATCCACCAAACCAAAAACCAGAGAGTTTTTTTCATTTTTTGTCAAACCTTTTTCACTAGAATTCAGATTTTTACCAGAACAAAAGCATTTCTTAAATGGAAAAAGAGTCTTAAACTTTCAAAAACTGAATCTTACAAGTGAAATTCTTCAAATTCAACTCATATCTACCATCCAAAAGTGTTTAATCAAACAAATATGATTAAAATCCTAGTTTCATTATTAAGATCTATCATCCTACTTCAAGAAATGAAGTTGTATAATCATACTTGTCAACTTAGTCTGATCAATAGAATCTATCATTCTATTTGACTCAAGTTAACATTTTGGACACTATATCAAACCAAGATCAAAAGTTTAGGGGACAATTATAACACTTTTATGCCAGTTTTTACAAGGTCACAAAGACTAAAACTTTAAGAAAAAGAAACAAACATGTCTAAGATTGAGGAGAATCTGTTCAACATATCCAACCAAAATGACAATGATGAAATATCTGAAGAATAACTACAAAATGTTCAACAAGACCCCAAACTCCATAAGTTTATGGAGAAAATTCTGGAAAAGATGGGCAAAAGTATCTTTTGATGTTAGTTGATTTGGGTGTTAAAATTCCAAGAGACTTTGATATCAATAGACTTACAGGAACATCTAAAAGAGCTGAGACTGAATCACCAAATACAGATGAAGTAGATGCAATGAAACATCAATTACAAACCTTACAACAACAATTTCAAGATATGCAAACAGGGACAACTAAGAGATACTTGCTACAGGATATTTGTCCATATGTTTTTTCTCAAACCGTGAACATGATCCCATTTCCAAAACACTATGAGTTCCCCAAGTACAATAAATATAATGGGAAAACAGATCCTCTTGATCATGTAAGATAATTTTGAGTTATCAGTTTAGAATTTTCTCATGAAGATACATACTTGATGAGGTTATTTCCAAGGAGATTAGGTGGACAATGTATGGAGTGGTTCTCTAAATTAACTCCAGGAATTAGATCCTTTGAAGATCTGATTAAAAAGTTTATAACTCAATACTCATACAATATACAACATGATATCACAATGAAGGATCTTTGCAATACTAAACAAAAGAAAGGTGAAACATTTCTCTCATTTTTGTAAATATGGAGAAGGTTATTTGCAAGATATCTACATTCCATACCTGAAAAGGAAAAGATGGAACTATTCATGGATAATTTAATTGATGGCATGGATTATAGACTTGAACTACAATGTCTACCTACATTTGAGAAAATGATAGAAAATGGTCTCAAGATAGAGGAAGCTTTGGTCAAAAGAGGAGTTATAAAAACATACAATGAAGGATCAAACAACGCCAATTCCTCTAATCACAACAACAACAACGAAAGACCCAAGTTTTGGAAAAAGTATAGAAATGTTGGAAACAATGATGTTGTGACTGAAATACAAAACATGGAACCAATATTCAATTTAATAGAAGATGCAACTAAGACAACCCCAAACAACAACAGAGGCAACAATCTAATTGAAAATCAAAATAGAAATTTGAATAATGTTGGATCTAAATCATCACCATTTCAAAAGTCATCAAATCAGAGGAAATTCACTCCTTTAGGACAATCAGTGGAATTAGCATTCAAGGAACTTATTGAAGCTAAACTTGCAACATCACAAGAAGCACGAAATTGGGATCCACAAGTCAAATCATTTTGGTGGAATCATGCACATTATTGTGACTATCATAACAATAAAGGTCACAAAACAAATGATTGTTGGCATTTGAAACATTTGATCCAATATCTTATTGAAAGCAAGAAAATATTTATTGAAGGACCACAGATAAACAACAATCATGGAGCTTTCAAAAATCCTTTACCTAATTATGGCAAAGGTGAACCATCCTCTTCAAACGGTAAAGGTAAAAATGTAAATTATGTTTACGAAACCACTATTCTCAATGTTGAGGTAGTTGAAGATAAAACAAACAACACTCCAATCAATGATAAATGTGACCTTTTTGCTGCTGAAAATCAAATAAATGAAATGGCTGCTGCTGAGTATTTTATTAAGCACATGATTGCAGCTGATTATCAAACCACAAATATGGATGCAAGTGAAAATCAAATTAACGTCATAAAAATCAGAGAGAATCTAGAATATCAATCGGTCAATGTGACAACAAGGGGACAAGCTAACCTAACACTGAAAAGAGTCGCAAATAAATCATCTGATGCTCCTTATATAATCAAAACAAGTGCTTCCCTACTAATCAATACAACATAATCGATCGGTTGAAGAAAATCCCAACGCAAACCTCAATATTAGAACTCTTGAAAATATCACCAACACACAAGGAGATTCTAGAAAAAGCTCTTGTTGCCACAACGATACCCAATAATCTAAAATTTGACCAATTCCAAGCTATGGTGGGACACTTAAACACTCCTCATTGCCTATCCTTTTCTGAGCATGATGATGTATCACTAAACCATCCACACAATTCTGCTCTTCACATTGAGGTTCTCATTCACAAACACCGAGTCAAGTGTGCTCTTATAGATGGTGGAGCTGGTTTGAATATCTATACTTCAAAACTGATCCTTGCACTAGGATATTCTAATAATGCTATTGATCCAAGAAGGAAAATCATAATAAAAGCATATGATGATGAAGAGAGATCTTCCAAGGGATTGACAATTCTACCTATCCAAGTGGGACCAATTGTGAAAGACATAACCTACCAAGTGTTGGATAAAGATATGACATATAATATACTTTTGGGACATCCATGGATTCACGAGATGCAAGCAGTGTCATCTACCTATCATCAGTGTTTGAAGTTTCCATTCAATGGACAAGAAATAACTATCTCAATTGATCCAAATAATCCCCAACATTGTAACATGCTTAAGGAAGCTCGAGATACTTTTATCCCCCATGACAGAGAAGCTAACACTCAAAATTCATCAAATAGTGAGAAGCAATCAAATATTGTGTCAAAATGGGTTGAAAAGAAGGACCAATGAAAAGACAAAGGTATTGTTGATTCTACTACAAAAAACAATGAAAAATATTTATCAAATAAATTCAATGGAAAGATCCAGTTAATAGACAAAGGCATGGGAGAGTATTCCATTCAACAATCTTTATGTCTTTGACAATTGTTGCCTTCACCAAGAACTTATGGACAACCATCAAAATCACTGCAACAATCATCACAACCTACTACAATTCTTGATGGTAGATTTGTAAAGGCTAGCACTTTGATTGGGGAATCAAAAGATAAGGTTGTTCTAAATTAGCTCTACAAAGATGAGGAAGCATCTACATTAGCAACCCATAACATACAAATGGATAAATATGGAAAAGGAAAGACAATCCTAGATAAGATGGGGTATGAAGGATAATGACCTATTGGTAAAAGGAAGGATGACATTGTAGAACCTATTCAACCTCTCACACTTCAAGCCAAAGACAAAACTGGATTAGGATATATAGAAGAATCAAAAGAAGAAGCAACCTATAAAGTTGTTGAACAAATCCTAAAATTGCAAGCAAGTGATTCCTATGAGACAGACTCTAATGAGTATGAGTGGGATTCACTATCTGAGGTTGCGTGAGGAGGGACAAAGCTTAGGGACTAGACCCCTTGTGTTTGGATCACAGAATATCGATGACTCAAGTGACAATGAACAAACTTCGAGCGAGATAGACTTGGAGGAGAGTACCATCATAAATCTTGACACCCCTACCAAAAACTTGGACAATATTTCTATTCATACTTTCAATGTTGTTGACCTTCATCAATCTGATGATCTATTACCCTTACTACACCCTAAGTTTATTGACTCAGACCAAACTGAGCTTGCTTACATTCCTACCTTTGTGAATGATGATGCCATTGTTAACTTTATTTATTCCAATGACCTTGACACAAGTTATACCCATAAAAATCATAACAAAGCTTCAAGTTAGAGGGGTGTCAAATCTTCCAACTGCAAAAATGAAAATAACAACAAAGGATCTAATGGTGAAAACCATTTAATGGCAGTGTTAGATCTAGAAAAAGTAAAAAATAAAGAGTGCATCTGATAGTGAAAACCTCACTAAGGCACTGAAAGATAGTGGAATTGACACTCTTCCCAACCATTATCACGAGAGATCATCAATGTTGGTTGAGCCAACTCATTCTATCAATTTGGGCATGAAAGACAAAGTAAAGACATTACATCTGGCAACATTAATGACTAAACAAGAAAAGCCAACATTCAATAAGTTCTTTGAAGAACGATAAATCATTTTTTCTTGGTCTTACTCTGATATTCCAAGATTAGATCCAAATCTCTTAATGCATCATTTATCTCTACCTACTGGGGTAAAACCTATCAAGCAAAATCTAGGAAAAAGCATCCACATATTGCCTTCTTGGTGAAGGCAGAACTCAAGAAATTGTTAGATGTTGGTTTCATTTGTCCAATTGATTATGTTGATTGGATATCAAATATTGTACCTATTTCTAAACCATATGGAAGTATCAAGATATTCATTGACTTCAGCGATCTCAACAAGGCATGTCTGAAGGATGACTTTCCTTTACCAAACATTGACATTATTGTAGACTTGATAGCTAGGCATGCCATGTTATCATTAATGGATGGTTTCCTAGGTTATAATCAAATCAAGATGGCACCAGAGGATCAAGAAAAGAAAGCATTCACCTATCCATGGGAAAAAAATTTCTGGAACGTAATACCTTTTGGATTGAAAAACGTAGGTGCTACACATCAAAGAGAAATGGCCACCATCTTCCATAACATGATGCATACTTTTATGGAGGACTATGTGGATGATCTATTGGAAAAATCATATACTAGAGAAGGACATCTTTGTTAGGAAAATTTTGATTGTAGAACAAAATTTCCTATTGTCAAAGACTCAAAGGAGAATTAAGATATGCCTTTAAAGTTTACAATTATAGTCCATTAAGACACACATGAACGAAATAACAAAACAGAGAAATAAATCAAACACATTTGACACAAGATTTACGTGGGAAAACCCTTACGGGAGAAAAACCCACCACACCAAAGAAGATCACTTGTATCATAGTAAATGAATTACATACACGTTACAGACTCTTCCTTTCAAATGTCAATTTACAAGAGAAACATTTCCCTAATCAACCTTGTACAGAATCACATTGTTACAATGCTTTCAAAAAACTATATATAATGAAATTCACTAACAGATCATTCAACCAACCAACCAGACCCTCAACCAAACTATTCATTCATACTCAAGTGGTTTTTTCATTTCCCACAAGATAACGGTCACAATAGTTCAACTTCCAATCAGTTTTCATTATGCTTCTCTCATTGGTTCAAAACAAACCACGTAGGACAGACACTTGGTCAAAAGACTTCAACTATATCGCTCATTGGCAAGAGAACAGACTGTGTCTCACTAATGCCAGACTTTTCATAGACCATCGTACACTGCACTGGCTTCTACTGGTCTATCACTTAGACTTGGTGAAGTCTGCCCAATCTCAAGACCATCGGAAAAACCAACGCTACCGGAAACAAATTGGAAATTCATACCGATAGTTCAAGTCTCCCCGATGTCCTAAAGAACACAAAGACCATGCATATCACCAAGAGTCACACCAATCATTCATCAGGAAGTCACATCGATAACTCAACTCTCCCTAACACGTCCATCAGAAAGAGTCTCCCTGATGATCTTCATCGCCCAGAAACTTGCCATCATAACGAGTTAGAAATCTCACTCCGACTGCTTTGGTCACGCCGATGGTTCTTATTGACAAGATATCATGGGGTCACATCGATATCACCCAGACTTCTACTGTCAGAATGGGTTTGGAATCTCACTCTTACAGTTCATGTCACCCCGATGACTTCCATCGGCAAGAAAGGTCCTAGGTCATAGCGATCTGATCCCTCCAAGACTTTAGAACACAACTTCTTGTTGGCAAGACATTCCAAGGGTCTCACTGATGCTACTCTTTCAGGAGTTCCATG
This sequence comes from Sequoiadendron giganteum, assembly GCA_007115665.2. Taxonomy (NCBI): domain Eukaryota; kingdom Viridiplantae; phylum Streptophyta; class Pinopsida; order Cupressales; family Cupressaceae; genus Sequoiadendron; species Sequoiadendron giganteum. Next base: position 338,556,371 of record CM021106.1, on the reverse strand, counting down.
TCAGTAAGCATTGAGGCACTTTTTCCAACACTCTCCCACTTGACAAAGATCTTATGGACACCTCTAGGGCACAACAAAACTAATGAGATTCATGGGCACCAAGGCACATTGAACTGGTACACCACCTTTACTTATCTGTGCTCATTGGTTTCGTCAATGCATTTGCAAAAATTTTCAGAGTATCCACCTTTTCTAAAGAGACCTTTCCATCCTCCACCATATCTCATACAATGTGATACTGCACATCAATATGTTTTGTCCTAGCACAGAAAGTAGGATTTTTTTGCCAGACAAATAGCACTCTGACTGTCAAAGTAAATTGTAATTTTCCCTGTATCAAACCCAGTGTTAGAACACAAACATTTTAACTAGATTGCTTCTTTATAGGTGTAGACATCTAAATTTGATCACTTCCATATGATCAAAAATCGTCTATTATATTCATCTATTTCATTAATAGTGATTAAATAATTTATTTAATCATTATTTCATTTTTTGCCTAAGGTTCTTAAAGTATGTAATTAAATAAATTAAATACTTTACCTTATCCCTTTCTTCTCTAAATTAAATAAATATATCAAATTATTTAATTTAGTCTTTTAACCTATTTGGATTAAAACCAATTTTTAATTCCCCTTTTTCTCTCTCCTTGTCACATTCTCCATAACCCTCTTTTAATCCAGATTAAATTAATTAATCTGTGATTAGGATGTGCACCACTTAATCTTGATTAAGTGTCACATCCTTCATAATCTTCCACTTGCCTCTAATCTCTCATTAATTATCCTAATCCTGTGTTTGCACAACTTTAATCAAAGTCATTAACCACAATTGGCTTACCTTTTCTAGTCAACCTTTCCACTTGCCTTTCTTGGCCTTGACTCTCTTTCCCATGTGAATTTTTAATTCACTTCTATCTTTCCAAAATCTTCCCCATCCCCATGCAAAGTTCTAGAAGGCTTGACTTGTCACTTTACATGTGCCAAAGACTTCTAGAACCTTGGACTTGTCACATCACCCACATGTGACAAATCTCCAACTTTTTGGAGACCCTCTCTTATCCACTAGATTCTTCCAATCATTATGAAATTTTAATTCACTTGTATTCCTCCAAGGAATCTTCTCATCCCCTAAGGTACTTGTCCTTCTTCCACCTCATTTCCACATCATTCCACCCTAGGACATCTCACATTCCACATGTCAAGATGTGAGGGCTTGTGAGTCCTCAAATCACCATATCCCTCCATCTTGACCTTGTTGGATCAATCTCAATCGTTAAATTCTCTAGAGAATTCCAATTATCCTATAAATACCCCTCATTTCTTTCATTTATGGAATCAAGTCTTTTGCTACCAAACTCTTTCCAAATTATCATTTGCAGCATTTTAGCTTTTTCATAGTATTTCTCATCAATCCATCTTGCATCTTGTATCCAATTCACTCCATTGCCATCCAAGGAGCACACAAGACATCCAAAGATCAAGGGCCAACCAAGGAAGGAGCAGCATGAAAGTATAATCAACAATCAAGTTATCTTATCTTGTTTTCATATTTACTATTTCTTAAGCTAATCATTGAGGGTGCCCTTTTTTTATGTTATATCCTCTTATTGCATCATTTTAGCATCTCACATTAGGACTTGACATTTTATTAGGATCACATTTCTGGCACGCCCGATGGGATGCTCCCATGTTCCGACATTTTTTTATTTTTTTTTTGCTAACTGTTTCTGCAGAAGTACGGATACGCCCTCGTGTTCTGACATTTTTGCTAACTATTTTTTGCAAAAGTGTGGATACGCCCCCGTGTTCCGACGTTTTTGCTAACTATTTTCTACAGAAGTGCGGATACGCCTCCGTGTTCCGACGTTTTTTTTTGCTAACTATTTTCTATAGAAGTGCAGATATGCCCTTGTGTTCTGACATTTTTTTTTCTAACTGTTTTCTGTAGAAGTGTGGATACGCCCCCGTGTTTTGATGTTTTTTTGCTAATTATTTCTGCAGAAGTGAGGATATGCCCCCGTGTTTCAATGTTTTTGACATTTTTCTACAGAGGGGCGGATATGCCCTCCTGTTCCAGCATTTTTCACAGCTAACTCTTGCTTGCAGGGCCTTTATTTCATTCAAATTTTAAATTTTTCCTTGTTTTATCTATTCACTTAGCATAATTAAGGGAAAGTAATACTTGTTGCTTGTTGTGTTTATTTTTTTTTGTGTTACCCAAAGGGGTCATTAGTTTGTTTTCACCTTCCCCTTGCACTTTGTGCGGACCGAGGGGGTAGTTGGAAATGATTAGTGTCTTCTTCTTAGCAAGACCTGCTTGGAGATTTCATCACCCCAAGAGACGATCCCAACCATGCATACCGGCGGGGTATATAAAGGGGGGAGAGCCAAAGTTGTACCCCAATCTAATTGTGTCGTAATTGGCAAAGCGTCGAAGCTAGGGTGATACCTAAATAGACGTGAAGAGTTGGTCTAAGTCTTTCAGTATCTCACTGGGGTTCTCGACTCATGCTTGTGATGGACTAGTGTTCACGGTTGTGCCTCATGTATCGAATGTATATCGAGGACTCCCTAGAAACCTTGTTCATCCTAGAGTAAGACCTTTGCTGGCCATAACCCTTAATACTAATCATCGGATTGTGTTTGTTCAAAGTGTCTTTCTGTGAAAAACTAGTAAATTTTGATAAGTCAAACCTTCATTGAGTCATTACAAGTCCTTGCCATAATCCCTCATTCCAAACCAAGTCACTATTTCTACAGAGGGGTCGATTTGCCCCCCTGTTTCAGCACTTTTCACTGTAGAAGTGCGGATAGACCCCTATTTTGACATTTCTGCCATTTTTTTTATTGCAGAAGTGTGGATATGCCCCCCCTGTTGTGACGTTTCTGCCAATTTTTTTATTGCAGAAGTACGGATATGCCCCCCTGTTCTAACATTTCTACCAATTTTTTTTATTGCAAAAGTGCAGATATGCCCCTTGTTTTGACGTTTCTGCCATTTTTTTTACTGCAGAAGTGCGGATACGCCCCCTATTCCGATGTTTCTGCTAGTCTTTTTACTGTAGAAGTGCGGATACGCCCCCCTGTTTCAACATTTTTCACTGCAAAAGTGTGGATACACCCCCATGTTCTGACATTTCTGAGAGTTTTTACTACAGAAGTGCGGATATGCCCCCTAAATGGACAATTTCATCCATTTGACCATTCTAAACCCCCGTTTGAACTCCCAAAGTCTTCATTTGACCATTTGATCATCCTAAACACTCATCAAATCCAATCCTCATCCAAAATCATCAAATTGATTCATCAACTTATCCAAACAATCCAAAACCAATCTTATCCAATTGATCCAAACAATCCAATCTTTATCCAAATCATCAAATTGATACATCATCAATTGATCCATCAACCAATCCTTATCCAGTCATCAAATTAATTGATACATCATCAATTAATCCATCATCCAATCCAAAACAAACTTATCCTATCATATCTTTTGATCCAATCCCAATCTAAGATCCAATCTAGTTCTAATTTGAGAGTTAATCCCATCATCCCAATCTGAGCTTTCATCCAATCCCCATATGATCTTTCAATACATCCTAGTTTTCTATCCATCATCTATTCTTTCCTTCTAATCTTTATCCATCATGAATCTTTATCCCTTTCTCACATGACCAATAATAGTAGTCAAGGGGGATCCTAACTCTATTGATGACGATAACGAAAATCTTGTTGATCATGAAGATTGTTATATAGATCTCCTTGACGCTATTATTGCTAGCAAGCTCTCTCCAATCGCCTCCCAAAATCCCACTACTTCTTCGAACTATCCCACCATGCCTTCATCCACATCTAATAACAGTTCTTATGCTACCCTTGACGAGGGATATCCAACATTCTCACCATCGACATATTCATCATGTCCTCCCTCTCAACTTATATCCTATCCAACATCCATATCCTCCTCTCCTTATCATCATCAACAATCCTAATACATCTACCTTAATCTCACATCCCAATCTTCCCATCCCAATCCAACACCCACACCTTCCTATCACAATCCCCCATCCCAATATTCCTCCTATCCTAATCCACCATCTCAATCTCCTTATCCTAATCCATCACCCATTCCATTCTATGCCAACTCACCATACATGTCTTCCTATGGTGATCTACCACCTCAATCTTCCTATTCTAATCCAACATCCACACCTTCCTATCATAATCCCCCATCCCAATATCTTTACATTAATTCCACATCTCCCCATTCTAATCCTTCATCCACATATTCCTACTATTACTCACCATCCCCATATTCCCAATCTAATCCCGCATCCACATCTTCCTACAGCACTCCCCCTTTCACCGCATTATATCTTAATCCTCCATCTAAACATAACTCACCTAGTCCTCCAACCACTCCTAGTCCTCCATCTAGTCCCATCCACTCATCTAATCATAATCCTCCATCTCCTCCTATTCCTCCATCCAATCCCATCCCCACATCTAATCCTAATCAACCAAATCCTAATCTTCCATCCATTCCCATCACTATACCTAATCCTACATCCCTTCCAAATGTCACCCAAGGACTCATAACAGAAGATAAACCATGCCCTCCCACTCTATCATGTATTGTCACTAGTGATGAGGCCCTCCTCCATCCCACCCCTATCCCTCCCATCACCATTCCTGACATCGTCCAAATGTTTGAGCCAGTCAAACCCATCGAATCTATTAAATCCCCATCTTCTACTACTAGATCCACCCAATCCATTGAAGACATCCAATCCCCTTCTCCTAGTCCTAATATTCAGAAACTCCAATCCAATGAACTTCATGAATCCTCCATCCTCCTAACTCCCCCAATTGAGGAGTCCCTCCAACACTCTTCCATAATCATACATCCCCCACAAGATGAGTCATGCCAAGAGCTTGATCCAAAGCATACAAGCATATCCCCTCCTCCAAATCAAGATCCTACCATCCCATCCACTACATCCCAAGACAATAATCCCCCATCCATCCCATCTCATGATTCCTATCCTCAACCAATTCATGATCCTATCCTTCCATCCACCCCATCTCAAGATCACACTAGCTCATCCACTCCATCCCTTGATCCCCTTTGTATTCAAAATCCAATCACTCCATCTCATGAGCCCTTATCATCCACTGCCATAAATCTAGATCCCATCATACTCCCTAATTCCTCTCCTGGTCCCTTATCACTCATTCATCTTGATGCGGCTATCCCCTCATCTCCATCGCATGATCCTTCATAGCCCATCCCAATGCCACTTTTGTATCACCTTGGTCACATTACACTTATCTGTGGTGGCCTTCTTATAGAAGAAAAACAACGTGTATGCACCACCCTACCTCTTCCACCTACTAATGTGCTCGCATCATGCTTCCAAGAGAATAAGCATCCTACCATAAATCACATGCTACAAAACATGAACTATCAAGGAAAAGGTTTAGGCCTTCATGAACAAGGTACTTTAGAGCCCATCCAAGTCAAAGAACATCCAGACACACATGGTCTTGGATATATCTCCCAAAACCCGCAGTCTAAAGATGTTGGTACAACCTCCGTACATCCTAAACGATCCTCTTCTAAAGGCACAAGAGGTACTTTCCATCGTTCTACCAAGTCATTTGCCTCCATCCCCCCTCCTCCATCATATTACCTAAAAACAACCATCCATCTTCCTCCCTCATCCTCTAAATCCATTTTGGGTCCTTATGTCCCTCTATCCATCATTGCTCATCCTTCATCTACTATGGGTTCTTATAGCCCTCCATCAAACCCCATACATCTTCCATATACACAGTCCATTTTGGGTCCTTATATCCCAAAATCACCCCCTCTCCCTCGTGTACAGCATAAAAATCCTACCTTCATAACTCCTAATCAGGATCAAAAAAGGTACATACCTACACATTCTCCATCTACACATAATACATATAACCCTACCTCCATCGCTCCACATCATCCATCTTCTCACATCTATCCCCTTGCTACTAAAATCACTTTGGATGCCAAAGCACAAATGTATAAATCCAAATGTCCACATGAATCTAAAGCGCCTCATGTCCCCTTCAAAAGACATGTTGAAGAAAAGAAAAATCAAGTCCAAAATCCAAATCAATCCAAAAGGCCACAAAGGCCCACCAAAGCAAAAATAAAAACCATGTGGATCCCAAAGAAAAAAGGTGCCATACCTTCAATTGAAAAATCCATAACAACATCCAAAGTTTCTATTCCCCCACAAAATCATTCACCTCCTCCATCTCCTAAATCTATTTTGGGTCCCTACATCCCAAAAATCACTATCCCAACTCCTCCATTATCGCCACCCTCTCCATCCATTCCTCCACCTATATTTTCACATCCACCACATGTGCCAATGTTGGTCCTGAACACCTTCCCCTATCACACATCCACTCCATCATTCCATCCATACACTTTTCAACACCCCATCCACTATCCCCCTATCTCCCCCATCCAATCCCTTTGATTCATCCTCTTGCATAATCCATTTCTTCTACTAAGGTTGTACCAACATCCACTGGTCACTTTACACATGGGCTCTTATTACCTCATATGGAACTTGATGCTTGAGTCCTTCATCCATCTCCTTATGAACTATCCTCCAAATCTGCGTATCCATATCCCTATCTTTATCCATCTTCATCCACATCCTAGTCCAAAAAATACAAACATCAAAATTTAAAAAATAGAAAAAATCAAAAAAATACACAAAAAAATAGTAAAGAGAAAATCATTCGTCCAATGGTGAAAACTTGGCAAACAAGCGCCTTGGATAAGTACCATGATGAAAACCTGGCAAATAGGCATCATGCGTAAATTCCCCATCTAGTCTCCTTCCACGATTGGGGGCAACATCCACTTACGCATTCCTTTCCTCCATCTCCTACATCTGCCTATCTTTGCATCCTATCCATCCTATCCCATTTATCCCACTCCCTCCATCTTCCTTGTGATCTTGATAAATGTAGGGGCAAACCTATATACATGCTTTGGACACCTCTTGGCATATATTCCCCTCATCCATACACTATCATATTCCTTATCCACCTCTCTCTATCTTCCATTATCTGTGCATCCTATCCACCTCTTCTATCTTCCATTGTCCATGCATCCTATCCACCTCTATCTATCTTCCATTTCCCATCTCACTCCCTTATCCACCCATCTTGCTATCCCTCTTGCCTCATCATGCATGACACATCTAGAGTGGGGGCATCTCCTTATTTGCAATTGGGTCCTTGGAGACATCGTCCATCCATTCCGCCCAAGTAATCCTCTCCATCTCCCCATCCTACCCATCCTTACCTCCCCATCCATTTATCCATCCAGTCATCCCTTCCATCTACCAAATCCTTATCTTCCTATACTCTCATCCACTAGTCCTTTTTGTCCTTTCATCCTTATCTACCCCATTCCTCTATCCTCTTATTCTAGCCTTACATCTTTCTAATATCCTCTCAATCTTCATCACTCATCTATCCATCATCTATCCACCTATCCTAGCATCTTCTTATCCATCCATTTCCCTCTATTATCCCTTGTCATTGGTATCTAGCTATAGGCTCCCCTCATGCAATCCAATGCCATGCTATCTCACTATCATCACTCCTATCTATTTCCTACATCTTTCTGATATCTTATCACTCTTCATCATTCATCTATACATCCTCTCATCCTCCCAATTCATATTCTAATAATCTAGATCACTATCCCATCCCTGAGCTTTGCATAACCCACATCCAACATATCGATCATCCCATCCGCACAACCTATCTTGGCTCATCATATCCGCTCCATCCATTTATCTTGGTCATCTCATCATCCCTTATCCACTTTCTGTCATCGGTCTCTTGTCGAACTACGTTGCCCCTGCACTTTCACGTAGGCAAGGTTGACCATTTGATCCGCCCTCGGGGTTCTGTCTTTTGTCTGTCTTGTCCTCTTCCATTGTCTGTCTTTGGCCTTGTGTTGAACTAAGTTGCCCCTGCGCTTTCATGTAGGAAAGGTCAATCATTTGATCCACCCCCTGGGCATTTGTTTGTCTGGTCTTTTTCATCCATCGAGGTCTTCATTGTCCTCTTTCCACTTTTATTCCTGGTCTTTTATAGAACTACAAGGGCTCCATGCTTTCACGTAGGCAAGGTTGATC
>CM021106.1:338487393-338548059 GCA_007115665.2 Sequoiadendron giganteum | reverse complement strand
CCTTGGATAATTACCATGATGAAAACCTGGCAAACAAACATCATGCGTAAATTCGCCATCTAGTCTCCTTCCATGATTGGGGGCAACATCCACTTACGCATTCCTTTCCTCCATCTCCTACATCTACCTATCTTCCGCATCCTATCCCATTTATCCCACTCCCTCCATCTTCCTTTTGATCTTGATAAATGTAGGGGCAAACCTATATACATTCTTTGGACACCTCTTAGCATATACCCCTCATCCATACACTATCATATTCCTTATCCACCTCTCTCTATCTTCCATTATCCATGCATCCTATCTACCTCTCTCTATCTTCCATTGTCTATGCATCCTATCCACCTCTATCTATCTTCCATTGCCCATCTCACTCCCTTATCGACCCATCTTGCTATCCCTCTTGCCTTGTCATGCATGACACATCTAGAGTGGGGACATCTCCTTATCTGCAATTGGGTCCTTGGAGACATCGTTCATCCATTCCACCAAGTAATCCTCTCCATCTCCCCATCCTGCCCATCCTTACCTCCCCATCCATTTATCCATCCAGTTATCCCTTCCATCTACCAAATTCTTATCTTCCTATACTCTCATCCACTAGTCCTTTTCATCCTTTCATCCTTACCTACCATCTTCCTCTATCCCCTTATCCTAGCCTTACATCTTTCTAATATCCTCTCAATCTTCATCACTCATCTATCCATCATCTATCCACATATCCTCACATCTTCGTATCCATCCATCCCTTTCCCTCTATTTTCCTCCTATCTCGTCATCCCTTGTCATCGGTATCTTGCTATAGGCTACCCCCATGCACTCCAATGCCATTCACATTCCAATTCGTCCCTCCTATCTATTTCCTACATCTTTCTGATATATTATCACTCTTCATCATTCATCTATACATCCTCTCATCCTCCCAATTCATCTTCTAATAATATAGATCAGTATCCCATCCCTGAGATTTGCATAACCCACATCCAACATATCAACCATCCCATTCGCACGGCCTATCTTGTCTCATCATATCCGCTCCATCCATTTATCTTTGTCATCTCATCATCCCTTATCCATTATCTATCATCGGTCTCTTGTCGAACTACGTTGCCCCTGCACTTTCACGTAGGCAAGGTCGATCATTTTATCCACCCCCAGGGTTCTATCTTTTGTCTGTCTTGTCTCTTCCATCATCTATCTTTGGCCTTGTGTCAAACTACGTGGCCCCTGCACTTTCACGTAGACAAGGTCAATCATTTGGTTTGCCCCTAGGGCATTTGTTGGGTCTCCGTCATCCATCGAGGTCTTCATTTTCCTCTCCCCGCTTTTATCCATGGTCTTTTATCGAACTACGAGGGCTCTACGCTTTCACATAGGCAAGGTTGATCTTTGATCAACCCTCGAGCCCCTGGGTCTTTAGGTTGTGTTAGTCCTATTAACTTGTCATCTTGTCATGTCATCAAGTATGTCCCTATCCTAGCTGGTGCTTACAAACAACGGTCATCTGTATCACAAGATCCAATCGATTTATGGTATCCTGTGTCCTATCAATCTTTTAGTTTACTATCCATCATCGGTCTCAACAGGATGTATCCTTCCTAACAGACCTCGTCAACTCCATCCATCATCTTGATCCTATGCCAAAGGACATTTGAAATTGATTGTGATCTTTTGATTCTTTTGGCTTTTGTTTATCATTTGAGCTCCCTATCATCACTTTTCATGGTCGCCTTGATCCATCATATCACAATGTGCTTTGACTAGTCAACATAGGGGCATATCTTGCTCATTTCTTTGTTTTTGTCTTCTTGGTTGTCCCACATAGTACCCACCAAGATCCCTGCAGTCTTGTGTTACACTGGGGCATCCTTTTGTGCTTGTGGTTATTCCAATACCTGGCCCAACCAAAGTCATCATGACTTTGGGGTGTTGGGATAGCCTTCTTTTTTGTTGTGTTTTTTTTATGCATTAGACACTAATTCATCTTGGTTTACATACCCTAACACCCGGTGTCTTATGCTATAGGAAAAATCAGTGCTCTGAAGATGGTAAATTGCATTAAGATTGCATTTCATTTTCCATTCCATCATCTTTCATGTATCCCTCATCCTCGCATCCAACAAAATCCCCCACCAATCCATAATCCTTCATCAATTTCTCTCCCCTATCCATCCAATCTCTTATCATCATCTCTTCAATCTTCTTAGAATACCATCGATTGGTTATTCTAAGCATCTTGTCCCCCATCATTTCATTTATCCATCTTGCATCCCCATCCCATCTTACTCCATTCAATCTAACACAAATCATCTCATCCCACTCTTGGTCTTGTTCCCAGCCTTGATCAAATCATCCTCCTCCTCATCATCATCATCCTCGGGATGTATCTTTCCCTATCCTTTTGTGTTGTTTTTGGGATGTATCATTCCCTCATCAACAATTCTATCATTATCATCATCAACGGGATGTATCATTCCCTCCTCAACAATGCTATCATCATCCTCATCATCAGTGGGATGTATCCTTCCCCATCCTTGTGTTTTTTTCGGATGTATCATTTCCTTATCAAAATAACATTCCATCAACCATCCACCCAACCTAGCTTGTAGCTTGACTGGGGCAACATCATATGTGTCCTTGAATCCATTTGTGCTCACCTTTATCTCCCATCGCTTATCATCATTTCTTATCCATCAACTTACATCATCGTCTTCATATCCCCTTTCATCATCTCATCTCTCATCTTTTCCCACATCCCTTCATCCTTCATCACTCATCCGTTCTTTTTCCCTTTTTCAAGGTGGATCTGCCGTTCCACCCTTTTTCGGGGCAGATCCGCCCTTCCGGGGAGCACCCGCCCTCTTCTAGGGTGGACCTGACCTCTTCTGAGGTGGATCTGCCCTTCCGAGGGCGGACCCACCCTTTTGGGGTAGACCTACCTCTTTCTAGGGTGGACCCACCCTCTTCTGAGGTGGATCTTCCCTTCTAGGGGAAGACCCGCCCTTTCGGGGTGGACCTGCCCCTTTCCGGAGTGGATCTGCCCTTCCGTGGCAGACCTGCCCCTTTTCGAGGCAGACCCGCCCTCCTGAGGCAGACCTGCCCCTTTCCGGGGCAGACCCGCCCTCTTCCGGGGTGGATCCGCCCTCCTGAGGCGGACCTGCCCCTTCCCGAGGTAGACCTGCCTGCCCTCTTCTGGGGAAGACCCGCCCTTCTACAGTGGGGAAAATCCACCCCTCTGTAGACATTTTTTTCCCTTTTCTCCCCGGGGCCACCATTTGCAAACCGTGCGTCAGATCGACTTCGTTCAAAAGGAAAACTTGCTTATTTTTTTGAGCTCTTTCCAACCATACCCTTTGTTTCTTCCTATCAAGATATTTTTTAGGACCTCTCTCTTTTCCCTCCCTTTTTAAGGGGTATTTTTTAACCTTTTATTTACCTTTTTTTCCTCCAACTAATCCCTTCCCTTCTCAAGGCCGCCATTTGCAAACCGTTTTTCCATTTGACTTCGTTCAAAAAATAAAGTTGCCTAATTTTTCATTCTCTTTCCAACCATACAATCTTTTTCTTCCTATCGAGAGGTTGCCCAGGACCCCTCTCTTTTCCCCCATCGCCCTCTCAAGGGGGCATACCCTTCCCATAGTCAATCCCTTCCAAGATTGGGGCAGCTTCATCCATTCCCCACTAATTGGACAGTTCAGGTCCTCCTCCCCATGCTGGGGCATCATCTTCTGGTTACTTCCTCTATAGAGTTATCTGCACTTTCTTTTCTTCGAAGCATGGTTATTCTTAATGGTACTTCGAAGAGGGGCAAAATGTAGACATCTAAATTTGATCACTTCCATATGATCAAAAATCGTCTATTATATTCATCTATTTCATTAATAGTGATTAAATAATTTATTTAATCATTATTTCATTTTCTGCCTAAGGTTCCTAAAGTATGTAATTAAATAAATTAAATACTTTACCTTATCCCTTTCTTCTCTAAATTAAATAAATATGACAAATTATTTAATTTAGTCTTTTAACCCATTTGGATTAAAACCAATTTTTAATTCCCCTTTTTCTCTCTCCTTGTCACATTCTCCATAACCCTCTCTTAATCCAGATTAAATTAATTAATCTATGATTAGGATGTGCACCACTTAATCTTGATTAAGTGTCACATCCTCCATAATCTCCCACTTGCCTCTAATCTCTCATTAATTATCCTAATCTTGTGTTTGCACAACCTTAATCAAAGTCATTAACCACATTTGGCTTACCTTTTTTGGTCAACCTTTCCACTTGCCTTTCTTGGCCTTGACTCTCTTTCCCATGTGAATTTTTAATTCACATTTATTTACCCAAGGCTCCTCTCTTCCCCATGTGAATTTTTAATTCACTTTTATCTTTCCAAAGTCTTCTTCATCCCCATGCAAAGTGATGTGACAAATCTCCAGCTTTTTGGAGACCCTCTCTTATCCACTAGATTTTTCCAATCATTGTGAATTTTTAATTCACTTTTATTCCTCCAAGGAATCATCTCATCCTCCAAGGTACTTGTCCTTCTTCCACCTCATTTCCACATCATTCCACCCTAGAACATCTCACATTCCACATGTCAATATGTGAGGGCTTGTGAGTCCTCAAATCACCATAGCCCTCTATCTTGACCTTGTTGGATCAATCTCAACCATTGAATTCTTTAGAGAATTCCAATTATCCTATAAATACCCCCTCATTTCTCTCATTTATGGAATCAATTCTTTTTCTACCAAACTCTTTCCAAATTGTCATTTGGAGCATTTTAACTTTTCCATAGTATTTCTCATCAATCCATCTTGCATCTTGCATCCAATTCACTCCATTGTCATCCAAGGAGCACATAGTACATCCAAATATCAAGGGCCAACCAAGGAAGGAGCAGCATGAAGTTATAATCAACAATCAAGTTATCTTATCTTGCTTTCATATTTACTATTTCTTAGGCTAATCATTGAGGTGCCCATTTTTTATGTTATTTCCTCTTATTGCATCATTTTAGCATCTCACATTAGGACTTGAAATTTTAAAAGGATCACAATAGGCATGAGTTGTTGCCATGTACTTAGCCTCTCTAGTGGACAAAGTGACTACAGCTTGTTGCTTGCTCATCCAACTAATTGCACCACCATTCAACATGAAATTATATCCATTGGTAGACCTTCTACTGTCAATGTCCCCTACCCAATTATAATCCACATATCCACGAATGTTGAGAGTCCTCTATGATCCAACCAAATTTCCATGGTAACCCAGAGCATATTCCAAAGTGCTCCTTAGATATCTAAACACTCTTTTCACAGTATCCCAACATGTCCTTCCTAGATTCACCATAAATCGACTAAGAACTCCCACTGCTTGGGCAATTTCTAGCCTTGTACACACCATTGCATACATTAAACTGCCAACTGCACTAGCATAAGGAACTTTTGGCATGTCCTCCATCTTAATAGGATATTTTGGACAATATTCAATAGATAGCTTTGTCCCCTACAAAACTTGAACAACTAGTTGTGTGCAATCATTCATACAAAATCTCTCCAGAACAGTATTAATATACTTACTTTGGCTAAGCCAAATATTTCTGCCCTTTCTGTCCCTAGTTATTTCCATCCCCAGAATATACCTGGCTGCACCAAGATCTTTCATTTCAAACTTTGCAGATAACTGAGATTTTAGACCATAAATCATTAACTTACTATTGCCTATGAACAACATATCATCATTGTAAAGGGAAATAATAAGAACGCGATCATTTTCAGTTTTGATCTTAAAAATCCCAATGAGAAAACAAAAGAGTCAAATTTCTTGTACCACATTCTAGGAGACTGTTTTAATCCATAAAGAAGATTTTTCAACTTGCAAACCAGATTTTCTTTACCTTTTCTCACAAAGTGCTCAAGCTGGGACATATAGATTTATTCTTCAAGATCACCATGAAGAAATGTTGTGTTCACATCCATCTGTTCAATCTCTAATTCATACGGTGTTGCAAGTGACAAAAGAAATCTGATAGACATCATCTTAGCTACATGAGAAAAAAATTCTCCATAATCAATTCCCTCTACCTGGGAATAACCCTTCACAACCAATCTCTCTTTATACTTTTTGACATAGCCATCTAGACCAATTTTATTTTTAAACACCCATTTACATCCCACAGGCTTTCTACCTTTGGGCAATGGGACCAGATCCCAAGTACCATTTTTCTTTAATGATGCCATTTCTTCATTCATGGCTTCCAACTAGGAATTTGAATCAGACATTTCAACTGTCTCTTTTACAGTCCTAGGCTAATCAGTATTGGTAATCAAATTGTAGGCACAACTAGAATCTATCATAGAGAATCCATACCTATCTAGTTGTTTCTTTTCATGTGTAGACCTTCTCACAGGCTGAGGCTGAGGTTGTGGTTCTTCTTCTTGTTCAAAATTCTCAGAGCTGCTCGAACTCTCCTCAGTTTTAGGTACACTTTCAATTTCAATGTGTTGTTCCTCTTTTTCTGGAGTTAGAGGTATATCAATAACATCATTATCCTTTTTATCTTCTTCCATTCCTAACTGCAGATCCACTGAAGAAGGTTTCAGTTCCCAGAAGATTACACTTTTGTTGTACAATACCTTCTTAGTCACAAGGTTCCAAAGCTTGTATCCTTTCACACCAAGGCCATACCCAATGAAGATACATTTTTCAGCTTAGTTATCCAATTTAGATCTCTTTGCATCTGGCACATAAACATATGCTTCACAGCCAAAGACACAAATATTTCTTAGAGAGGGCTTCTTACGAGACCAAACTTCCATGGGTGTTTTATCAACAAGTGCTGACGAAGGAGATCAATTTAACAAGTAACATGTTGTAGCCACAACCTCAGCCCAAAAATTCTGCTCCAGACCAGCATTCCTCAACATACTTCTTCCCTTCTCCATCAACATTCTGTTCAACCTTTCAGCAACTCCATTTTGTTGTGGAGTGTAAGGTGTTGTTTTATGCGTTTTAATCCCATGGTCTTTGTAATACCTTTCAAACTCATCAAAAAAAAACACTACCATTGTCAGTCCTTAAACATTTTATTTTTCTTCCAGTCTGATTTTCCACAAGGTTTTTAAATTCCTTAAAATGACTGAACACTTCTAATTTACTTTTGTTTAAATACACAAATGCCCTTCTCATAATCATCAATGAAAGAAACATAATACTTAGACTCTGATAATGAAGGAACATCCATTGGACCATACACATCAGAATGAATATAATCCAAAACACCAGAGTATTTATGAGGACTAGAATAAAATGAAACATGGTGATGTTTTCCATATATACAGGGTTCACAAAATTCAAATTCCAGGTTGCAATCATCAAGCTCCTCAACCAAGTTTTTATTTTTTAAGGATTTCAAACCTTTTTCACCAATGTGACTAAGCCTTTGATGCTAGAGAATAGTCTTTTCTGCTAGAAGTTTAACTTCCAAATAATTTGCCCCAATAGGAACATTTTCATTCTTCTCTTTACAAACAGCCTTTTGTGGCTTTGCAGAGACACTATTGCACTGAATAGCTAGTGCATCAAGCTTGTACAGAGTACCAATTTGGGCACCCCTAGCCAGCACCATTAAGCCTCTAGTCATTTTACAGCCATTTTTAGAGAACGATACTTGCACTCCAACATCATTCAACTTGCTTATAGAAAGTAAACTTCAAGCCAAGCCTGGTATATGCATTATGCCATCAATTCCCTTAATTATGTCATCAAGAAACTAAATTCTGACTCTTCCATGACCAATTATCTCCAGAGATGAATCACTTTTGAAATACACATTTCCACCATCATATTCTTCATACTTTGTAAACTAGTCTCTGTGAGATGTCATGTGGAAAGATGCTCCAGAATCAATCAGCCAGACATCATCTGATGCCTAAGTTGACAAGGCTACAATGAAGGAATCTGCTTCACTCTGAGAAGAATCATTGTCGAAAGAGTTCTTCTTCTTCTTCTTTTTTTCCTCTTTGCAATCCTTTCGGACATGACCAAGCTGCCCACAATTCCAACACTTCACCCTGGACTTCTTTCCAAGAGACTTTGATCTCCCTTCTGATTTCGGTTTGGACTTCTTGTCCTTCTTCTTACCATTTTATTTCGATTTTCCTCAAATAGCTAGAACCTCCTTCGCTATCTCAGAAGATTTCCTTCTCATCTCTTTTGATAAAAAAGAAGCAACATCTTCCATCTTAAAGGTGGATGTTGTACTCTCAATAGCCATCACCAAGTGATCCCACAAATACAGAAAAGAACACAACAAGAGCATATAGTGATCTTCTTCATCAATCTTCACACCTACATATGTTAACTGAGCACTCAACAAGTTAAAAGTATTCAAATGATCAGCAACAGATGTTCCTCCTTCCATTTTCAAAGAGTACAACTTATTCACCAAGGACTTGCCCCGATAAATATCTCCCAGTCTTTTCCATAAAGAAGATGTCTTCTCTTCATGAACATTCAGAAGAACTGAATCTGCCAAACAGAGCCTTATCAGCCCCTTTACTTTTCAATCTGCCAATTTTCATTCTTCTTGATTCATTCCTAAAGGTTTTGTTCCAGACACGGCGACCCAAAGTTCACGATCAACCAATAGATCTTCCATTTTGAGTTTCCACAACTCAAAATTGCTGCAATTGAATTTCTCAATTTCAATCCTTCCAGACGTACTTTTTATTGTCATCTCAATCTATAATTTAAATTACCAGACTTCTACAAGACTCCCACTGAATAGAATTTGACATAAAAAACCCAACCTACCCACAATGATAACACAACTAGCCAAGCTCTGATACCACTTGTTAGGAAAAATTGGATTGCAGAACAAAATTTCCTAATGTCAAAGACTTAGAGGAGAATGAAGATATACCTTTAAAGTTTATAATTATAGTACATTAAGATGCACATGAATGAAATAGCAAAATAGAGAAATAACTCAAACACATTTGACACCAGATTTACCTGGGAAAACCCTTATGGGAGAAAAACCCACCACACCAAAGAAGATCACTTGTATTACAATAAATGAATTACATACACATTACAGACTCTTCTTTTCAGATGTCAATTTACAGCAGCAACATTTCCCTGGTCAACCTTGTACAGAATATCACTGTTACAATGCTTTCGAAAAATTGCATACAATAAAATTCACTAACAGATCATTCGACCAACCAACTAGACCCTCGATTGAACTATTCATTCATACTCAAGTGGCCTATTCATTTACCACAAGAGAATGGTCACAATAGTTCAACTGTCAATCAGTTTGCATTCTGCTTCTCTCATTCGTTCAAAACAAACCACGTAGGACAAACACTTGATCAAAAGACTTCAAGTATATCACCCATCGATGAGACAACAAACCATTTCTCACCAATGCCATACTTCCCATAGACCATCACACACTACACCGGCTTCTACTAGTCTATCGCTCAAACTTGGTGAAGTCTCCCCGATCTCAGGACCATCATAAAAACAACTCTATTAACAACAAACTAGAAAGTCATGCTGATGGTTCAAGTCTCCCTGATGTCCCAAAGAACACCAAGACCACACATATCAGCAAGATTCACACTGATCATTCATCAGGAGCAGATCCATCAGGAAGAGTAATACTATCAGCAAGAGATCAGTAAGTCATGTCGACAGCTCAAGTCTCCCCGGCGTGTGCATCGGAAAGAGTCTCCCTAATGATCTTCATCACCCAGACACCTACCATCGGAATGAGTTTTAAATCTCACTTCGATTGCTCTGGTCACGCTAATGGTTCTTATCAACAAGACAATCACAGGGTCACGTCGATATCGCCTAGACTTCTGTTGTCGAAATGAATTTGGAATCTCACTCTGACAGTTCATGTCACCCAGATGACTTTCATCAGTAAGATAGGTTGTAGGTCATAGTGATCTAATCCCTCCAAGACTTTAGAACACAACTGCTTGTCAAAAATAAATTCCAAGGGTCTCACCAATACTACTCTTTCAGAAGTTCCATGTCAATAAGCATTGAGGCACTTTTTCCAACAATCTTGAGATCCTAGACAAAATATTTACTCATCTAGAAAGGTTTAACATCAAATTAAATCCCAAGAAATGTGCATTGGCATAACATCAGAGAAACTTCTAGGATACATTGTTTCAGAGAGAGGTATTGAAGTAGATCCCACCAAAGTCAAAGCTATTATGGAGATGTTGTCACCTAGAAACATCACTCAGCTATGGTCTCTACAGGGAAGGCTTCAGTCAATCTGAATGTTCATTTCTCAACTAGCAGACAAGAGTCATCTATTCAATCACTTGTTACATAAGAATGTCTCTTTCAAATGGGATGAAAAATGTGACTCTACTTTCAATCAGCTAAAAAAATATTTGATGCCTCCACCCATACTGGTGCCACCTACGGAAGGAAATCCATTACTTCTTTATATAGCAACAATGGATATTTCATTAGGCATTCTATTGGCACAAGTGGATTGTGTAGGAAAGGAACAAGTTATTTACTATATCAATAGAACTTTAAATGGTTATGAGATCAGTCACACTTTCATTGAGAAAGCTTGTTTGGTGGTAATGTTTTCTACTCAAAAGCTATGCCATTATATGTTAACCCACATAGTCAAACTCATAGCAAAAATTGATCCACTGAAATACTTTCTCAGCAAAGCTTCTTTAATAGGAAGGCTAGCCAAATGGGTCATGATCTTGAGTGAGTTTGATATTCAATATGTAGATCGCAAAGCCACCAAGGGATAAGTAATAGTTGATCAGCTAGTTGAAGAACCTCTAGAGGATAATCGTCCAATGAGCATTGAATTTCCTAATGAAAATGTTCTCACAATCACACCACAACAACAGATGCTATATTTTGATGGTTCATACACACAACATGGATCGGGTGTTGGGATCTTATTTATCACACCTCAAGGAAACACCATTCCAAAGTCCTACAGACTCAGTTTTCCTTGTACTAATAATGTATCTATATGAGGCATTAATCATTGGCATCAAAGTAGCAATAGAATGGAATATCACAGAGCTACAGGTCTATGGAGATTCACAGTTGGTCATTAATTAGGTAAATGATGATTATCAAACAAGGGATGACAAGTTTCTATCATATAAGAAAATGATGGATGATTTAAAAAAAGTACTTTGTCCAGATTAAATTTGAACAAATACCAAGGGCAGATAAGAAAGTTGTTGATACTATGGATACAATAGCTTATGTCTTATAGATACCAAAAATTTGAAGACGTTATGAGTTTATGGTGGAACAAGTGTCTAATTCTGCCCATGACAATCTTGAATCCCAAGTAATATGCAATATCGTTGACCCTAAAACCTCCATCTATGGGAATATTTATACTTACTTAAAAGACAATACCCTCCCTCCCGATCTTTCCCAAAACCTAAAATGAAATTTCATTTGCCAATCCACATGACATACCTTGATTGCCAACATACTTTACTATCGAGGGCTTGATGGTACTCTCCTATGATGTCTAGAATGTAACAAATTTGAGTCAGCCTTGCATGAGATTCATGAAGGTATCTGCGTGACTCACTCGAGTGGTTTAACTCTAGCAAAGAAACTCCTTCATTTAGGGTATTACTAGCCGAACATGGAGAATGAATCTTATCAGTATGTAAAGAAATTCCAAAAATGCTAAATACATGGAAATATTATACATGCACCGGCACAAGGACTACAACCTTTCACAACAACTTGGCCTTTTTGTTAGTGGGGACTAGATCTGGTAGGTAAAATCCACCTATCTTCATCAAATGAACATAAGTTTATCATTACAGCCATGGATTACTTTACAAAGTGGATTGAAGCGGTACCCCTAACCACATTCATAGGAAAAAAATCTCATCTTTTGTCTTAAATTACTTTATCTTTTGGTATGGTATTCCTTAGTCCATCATCATCGACAATGGTAGACCTTTTAAGAATCAAGATTTCCAAGAAATGTGTGAGCGGTTCCATATCCAGCATCATTTTTCAACACCGTACTATCTTTAGGGAAATGGCCAAGCAGAGGCTTCAAACAAAACTATTATGAAAATCTTGAAGAAAATAGTCAACGATGTTGGATGAGATTGGCATGTTTAGTTGAATCCCTCTTTATGGGCATATCAAACTAGTATTAGAACACCTGTAGGTGCTACACCATTTTCCTTGGTATAGAGGCTATTCTACCTATTGAGGTAGAAATACCATCACTTTGTGTGTTTCTAAAAGGGATCATATCATATGAGGATTATCGAGTGTCTAGACTTTAGGAGCTGGAACTGTTAGATGAGCTTCATCAGCAAGCAGTGGATCATTTGAAAGCATACCAATAGAGGATGTCCAGAAGCTACAATCATAGATTCAAACCAAGGTCATTTCAAGTAGGTGACTTGGTTGTAAAATAAAACCCTCGCAATCAACAGGATCATGAGAAGAAGGGTAAATTTGAACCAAATTGGCTAGGTCCCTTCATCATCATATTATTGGTCTATGGATCAGGATCTTATAAATTGTCAACACCTGAAGGGGATTTGTTCAATGAGCCTATCAACAACATCCACCTCAAAAAGTTCTATACTTGAATTATCTAGTGCACGGTGAAAGTTCTGAAAATATCAAAAAAATCAAAAAATTAAGTAAAATACAAAATGTAGACACATAAAAATGGCCTAGACCCGCAAACCACATTCTTCTATATCATGCTTCATCTCAACATAATTAAAATATTTAATTATGTCCTATAGTCCAATGTCAACTATTAATTAAATAATTTTTAATTATTTAATTAATTCACATCTTTTATTCCTCTTGGCTATTTAAATACGTCGCTAATTTCTTATGTCACTCTATAATTAAGTAAATTCCTAAATTTATTTAATTATTACTTTCTCATGATTATTAAATAAATAGATCTTATTTATCTATTTAATACGTGATTAATTATTTATGTCTTCTCATAATTAAATAAATTCCTATTAGTTATTTAATTATTATCCTCTCCAACTTTCTTTCTAATTTTAAATAAAATCATTTATTTAAAATTACCCACTTTCTAATTTTCCTCTACAATTGAATAATTTTAATTATTAAATTGTCTTATTGATTTTCTTTCTAAATTTAAATAAAAGCATTTTATTTAAATTGGCAACTTCCCTCTTTCCAAGTAAATAATTTTAAATTATTATTATTTACCGTCACATGAATTAATCATTTTGGAATTAATTTAAAATATTAATTTTAAAATAGCATTTCTCTCCACAAAGTAAGTTATTTCTAAAATAACTTGATTTTCTAAATATCTTCTTCTTGTTCAATCTTTATCTTTTGATTTTTACTAATTTCATCTCAAGGTCACGTTTATTCTCCACCATTGATTTAATTTCTTAAATTAACTCTTGTCCACACATTTGGGGATCTTTACCCTAACCCTAATTGAGAGTTGTCACTTTGAATCTTAACCATTGATTCTGGGGCATTTCTCAAATCTCTCATCTCATCCGTCCATCCAAAATTGCATTTTCTATAAAATGTCAATTTTGTCTTCATTTTGGGATCTCTTGGATCTATCTCTTATTATTATCTCATAATCTCTTAATATTACATTTTAGATTATGATCTTCTTTCATACTTACTTATTTATCATCTTAGGCTTATATTACTATTTGCATAATAGAAGTAAAATTCTAGTTTGCATATAGAGTTATTTTATAAATCCTTCAAAGCTTTGTTAGGGCTAGACATTTGGAGTTTTCTCACACACATAATCTGAGGGAATTCATTATACAACAGAGTTAGGAGGTGCAATGGAAATTAGTCATGGAGGAGAGAAATGGGTGAGACTATTCTAGTTTCATTCCTTTTCTTTCATATTCTCCTATGCATTCTATTGATTGATAGGATTATTTATTATTGCATGCATGTGCTAACATATTCTATCTTGCAGTAAATTATCCATCATTACATAAAAAAGGGGGAAAAACAAAATAAATCGTTGCCTTGATGAAATCCTGGCAAACAAGCGTCTTGGTAAGAACAAAAAATATCAAAAAATTAGAAAAGTGCAATAAAAACAAGTGATGAAAACTTGGCAATGGGCGCTAATTGTGATAGACTAGTTGTTTCATCTATTTGAGCATGTCTTAAATGGTCATCTTTTCCATCACTCCGCTTATCATTAAGAATATCATGTACATTCCTGACAATGCAATTGTGTCTCAACCTAGCTTGGGGGAAAAATCTTGAACTCTCTAGGGGCAACAGATTAGGGGCATCAACAAATAGGAAAATAACAGTATGACAACGCATCAAACACATTAATCATAGGGAACATAGCATCGAACAATCAACAAAGCATCAAAAGATCAAACAATCCAATCCAACAACTTCAATCAATCAACCGAATCAAATCTAAATGGATGATATTATTTTGAATCATGATTCTACTACTTGAGCTTGAGTGGTCAAATGTTGTTCTTTGATTTATTTTTGTTATCATATCTTTGGAGCAACACGATGATGTATTGCACTAGAGAAGCAAGAAATAAGTATGTTTTTTCTTGACTACTATCTTTGAATTGATCATTATTCTTATGTGAATTGTTGTGAGACGTGCTCTACCAAGTATCACTAATGAAATTTTGGAATTTTCATAGAAACAAATGATTGATTCTTGTCTTTTTTATGCAATAAATGCTCGAGTCATCTCAGTTTAATTATACCTCAATGCTTGTGTTAATTTGCAATATCAAAAATTATGAAAGAAGTACTCAGGTCATCATGGTCTATCTTATACCATCGATGCTTGTACTCACTTTCAACATTTACAAGGCTCAATGATGATAAAAAGAATGCTATATAGATTGTTAAGACGACAACTTCTGCATAAATAGATTTGCATACATAACTTAGATTGCATTCATATTTGCTTTGCATCTGCAAAATAGATTGTTTCCAGGTTGGAAAATATTTTCAAAGACAATGTATATCTATCATTTAAAGGACTGAGTATACTTGACATAAACAAAAATATAACATTCTCATGAAGTTACATTATCATATCATCATTCATCTATACATCACATCATCTATTTTTAGTAGAAACACCAAAAACAAATCATGCATATAGATGAATTATCAATAACACTATCATATCATACATTTATCCATGCATTAGATCATATATATTTGCAACAAATAATACAAAAACAAATTTGCATAACACATCAATTTGCATTATCACATCAATCATTCATTTATAAATTTGATCACATATTTGCATTATTAGATCATACATTTATCCATACATCACATTGTATACTTGCATTAGAAAATATCAAAACAAGTAGCATCTCATATCATTAGCATTATCACATCCATCTCATGACATTTCGAATTAACAATATTTTAATATTGCATCCATACATCATAGATCTATCAATGCATATTCATAAAATCATCATATAACATCACATGGCATATAGAATATAAACACATAAACCATAAATAGCCATCATGAAATCAAATAGAACACATATAGATCACGAATCCGCCGCATATCATATAAAAACTCAAAAATCATAATGTCAGGTATACAATGAAGTTTGAATACATGTCAATAAATACAATAACAACATGGCAGTAGGTCAAAATTGGAGTGTACATCATCAAATACATCAAGTTAGATCATGGAGTTATGAGGTACTCCCCCTAGGACTCGTTGATCTGGAAAGACCTCCTGCACCTAAAGTACCTACATCGGGTGCACCTATACCTAGGTTTGGGCCTGGATCTTTATGTGGAGGTTGTACCACACCCATACTGGTGGTTTGAGAGTGACTATGTGTTGATCTAGATGTAGCATAACTAACTCTCTACTTTTCCAGAACAACCTCATGATATCGACCATGATAATACTCGGCCTCTTGAGGAACTCTGGTAACCTCTGCCATCATCACACCCATAGTGGTCCCCTCAGCCACTCTCTACAACCTGTCAAATAGAGCCACTACTTGCTCACCATCTTGTCTGGCCACATCTCTCTTAGTTGTCAATGTGGCCACCTAAGCCTATGCCTGTGCTAATAACGTCTGCACCCATGCTAACTGCCCCTACAGAATATGAACCTACACCTATAATGTAGCTATTTGCATTTGTTGTTGCAGTGATGGTACTCCAATCTACACATGTTGTTGAGTCGTAACCACCAAATATCTTCGCCTAGGCACCATGACATCATTAATAGCAAAAGCTACTCTACCACCACCTCTACCATCACCCCTATCTCCATCATCGTTACTACTCTCCATCCCCTCCTCTGCCATCTCCCCCTCTTCCATATCCTCCTCCATCTCTCCTCCTCCACCTATGACCATGAACAACTAATATCTCATGCTCATCCAATAATGGCACTGCCTCATCTAGGTTGGATATCTATAGAAATGGATGTAGAAACAAGTATTGTGCATACTCCTTAGAAATCCCTGCCTCAACTACCTCTGGATGATAATCCCAGATGATCAGTTGCAACCCCTGATACTCCTCAATTGCTACATCATAGGAAAAGGTGGGACCCCACTCTGAATAATCCATCTCTTTCCATGCATAGTGTGTGACACCTTGTGGCATGCCCTATAATCGACCATACTACTGTATCACCCTCCTCAATAAGAATCTCTCAATAATAAATCAGGTCCTCCCAATTAGGTACATCGACTAGCATAAATATGACATCTTCGTATCATCATCTGCCTACTCCTCATAACCAATGTAAGGATTCCATACAACTACCTCGAGATCATCCAACATACGCCTCCAATACTCCAATTTTCCTAGCCTATGTTGGACAACTAGACCTGTATAACCGTGAACATAGGGTCTCTCGACTAGCTGCTATCTATCTGTAATAGGGAATGTGATGGCAATATGCTCCCATGCCCAGACCTATAAAAATGTCACTCTAACCAACAAACTATGCCCTCTAAGGTACACAACCTAGTGTAAATCATGGTATAAGTGGGATAACATACACATGCCCCAAGCATATCTAGTACCCTACATGATCATCTGCTCCAAGATCTAACCCCATCCGACTGAAAGTCCCTTCGACCTACGATCGATACATAAGAAACCTCTGATGAAACCTACAAGCACGGATGGAAGTATAGCATAGGCATCCACCATCTCCCTCCAAGTAATATCATAACCACAAATCCTATCACCCTCAAAAACCCTACGCAAGGCATCAGTACCTCCTTGCTCAGTATGATCATACAAAACCATCTCTCCAACAATAGGTATCCTCAATATATGGTACACATCCTTCAGAGTCACTGTCATCTCACCGGTAGGAAGGTGAAAGGTGTTATGCTCACTATGCCACCTCTCAGAGAGGGCTATCAAGAGTCCCTGATTAATTCTAATCTAGGGCATATATAATAAGGAAGATAATCCACAATGGGAAATCACACCTATCTCAGGCTGTGTCAGCTGAGGTATCAAATCAAATTTCCTTAGAAACCGCTCGCGAATTTGAAGACTCGCCAAAGGCTCCTATAATCACAAAGATTCATAAATTAGTTAACTTTTCAAATCAATCAAAATTAGTCATCCTATCAATCTAATCAGCTCTAGTGAGAATTTGATCATTTCTCATGAGCATCAATCTATCAATCAACCTTGCCTATCATGAGGTTAATCACTCAAGATCTCAATCAACCTCACCTATCATGAGGTTAATTAATTAATTTATCAATCAACCTCACCTATCATGAGGTTAATCAATTGACTTATCATTCAATCTCACCTATCATGAGGTTAATCAATCAAATCATAATTTATCCTCGCCTATCATGAGGTCAATTATCATCAAAAAATCATTGAATCTCACCTATCATGAGATCAATAATCATCAAAAAATCATTGAATCTCACCTATCATGAGATCAATAATCATCTAAATCCATCAGGATCAACAATCAAAATCAAATCAAAGGCTGGCAAGATCGACAAACATCAAAAATCAAGGAGTTAACTAACAATTTCATCATTTTGACTTGTATGCACTAAAACATACTATCAATGCGCAAAATATCTCAATGTGCCATTTCAGTCCACCATTGCGCTAAAAAAAGACTTCAATCTACAAAATCAGTGAATATGCCATTTCAGTCCATCATTGTGCTAAAATAGGTAATCAATGCACAAAATCAGTAAATGTGTTATTCCAGCCTATCATTGCGCTAATCTAATCTACACAAAGTGCTAATTCAACCTATGTGCTAAAATATTATTCAGATGCACTAAATGCCTACTCCTATGTGTGACATCAATGAATGCACTATAACAACTATCTAATGTGCTACATCAAAATTTCAAAGAGCTAAAATAGGGAAAACCAAAAACAAAATGTAAAAATGGAGGGAAAATCGAATTTCATGAATTACGAGGAGGTTATTGAGGTACGTACTGGAGGTCCATACATTATCGGGTAGTTATGTCATGGCACGTGCTCGAATCGATGAGTGTGGTAGGGAATCACCATCTTGCTCCAATTACACAATTTGCTCAATCACTATCAAATTCAAAATCAAAATGCACAAATGAACTTCTAAATCAACTTTTTAACCTTTAAAGGTTAATTAAGTGAGATTTTTATGGCATTGATTTATTTTATTTACCAAGAGGGCTTAATTCATTATTTCATCAATGGGGTAGCTTCAACAACATTTGTCGAGAGATTAATCGCTTCATTGTCAAATCATCATCAACTCATCATAAACTCATAAAAATTTCAAAAATTTCAAAAAAATCATAAAAATTCAAAAATTCATCAATTCATCTCCCAAGGGGGCATACATCCATTATCATTTAAAAATCAGCGTTTAGGGCATGTCAGAAAATTTTTCTCAACACTAGCAGCAAAATTGATTCTTTGAAGCAATATATAAACACATCACTTCAAAGAGGGGCAAAAATTATACACCTAAAAATGGCCTGGATAAATCTGATTAATTTAATACAATTATTTGATTAATTAACCTTTAAATTCATTTATTAATAAATAAATAGAAATATTTATTTATGTAATTCACATTCCATTTTCTTCTATTAAATAAATAAATTCAATAGTTTGTTTTATTTAAATATCCAATTATTCTATCTTAATTAAATAAACTAAAATCACATAGTTTGCATAAATTATCATCTCCCTTTTATTAAATAAACAAATTTCAAATTATTTATTTAATAATATATCTTCCCTCCAAAATTGATTAAATCAAATATTCAATTGAGCACATGTCTACAGCTTTTCTCTCAACAAAGTTGAAAGCTTCAAGTTGTATTCAATTGTGCTTTTTAAATTAAGCACATGTCTATAGCTTTTCTTTCAATAAAGTTGAAAGCTTGAACTTGCATTCAATTTCACTTTATCTTTCCAGCCAATTTTGAAACAAACTTTTACAGTTGGAAATAGTTGGCTTCATGGATCCACAATTTCTTCCTAATCATTTGCCACAATGTTTTGCTTAGGGAATTCATTTTCCCTTCTTCCTCACCAAATTCTTCATCTTCTACCATTGATTTATCTAGATCAAATCGAAACCATTGCTTGCTACCACATCAGGAATTATCTTTGAAAATCTATAAAAGAAACCTCTTGCTATAGAAAATGGATCCCACTTTCATGCAATTTTACTTTGCAAGAATCATACTAGAGCATTTAGCATACAACATTTAGCAACTATCAAATAGAAGCATTTTAGCAATCAGATTAGATTATAATCATGTCACATCATATCATATTAGTTGCATCTTAGTTTATTATATCAACATCACGACATCATAGCTTCCATTATCAATATCATATCTTCCATTATCATTCATTATATCACAACATTTCACTTAGATCATCATTCTCATTCTCTGGGCTGTTATTTTAACAATCACAGTGCACACAATCTAAGACCACTTTGATTTAATAAATCCTTGGAGTTAGAGAGCAATGGAACAATTTTAGAGATTTTATTATGTTTCAATTAGATTAAATCTATTGTTTGAATTCTTTAATAAAGTTGCATTAAGGTGTGTTTTTATTTATTTCACTTACACATATTTCCCACACACACTTTCTATGCATTAAAATGTCATATTATAATGGAAACCATATGTATACCCCACCATTTCATGATAATGCCAACTTTGCACCTCCCAATCAGCCAAATCAAGTTGGTTATACCTCCCATTTCATTCCAAAGAACCCTACTATTGTGGGTTCTTAATTTTTTCAAAATGTAAGCACCCACCTTACCCCGCTCAATCTTCTTAGACACCTACACATTCATATCAGCAACCCCAAGAGACTCGCCATTTTCAAAATCAACCTTGTTTTTCTCCTACTCAACCTCAAAATTTTGATAATTTGAGTGCAAGTGAGATTTCAAGATTTTTTCTTGATTTCAATAGATAGTTGGTTGAGTTACAGAGAAAAATATTTTGACCTACAGTAGGAGGAGTGGGCTAATCAAGCCTACCAGGGGCAGCAGTGTTGTTTCCCACAACATGATGATTTTTTCAATCAAGCTCATTATTCATAGTAGAAAAATAGAGAGGCTCAATGGAGGTATGAGCAATAGTTAGAGGATCAAAGAAGGTAGCAACAAGAGGAGTATACATCAAATGATGTTTTTGTTAGGGAAGAGTAAATCCATCTTGCCCTTTCTCTAGCACAAATTTTTGAGACTCGGGCAGCCCCTTGTGTGTCTAGTTTCAAACAAGCACTTCCACCAATTTCAAAACTACCTACTAAGGAGGAGGTAAGAAAGCATAAGTTTTTAAGTTTCAAGAACCCTAGAAAACCTCTTGAAACTTCCATTAGCCCCCCTTTTATTCCAAAACAGCCTATTGTGCAAGAGGTTTGCAAGCACAAAGTTTTTAGTTTCAAGAATCCTAATCAAACTCTTGAAACCCCTATTGAACCTATTGTGCCATCAAGCAAACCTTCTATGTTAGAGATCTTAAGTTTTGTGAGCCTCTATTCCTCACAAGAACACTTCCTTGAGGAGGCTCAACCTTTTTCTCCTATTGAGCAACCCCTTCTAGAACTCCTACAAGATTTCCAATGCCCTTTTGACCATTTTTCTCCCTCTTTTCCCATTTCAGTCCTTAAAGGTGGACCTATGGCATGGGATCCTAATTGGTCAGAAGAATAGAGGAAGGAGTAGTTTCGGGCTAGGAGTGAAGAGGTTGTTGTTGTGGATCCTTCATGTGCTCTTGAAAATGAGTGTCTTTCTCTGCTACAAGGAAAAATTGAAGATGAAATATTGTTCCAGCAACAAGGAATTAAAAAGGTAGAAAAAATTGATACAAAAGAGGAATCAGTCTTCTCATTTGATGCCCTTCCTTTTTTTGTTGATAATGAGGAGGATAGATTCGCTATACCTACATCAGTTGAAGCCTCCGAACAAATTTGCTTGGGCTTGATGGTTGAAGATAACTCCATTGATTTGGAGCAACCACACTAGATGTTTTTAGCCCCTATTATAGTGGATGAAGATCCACAATCTATTGAGGTATGCAATTCTAAGGTGGAGGATCTCTTTTGGGACAATTTAGAATCTTTTTGCTCAAGCTTGGATGCCAATCTTTCACCTCCAAAAGAGTAGCTTTGTGGGTAGAAGTATAAGAATAAAGAAGCAAAAGAGGACATGGCAACTATTACATGCCACAAGTATGATTTTGTTGCAGCTAGTTTCCAAGAAAGAATTAAAACCGAGAGGCAATTTGAAGAATTTAGTTCTTCAATTAAAGTGTCTCAAAAATCTAAGGTTTTTGTTGATGAAGTATGCATCAATGCAAATGATTTTGTAGTTATTTAGAAACCAAACATTCTTTTGGAGAGTGATTCTCTCATTGCTCAATTTTTCAATATGCTTGAGCTTTAAAGTCTTTCATTTGAGGTGCATGAAGAAGAGATTCCTTGTACAAATGAAAAATCAATTTTGGCATATTTTACATCACCATGTGAGCTAGAAACTTTCTCATTTTTTTTAGTTCATGCTTGGAGGTTAGCGATGGTGACATTGGCATGTCCTTTTGTGAGGTGATTTCTCTTCCCTCTATAGAAGGTTTTCTCTTGGGTTCTAGCCTATCTTCAAAAATGTTCACCCCTACTGCTATATGTTTAGCTAAGGCACCAATGTTAGACGAGTCTAACACTTCCATCATATGGTTCCCTTGGAATGGAAAAATTTACAATGAAAAAATCCTTCACCTTGCAATAATTTTGTGCAGTTACATGCATGTTGGCAGGATTTTTGAGTGGTTGTAGCTAGGTGAGGTCTGCAACTATGGTTTGAGGGAGATCAGCTCCTTCAAAAGGTTCATCTTTGACAAAGGAAAGCTTCCATTCTTTTCTTTCTATTAGTTTGTGTGTATATATTGTAAATATCTTACTTCCCATGAAGTTCATTTACACACCTTGCATTCTCCTTAAGGGAATGCATTTTCTATCTTTGATTCTTTCCTCCAAGTGCAGCTGCACATGTTTTATTTTTCTTTGAGGAGGCCCAACTGTTGAAGTTTTACCCTCATGACTCTATGCCCAATGGACCGATAAGGCCTCTAGATCCGACCATGATTAGTAGACAATCTCGCAAAATTTTCCATTAATGTTGACATTTCATTCCCTCCTTTGATGTCCCATCATTGATAACTAATATGAGAGATCCCCCATGGACCATTGTGGATGAATTTTCCTTAAGGTTCCTAAATTTTGTGAAGTCCTAGAATTTTGGATTTTCAGGTTGTCTCTTACTCACTTCCTTCATGCCTTCTCCATCACTTCTTCTCCTTTCCCATATTTCCTCTAAGCCTTCAGCCTTTGGCCTTCAATCTTACCATCTACCCTCTATCGATATCTAAAGGTAAGCCTTCAACCTTACCTTTTACATGGAAGCATGATTAAGTTTCAAGACTTGTCTAAGTCTTGGTTTGTCAGACTTTGAGGGTCGGTCTTCCCTCTTTCCTCTTCCCTCTTACCGCTTTCATTTTCTAAGGCATAATCCTTCCTCCTGACCTTTGACCTCTAACAGTCTGAGATCTAACCTCTGAAGTCTCATCTTTTTCACTTTCATCCTTCTTTCCTTACCTTTGACCTTCGGTCTTCCCCTTTACCTCTTACCTTTCTTTGGTAAGAGGTATCTCATCTCCTCGAACCCTAACATTTCCTTCCTTCGTTGTGGTTCCTTCCTCCTCTCTTCTTTCCTTTGGCATGAGGTAAGTTGTAAGGCTGACGCCCGACTCCTGACTACTCGATCACCAATGTTTGAAAAATGTTTTTTGTTGGTCCAGACTATTTTTTTCAAATGCTTGCAAAGGTGTTTTTTTAGGCTCGATGCCCCGACCTTCCTATGTTTTGGCATGTTTTTTGGGCAGAATTTTTGATGCTTGATTTAACTTCTAAGTGTCCATATCTAATTTCTTGGGCTTCAAGGAAAACATTTATTTCATCCCTTACCTTACGTAGGTGGATTTAATGGGCGACCATGCCCATTTATTGCTCATTGTTGACTTCTTGGCATATCTATTCCCTAATCACAATTCTCACAATATGGTGCAAGTCTTGCATGCACAATATTTTTTTCTATCCTTGGTTAGGGTTAGGGTTCAACTTGTGCTTCTAAGTTATGCCTAATCTATAAAGGCAAGAAATTTATTCATTTTAAGAGTTCTTCCTCTGGCTCCTCTCGGGTTTTTCTTTTGCAAACACTGTATTTTAGACTCTGCCATTGTAAAGATTGGCTTATTCCTTTACATTAATGAGGACGATTATTGTTGTTGGTTCTCTCCTCTTTTATGTATGATTAATCTATCATTACCTTCATTCTAAGTGTTTGTTTGTATTTTTATGTATACATGTTTGAGTGAAATTATTTGCAACTATTGTGTTGAGAAATTCTCTTTCCTTCCAACACTTTGTCAAACCCTAACCTCCATGTTTACATCTGAAATCAACCAAATAGAGAGCTATGTGAGTCCTTTGGTCCCCTTCTTTGATGTACTATGCAATCTTGGCCAAGAATAAATGACCTCTCATCTTGGTGTATCACCTCCATTTTCCCTTTCATGCATTCCTTCTAACCATTTCCCCTTGTGAGTTGTTAGAGTAGGTTAGTGGTAGGTTTTCATGTGTTGGGTTGGACCAACACATTGCACTGGGATTGAAAAATGAAGATGGCCTTCTCTGGAGATTTGAACTCATACGCGCAAAGATCCCACACCTTGAGGTCATTTCCATTGTGTCATTGGAATGTTGAGCTTCATGCTCAATAGGGTGCAATTTCATGTGACAACAAGAACCATGCTTGCAAATTCACTTCAAGCCATGTTAACACATGTAGATGCAATTAGAAAGCAATTAAGTGGTTGGATGGATAAAAGGAAGCGAGTGTAGAGTTTTTTATGCAGATAAACTATCATACAAAAAAGTAAAAAACATAAAAAATTACAAAATATGACTTGTGCTCACTATTCAACAATCCACATACAAATCAAACTCTTGACCTTAATAGCAAGAGGTTTCCTATACATTGGTGCAACAACCAAGGGATTAGAAAAAAAAATTGGAGGAGGTGGTGGATGGTTTTTGACCATCTTTCATGCAACAATAATGAGGTCCCCCAATATTTCTTGAGGAAACTCTACTGCAAGTTCATCCTCAACAAAATCTCTAACTATTTTGATATTCGAGACTTTCAAGGGAGAGGTGGTGGGTTAGCACATGATAGACCAGGTGCATGACTTGATCCTCAATGGAAAGGGAGACAAACACTCGCTAGGTCGGCTTATGAGCACATTGTTATCCCTTATGTTGTGAAGGAGATTGTTGAGGTAGAAACTCAATAGTCTATTAGCTCTCTGACCAGAATATCATCCAACGCTCCAGTCTTGTAGTACAACATCAACCAAGGGAGATTTTGAGGGATAGTGTTACACCCCGTTCTTGTCAAGTTTGTGGGTCGGCCTATACATATGACCCCATAGATAGTTAGGAGGTTGGTGCGTAGGATATGTCTATAGTTGACCAGTTGGCGATGGAAAATGTCATCTTGAATGAGGCTTTCGACCTCGATACTCAGGTAAATGTTAGCATGTTCATTGAATTTAATTTATTAAATTTCATTTCTGAAATGCAAGATTAACTAATTTAGTTTAATGATTGTAATAAAATTTTAGGGTCATAGCGGAAATTGGTTTCATCAGTCCTCCACCTATTTTTTACTCCACTACATCTACTGTTGAGATATGTAGCTAGTAAACAATTATAAATATTATATGTGAATAGCATTATTATATGAATGGTATTATAATATCTAATTTTGGATGCTAAATAAGTTAATATTGGAGGTTTCACGACAACACCTCTCAGTGCTAGTGGAGTACAAACCTTCACTCAGGTAATAGAATAAAGATTTTAACTAATGAATTGTAAATAGATTTGTGTAGTTTATATTTATATCATTGATTATATTGCATTGCATGTCTTTCAAACTCAAAGAATTACTTCACATTGCATAACTAATAACTAGATGTTGATATATGATAAAATTTCAATTACAATAGTTTTTTAGAAAGTCAACTACTTCACATAGTATAACTAATAACTAGGAGCAACTGCCAATTGCATTTTATTTTCATGGCATTCCATGAGACCACACTTTTTTGAAGAATTTTTTCAAATAGTTCATTGGCTTGTCTATGCTTAGATGCTTGGAAAAAATATATGAAAGAATAACAGTAAGCAATAGCATAGACAAGGCAATGAGTTGTTTGAAAAAATGCTTCAAATAAATGTGGTCTCATGGTGATGTCCATCACCATGAGACCCAATTTATTTGAGGCATTTTTTTAAACAATTCACCACCTTTTCTATGCTACCACATTTTCCATACATGTCTACCAAATCATTTTATCAAACAATTCACTTCCTTGTTGTTATGGCTAAAATCCTAAAATAGGTGCTTTCCAACAAACTATGGATGCTTGGAAAAAATATATCAAAGCATAATAGTAAGAAATAGCATACACAAAAAGGTGAGTTGTTTGAAAAAATGGCTCAAAGAAATGTGGTCACCATTTCCATCACCATGAGACCACATTTCTTTGAGCCATTTTTTCAAACAACTCACTGTCTTAAGAATAGAAACCAAGCCTTTAGCCAAAAGTCCTCTCCAAATCCTTTTCAAGGTCCTCATCCTAATCCTCAATTTACCAATCCATGGAATCTTCCACCTCTTATTCCACTTTCATATCCCACATCCTTAAAATCTACATCACCCCACTATTACCAAGAAAATTCATCCCATGTCTCTCATAATAACTTCCTCCAAGGAATATTTGCAAAGGTGGTTGTTTCCCCATGCAAAAACAAAGTGGTGCAATATTTTCCCATATTATGCATCCACCTTCAGCACCCTCACATCAAGATAAACCCTAATACCCTAAATCTTAAATGAACCCCCTATCAATCTATCTATCCAAGTTGAAGATTCTATAAAACCTTCCTCCCTCATGACACCATGCATATCAAATGAACTATGTTCATCTCCTAATCTAAATCATGCTAATATAGATTCCCCTCCATATAAAGATCAAGGAAACCCTTCTCCTCCATCATATGATCCCCTTCCATCTCATGATCCCATTTCCAATCAAGAACAACATATCCCTTCCATCTCATCTAATGATATATTTCCATATCAAGAGCAAGATATCCCTTCATCCCCACTCTCACAATCCCCTCTCCCCACTTCATCTAAAGACATCATTTCGTGTCCAAATCAAAGTACCTCTTCCACTCCATTATATGATCGCTCTCAAAATGTAGTCTCAAAGTACACCTTCCACCCCATCTAATGATTCTCTTCCCCTCATGATCAAAATACCCATCCCTCTTCATGTCATGACCCCCCTCCATCTCATAACCAAGACCACACTATACCATCCACCCCATCCAAACATAATAACATAGAGAATGTAATGAAATTTTTGCAAAATTCCTCAAAGAAATGTGGTCTCATGGTGATGGAATGCCATGACAAATAAATTTGTCATGGAATTCCATCACCATGAGACCACATTTCTTTGAGGCATTTTTTCGAACAATTCACTTCCTTCTCTATTCTACCATATTTTTCATACATGTCTACCAAAGCATTTTATGAAATAGTTCACTGAATCACTGTTATGGATAAAAGCCTAAAATAGGTTCTTTAAAAAAAGCTATGGATAGGGAAAATAGTAAGCATAATAGTATGAAATATATAGTTCAATAAGTACTCCAATTTTATTTTTTTATCTCATACATTATAAGTCATGGCTTGCATCACTATTCTACTTTTTTTGATTGAATAATTTGTTGTTTTATTTTCAGATGATGTAAGAAGAATTGCCTCCATATGTCGATAGGGTAATGGAACAAGGTGTATCTTATGCAATATATAGCTCAATGCCTCTCACAGGGGTATGAGGCAGATTAGTAAATTTCAAATTACATTCATTGTTATATTTGTTAGTTAGTGAAAAATCAAATGATTATTGATTTGTAGTTTAAATTCTATTTGGATGGTTTCTATAGGACTTGGGCATGCCACAACAGAAGCATGCAAATATTTCACATGAGGAGAGAGATCGTCTAGTGGAGCTAAGTGATTATTTTTTTTAATATATCATTTTTTATAATGTAATTTTTATATACTAATGTCTTTACTTGTTATTGTAATAGTTGAAGCTTGATGAGGAACTAAACCCTAGGAGGAGTAGCCCTTTAGTTTAGGGTAAATGAGTGTCATATGCATCACCATCCACCAACCACCAAAGGGCACCCATTTGTTTCATTCACCTTGAGGGCAATGAATTTTGAGTGGGGTCATTTTTGGACATATTTTGTATTGCATATACTTGAAATTGTATGCCTATATGGAATTCTTGTAATCCTATATGGATATTTTGTATATATTTTATACTTATATCGACATATATTGATGTATTCCTATGTGGCTATTTGGTTAATACAAATCTTTTTTATTGATGATGTCCATATTTGCATTATAAATCCACACTTCAATAGATATGAGTTAAGTGTATTCAAGTGTATACTTTCCAACTTACGTGTATACTTTTTGACTTATGTGTATTCCAATGTATTCTCTGTGACTTACTTTTTTTCATGCATATACCTTGTATTCATGTGTATACTTCATGGCTAATGTGTATTTGAGTACTTGTGCTTCACTTATTCACATGTATGCTTCACTTATTCACATGTATACTTCACATATTACATATATGCTTCATGCTTCCAATGTATAATTCATGCATTCTCATGTATTCTTCATGATTCATGTGTATACTTCATGTATTCATGTGTATGCTCATGCTTCTTTTGTATGTTTCACGTATTATGTGAAAACACGTGCATGCTTCATTCTTCCAATGTATAATTCATGTGTTCACATGTATTATTCATGATTCATATGTTCGCATGTACTCTAGATGATGTTTTCCCTTTCTTCTGGTCTTTGAGTATCTTCATTGTAATATGAGATAATATGAACTCATAGTCAAATCTGACTAACATCATTTTCCATGAAAAACATATTCATAAAACACTTACAATATGAGTATCAACAAGGTCAATGTTCCACAATCATATAAACTTTAATCATTTTCTCATGGTCTTAACATTTAGCATTTGGTTAGCCCTAGCATTGCTCATTGTTGTCCTTCATGGTTTGTATTGAATATTTATTAATTGATGCTAAAAAAATTATTAGTTGATGCTAAACAACTTCAATATTTCCAAAAATGATTCACCAAGGATTTATCATTTACTTGTGTGCTAATTCAATGTTCTACGATACTGAATCAATATATAAAAGGCTACAAAATTATATTTCCCACCACTATGGCTTCCATCTAGATCTTATATTCATTATGAATTTTTTTGCATGCTCAAAAACATGCCTACAAAGCTTATAGGCCACATTTCACACTCCTTTTATGTTAATGCTAACATGTGGCCCTTGAAATCCATAAGATAATGGTGTAGTAAATGAGCACATTGATTCTTTAGATTGTATATTAGGAAAGTAGAATGTTACTTACTCTTGTAAGTAAGAACTATGCTTCTAATCAATTGAACATATCATTCATATGCTTTCTTATGTGCTTCAATTACTGAATTAGTTGGATAAAAGTAAGAAATTTTAAAACTCAAACACACGTTGAAAGAGATTTACAAAAAAAATATTGAAGTTGTGCTTCCGCATTTCCACTATCATCTTGCAATATTTACAAGTCAATTTGGGATTTCAAATGCATTGGGGCATTGTCAAGAACATCTAGAGTCCTCTATTAACTTTCCTTCTTGTGGATTATATGCTTATTCAATCTACTTCTCTCCTGCACTCATCTGTAGAGTCATCTTAGATTCCTAGTTTGAAACTACAACTCACCAACCTCCATATTTGACTTCCAAGGGTTGTACTCATGCTTACACAAGAGAATTCGACTCATAGAAGATTCTAAATGCTCCCCACACAAATATGTGGAAGAGAAATCAATTCAACTGCATGTTGGTCAATTGGTTCTATCATTTATCTCATTTAGAGTAAAATCCACTACATCCAAACCCGTCTAGGTAAGATTGTCTTTTGTTGTGTGAGTTCATCTAAATCCAAAACCTATTGAGCTAGTTAAGTACACAATGGAAACTATCACTCATGAATTCCTATAAGTGATATGGAGCCAATAATTTATAGATCAATCCTCAACCTTCTTATACCAATTAATCAAACCCATCACTCATGAATGTGCATGCAAGTGGTGTGAAGCTTAAGATGTATAGATTAACCCTAAGCCTCATACACCAATTCCCCTATTCTTCAACGTGGTGTTTTTTGTAGATTTTCCCTTTTCCTCAACTATTTTGACACCCACATGTTTTTTCTCTTTCAAGCAATCATATGCTTTTGGTGTGGAAAACTCAGACTTGTTAACTGTCACATGAATCTTTCTCTTTTCCTTTGTTTTGCATGTCATCTTAAGGGATTGATCTAGTTGAACATAGCTCGAATTGATTCGGAATGTTTGGGTGTGAAAGAGGACCATGCATAGCCTAAATGTACCCATACAAACATGTTGGAATAGTCAGTTTGGTCAAATGAGTTGCAGAACGAAAGTTACACCCCTTTGCAACTTTACACTGCTTGCATTTGACACTTATTCCATCAAGTGAAAAGTCATCACCACTAGAAAATGCCTCAAAGATATCAAAAACTGAGAGATCTTATTGCATATGGTCCCAACAAAGTTGTGTAGCCTCACACAAGAAGTTTTTAAGTGTCACATTTTTTTAGTAACATATCGTCAAATATTGCAACCATTTTGCACTTTGGATTTTTAAGGGATTGAGTCAATTGGGCATAGCCCAGACTAATTCAACATGTTTGGGTGTGAAATAGGACCATACCTAGCCTAAATGTACCCATCCAAATGTGTTGGAATAGTATGTTTGGTCACATGAGTTGCAAAACAAATTTTACACCCCTTTGCAACTTTACACTACTTAACTTTTGTTGGAAATGTTGGTTTAGGCCTCAATCTAGGGCATAGGCTTAACTTTTGTTTCCACCAACTAAATTTTCCAAAATTTTGGATTATTGATTCTTATAGGTGTAAAGGATGATGTGCCAAGTTTCATGATTTTTCCACACATGCAAGTTCCTTTTCCACAAAGCCCTTGATTTCCTAGCTTTCACATGCTAGTTTGTCTATTTTTAGTGCAACTTCTTGTATCTGAAAAAATTTCAAGACTAAGGACTATTTAGTCATGTTATAAATGTCTAAATAAACCTTCCATTTGAATTTTAAGACCTCACTAATCCATTTAGTAACTTCTATTCCATAAATGTCCTTAGAAAGAGGCCTAATTTGACTATAAGTAGTTTTGGCCATTTTTGTACAAATTAACCCCATATGATTTTCACACATGTCTAATAAGAATTATAAGGCTATCCAAATCATGTTTTAGATCCTCATTATTAGTTATAAGAATATATTTATATCAAAATCATCTGTATGAAGGGCTACAAGCTCATAACCTATAGGGTTCCTTAGGACACTTCATCTCACATGTGAACCTACATCAACCTTGAAAAAGTGCTCAAGGGAAAGTATGATAAGGGTGAGGTCTATCGAAATCATACTCATGTTCAAAGATAAGCCTTCTCAATCTCATATTTTGATGATTGATAAAACCTACAAGGGAAAAGATAATGATGGGGTTAAAGAACAAGAAAACATGGTGCTACAAATCAAGAACATAGTCATGTTTTCAACCACCTACAAGTGAAGGCAGAAAGATAATGTTGCATTAAACTATGAAAAATATCACAATCACCAAGCAAGGTATATTAGTCATGGGATAACAAGAAATTATCATGGAGGTAGATTGTATTATAAAAGGTAGTCATATGAGCATATGCAACCATCCAAGGTGCAAATATGCATTAGTGAAGAATAGAAATGGAATGACAATGCTAATGAAGAATGATAGTGCTAACCTAGAGTGACAATGACACATGCCAATGATACTTATGATTGTGATTATGACAAAAAATCACCATACCCAAATTCCAAAGAAACTATAATACATAGTCAAGGTGTACAAAGAAAATTATGTGAGGGGGCAGCAACTTGATCACCATGAGACACCATGCATAGTGAGCTCACTAGCTTGCCAATGCAATAGAATTGACAAGGTAGTGAGATATTTGATAAAATGCCTCTAATAAATGGGGTCTCATGGTGATAATGGGTGATAATGTCCAATAATTAGTTGTTTGATACCTCTTGTAGCATGGCCAAATTTATTCTATCCATCTTTGACTAATTTCTATACCATATTTTTTCTTAAAATGCTCACTACCTTGTTAATGTGGTAGCAATGACAAGGTAGTGAGTTGTTTGAGAAAATGCCTCAAAGAAATGGGGTCTCCTGGTGGTGTGTAGTGAGATTTTCAATGCTCACAACCTTGTCTATGCTACTGCATTGACAACTTCAATCCAATATTCATATGTAAACTTCAAACCAAAACATATGTACAAACTTGGAACAAAAAAATGTAAACTTGAAATATAAAAATGAAAGGTATAAATATCAACTAATTTTGATGTACATACTCTAAATTTTAATACAAATTAATGTGCATACTTAAAAATTAATAAGAACCAATGTGCATACTTACAAATTAATCCAACGAACCATCTGGGTCTTCTCTACTCTTTATTGTGTCAAGTATCACCTCATGGTCAGACTCACGCACCTTCCACAATGTCTTGTTCAAAGGTCTACCCCCATATTTGATCAAATGAACATTGGATGCCATGACAAGGTTTGAGTAATGAAGAATCTTCTAATGCATGTCAAAGTCCTGAAACAGCTAAACATTAACACTCTTATGTGGGTACCTTCTAAGCCGCATTCCAGTAACAACCATTGAGCCTGTAGGGTATTCGATGTTTTCTCCATCTATAATTGGGGCCTCCAATTTCTTTTTGGCCTCAACACAATGACACAAGTAATAATTTGTCCCCTCTTCATTGTCTTCATCTATAATAACTGCATA
The DNA here is from genome assembly GCA_007115665.2 of Sequoiadendron giganteum. Classification (NCBI taxonomy): domain Eukaryota; kingdom Viridiplantae; phylum Streptophyta; class Pinopsida; order Cupressales; family Cupressaceae; genus Sequoiadendron; species Sequoiadendron giganteum. Next base: position 338,515,295 of record CM021106.1, on the reverse strand, counting down.
AACATGCCCTACATTGATATGTGTAGAAAATTAGATGAAATTAGTCAACATTACAAATACACTACAAAGTAAGATAACAATAAGAATTTCAAAAATTATGCAAGTAGATATATTACCTAGTTGAACCAGATCTGATATGTGGTCAAATTCAACCAATGATTCCATCTGTGTCAGTTCCAATATTGTCGAAGGCTAATACATGTGAACTGGGATAAGATAACCACCATTCATCAACCCACTCCTTTGACTCGCACTCATTCCAGGATTGAATTGTACATTAAGAACAAAAGCATGCCATCTTTTGAGTATGGATAGTCCATGAACCTACATTTGAGCTAAGGAAAGAGTGTAGCTCAATTGATCCTATCAATGTACAACAATCCTCATATGGTGTAATGTTAGTATCATCTATCAACCAAAAAAATCTACAAACTGAAGACTTACCTTCATTACCTAGACCCATTGAAGTATTACACCACTCGACAATTGATTTTACATCTATTAACTTTGCATTGTCTTTATACTTTAACTCTTCTTGTGCTAATGCTCTTTCAATACATGCTCCCCTTTTCCATGTTCAGCCTCACAAAATTTCCACATATTTTGAACACTTGTAATAACATGCATCCTGCTCAACCAATAGAACATCTATGAGTTCTTGAACTATGATGCACAATTATCCAAACATATTATATGCTATGCCCCTCCTAGCCAAATCACTATAGAAAAACTGAAAGAAACCTTACACAAACTCTGGAGAATGTGTTCAATCATCACTAGTGTAAAAGTGGTACTCCCTCAATACCTTTCTATTATCCTTTGTACTATCAGCTACATGAATGAATGCTATGTGCAAAAATATAGAAACCTGTGTGGAGTTGTAATATTGTGATTGCACCTCACGTTGTGGTTGTAGAGTGTATTTCTCTACAAATTTGACCACTGAAACTATGCTACCAACTAGAAAGGTGTCCTTGCATAACTTGAATTGCAAGTCCAACCATCGAGCTTTATGGGTATTCCTTGCATACTTTACACTATACTGTCACAAAATGTAGACATAAACTAATACACTAGAATCTTTTTAATAATCAAATCACACATTTTTTCTTGATTACCATCATTTGAACTGTAGGCCACTATTTTATACTTGTCGAACTCTACTAGTTCCTTTCCAACTACATGTGTGATTTCCATATTCTCACATATTAGGGTACATTGCAATCCACTGCAATGTTGGCATTGTTTCATCCAAGAATAGTTTGCTCTAGAATATTTGGCCTTCATCTCTTTCACATGATTTTTTTGATAAGAATTATCTTGAAGATTTTGGTGGGGCATATATGCCACAACCTGTAAAACATTATTAGTATGCAAATCTAAAAATATAGAGCGATAAACATCAAAATGGTTACAAAAATCAATATGTAATCTATAACAACAAGTAGTGCGTGTGTGATTTATCTTGACATAAATAGGTTTAAGCATTTCAAACTATCTTTGAATTTTTTTAATTTGAGTATAATCCTCTAGAAAATTATGGAAAAACTATGTTTGAGTCATATCCAAAAAAATGCTTTGGATGTGGCTCACGGCTTCAAATACTAATTATCCTTCTTACCACATCCCTTTGATTCAAAAACACCCTTGTAGTATTCTTCCAATAGTCTTCAATTAGTGATCTCAATGCTTCAACAACTGGTTTATCTTTTCATGGGAGTCTCCCTGAGAATGCCCATAATTCAGTGGAATTAGTGTCCTCAATTCTTTGGCACCTTTGAACAGATCTTGATAAAGTTTTTCTATTAATTCTCAACTGTTGACTCGTCTTTCTAATGAGATGATCTTTCCTTGTTTGATTACTTACTAAACTCGATGTAATTACATGTCATGTGACACATCTAAATTTTGAGCATGAGGTCTTACCCACACTCTCATATGCATCCATTAGATTCTTCACAATAGTTTTTTCACTTGAAGCATCCAATGTTCTCAACCCAAGAATCTTCATGATGGACCTATATTTTATACTTTGCATCATTTCAACAAATAGTTTACATCTTGTGGTCTCATTTAATTTTTTAAAGAACAATCTCCAAATCTTATGAGCATATCTTCTACAAGTGCATTGTGGAATCTTATATTCCATTGGCTGCAAAATATTTTCATCAATATTAATCAAAAACTTTGTCTTTCTATGCAAAATTCTAGGTGGTGTTCTCAAAGGTAAATTCATCTCAACATTAGGAATTTCATCAATATTTAAATGAGATGGACTAGATGGCATACCTTTGATCGAGGATGGAATAGATAACATACCTTGAGGTTGAGATGGGAATGATGGTGTACCTCCTTCCTCAAATGTGAGTGATGATGTACTCTCAACTTGAGATGTGATATATGGTGTCCCTCCATATTCACTTGTGGTAGAGGGTGTGTCTCCAAATACGGTATTCAAATCTCTCTTAGCACGAATCTTTCGCATTCATTCTCCTTGTGCTGCCAATTCCATTTCTCTTTTTGATGGTTGAGGTCCCTCTTTAATTGGCATGTCTTCGTCAATTGTTTACAATTTCTTCTTCTCATGATTTTCCCTCATCTACGCTAATTTCTTTGCATTCTTATCTTCTATCTCTTCCTTTTTTGGTTTAATCCTTGATCATTTCCTTAGCATGATGGATAATTTCTATGAGGCATGATAAAGAGACAAATATTAGTTCCTAAAAAATGAATTCATACAAATAAATTAAATATATATGTCATTCAACCCTCACTAGCGTATCAAAGCTCACGTGAATTTTTTATTGAATTCCTTCAATAAATGTGGTCTCGTCGCATGCCATGATTGCAAGATAGGCACAAAATGGAAGAATGGACAAGGCACGTGAATTGTTTGACAAAATGTTTTGGTAGACATGTATGCAAAATGTGGTAGGATACACAAGGTACTGGGCTATTTAAAAAAATGCCTCTTAAAAATGGGGGCTCACTATGATGTACATCGCTGTGAGCCCCCATTTCTATGAGGCCTTTTTTCAAACAACCCACTACTTTATCAATTCTACCCTATTGACAAGCTAGTGAGCTAGTGAACTCACTACCTTGTAATGAGACCTTGGAATGGGGTATGACATCCATCAAAACATGAAATGTGGTCTCATGATTGCAAGATAAGCACAAAATGGGTTTTTTAAAAGACATTACAAACTTTCATGAAGATACAATTGGCTCAAGAGTATAAATCCAAATTCCACAACTTTTGTCTTGACATCCTATCTTTGGAACAAGGTATCCAAGCATCAATAAAATCTTTGAAATAAAGGGGGTTGTTGGATAAAATGTTTAGGTAGGCATGTATGGAAAGTTTGGTAGCATAGACAAGGCAATTGGCTGTTTGAAAAAATTTCTAAAAGAAATGTGGTTTCATGGTGATGCACATCACCATGAGACCGCATTTCTTTGAGGCATTTTTTCAAATAGTTGATTGCCTTGTATATGTTGTTTGATACAATGCTTTGGTATGTATGCATGGAAAATTTGGTAGCATAGACAAGTAAATTAGTTGTTTTGGTAGAATTGTTTGACAAAATGCATCAATGAGATATGTCCTTGTGGGCTACAATAATTGTAGGATATGCACAAAATGGATTTTTTGAAAAGGCTTTAGAAAATTTCAAGCAAATGCAATTTCTAGGTTTAAAACCAAATTCCATTGCATTTTTCAACATTCCCTATGCCTATACCAAAATGGAAGCTTTGGAAATGGGTATGCACATCCATAGAAAAGGATTAAGAAATGATGTATTGTATTACATACGTATAACTACTCTCATATATATGTGTATACAAAATGTGGAAGCATACACAAGGTAGGTCAATTGGTTTAACAAAATCCCTCAAAGAGATGTGGTTTAAAATGTAATTGGCAAGTGTAAACAATTGTGTAGTTTAAAATGTGCCAAGAGGGGCTAAGGTTATAATTGCAAACAAACAATGATGAACAAGGAATATGCATAATAAAAAAAATCAAAGCATTGTATTAAGCATGTATGATAAGGGATTATAAAGAGACATAATAGAATTAAGGAATATATAAAGAAAATGTGTTTAAAGACCTCACATACCTAATAAATGGAGATTTGAATGGAGGAGTTCTACCCAATTATGTAGTCTTTGTTTCTTCTTGCATCAAACTCCTCAACAATTTGAGTTTTTCACAAGCTTGTGTCCTTTTCAACATTTAATTTTACATCACTTGAATAGAATTACTAAAAACAATACAAATAACCAATTTATAATGCTAAATTCCTACAATTCAATCACAATTAACATTGCAACACTACAAAAATTGAGATTTGAATTGATATATATCAAATTCAATGTGAAAACTCTATTATTTCCTCCTTCCTAAGTTGGAAAACCATAAAAAGGTGGTGGAAACTTCAAGCAAAGGAAGTAGAATGTGAAAAATTTGTATGTGCACTTCTCAACAACATCAAAAATATTCTTTTTTTTAGAACATGCACAGAACCAAGAGAAATATAGAGAATGTGGGCCTAGATCACAGGTGTGTTAAATTTTTAACCATTTTTAGAGCAAGCCAAACCATTCTTGCATTATATTTAGCGAGTACATTTTGGATTGCTATACAAAATGGATATATCTCAACTTCTTCAAAACACGCTCATGTTATGAAAAATTTTATTTTCTGAAGGTTTCCTCACTCTCTCTCTCCTTAGCCATCTAGGTCTCTCACTTAATCCTAAACCCTCAACCCTAGACACTATTCCTTAAACCCTAATCTCTCAACCCTATACCCTTAAACCATTAATACTTTACCCTTAAACCCTAAACCCTAATCTCTCTCTATCCTTCCCACCCACTTCCTCTCTCTCCAACCCTACCTAGATAATTCCATATCACTCCAACTCTCTCTCTATCTCTCTCTCTCTACCACTCCCTCTCACTCCAACCCCCTCCCCCCTACTCCCTCTCTCTCTATCTCCCTCTCTCTCTCTAATCCCTTAACCCTAAACCCTCAACCTCAACCCTTAAACCCTAAACCCTCTACCCTATACATTTGACCCTCAACCCAAAACCCTAAACCCTTAACCCTATACCCTCAATTCTCAACCCTCTACCCTATACATTGGATCATTAACTCCCATCTATCTTTTTACTTCCCTCCTCTTCTCTCCTCTCTATCTCACTTCTCCCTACATCTCTCCCTCCCTCCATTCATCCCTCTCTACCCTAATCCATCAACCCTATATCCTCAACTCTTAAATGTTACCCTAAACCCTTAAACCCCACACCCTCTACCCTCTACATGTAATCCCTCAACCCTTAATCCCTCAACCCTAATCCATCAACCCTTAAACCCTAAACCCTCAACCCTTAATCCCTCAACCCTAATTCCTCAACCCTCAACCCCTATACCCTCTACCCTATGCATTTTACCCTCAACCCTATACTCTAAACCCTCTACCCTCTACCCAATACCCTGATCCCTAATCCCTATACCCTCAATTCATAACTCTTTACCCTATACATTGGATCCTCAACTCTCATCTATCTTTCTCCTTCCCTCCTCTTCTCTCCTTATCTCTATCTAGCTTCTCCCTCCATTTCTCCCTCCCTCCATCCATCCCTCTCTAACCTAATCCCTCATCCCTTAAACCCTTAAACCCTCTATCCTCTACCTTCTTGACCCAATACCCTAAACCCTCAACCCTCAACCTGTAAACCCTAAACACTTAATCCCTCAACCCTTAAACTCTAAACCCTCAACCCTAATCCCTCAACCCTTAAACCCTAAACCCTCAACCCATATACCCTCTACCCTATACATTGGACCCTCAACCCTAATACCTCAATCCTCTACCCTATTGAATAGGAAAACTAAGAGGAGGGGTGAATTAGTTGTCACGAAATTAGGCCTTTAATTCAATCACCGGAACTAATCTCTAATACTGCTTAAATGATTAATCATCAAATGCCAAAGAAGAAACTCAAATCCAACACATAAACAAAGTAACACCAAATTTATGTGGAAAACCCAATATGGTAAACAACACGGTGAGGATTAACTCACACTATAGAGAATATCAAAATCGATTACAAAAAGGATCACTGCCAGAAAGAAGGCTCACTACCTAAAATAAGGACTCATTGTCTGAAACAAGTACTCATTGTCCAATAGGGCTAAAACCCGGAGGGCTCACTACCATAGAGATACAAATAATACAAAGAAGAGACGTTACAGAGAGACTACAATCCCAATGCAACAAAGGATTCCACCACAATTACTCCACACATGCATGAATGATAGAGTTCGCCTTCTGCTCACTGCATCTAGAAACTCAACATTAAGCTTCACATTGATCTCCCACACTGTCATCACACACTCTTACTAAATATAATCAATGTCACACAAAATTGTACTTTCTCTTACTAATACTTCACTCTTGCATCACCTCACTCTTCACCATCAACTCATCTTGTATTTATACCATCTTCAACTTTGAAACATATCCAAAGTCATCCATCCAAATTCCAATTCAAATTAGGTCGATGCCAAAACATCCTATTATGTAATTAGAATGAGGGTGATCCAAACACATGCTTCAAAGGACCCAAAAATATCCAACACACTTCATCATCATCGAAAGTAGTATTTCACACAAGGTCATCCAAACTAGTGCAAAACACGTAGAACCATTAAGCACAAATCTTCCAAATGTCTAGATTATATTCAATAGAACTAGGGCAACGCAACTCTAGAACCATAAGTCATAAGACTTCATCAAAGATAAATTTGGACCAACAATATTTCTCCTAGACCTCAACCAAAAACATTGAAAACCATAGTTCACAACTAGTGAACACAACTTGCACTATCCAATGAATCAGGAACCAAAAATATGGATATAAAATATTTTAACAACCATGAACACCATATCTGAATCACATAACCAAAAGAGAAAATTTGGACCAAAAACTAGAGCAACCACTAAACACATGCAACATATCTTTATTACAATTTTCTCAATATCCTTGACATATGCAACCAAAAAAAACTAGTAGATAACCATTTAACCGGTTGACATCAATGACAACACCTACAAAATTTGTTCAACACCTTCAGTCTTTTCATTCTTGCAACAATCCCCCCCTTTGTCATTGATGAAAACACATGATGTGAAAAACCATCAAAGACAACATACTAGCTCTGAATACATTTTTTTTATTTTCTCTCCCATAGAAGATAATCACTTATATGCTTCTTCTCATTCTCTTTTTGCATGCTTCTTCTCTCCCTCTTTGACATCAATGGAAAAGGAAAAATAATATTTTTCATTGATCTCTCCTTTGACATGACAACAAAATACACAAAATGACAATACCTGATACTACCTGCTCCCCTTATGAGGTGGCCACCAAAACATCAGTCTAGAAGAAAGATAGATCCATGGATCCACTAGACTAATGCATCTCCATATGCATATAGTTCAAGAAAGGAGGGGAAACAACCCATAACTTCTCTTGGAGATAACAAAAGTATCTTTAGGAAGAGCCTTTTTGAAAATATCAAAAATCTAATCCTTTGTCGGAATATACTCAAGCTTTACTTCATCCTCAATGACCTTCTCTCTCAAGAAATGATATCTGATAGATATATGCTTCATCCTCGAGTGCATCACAGGATTCTTAGAAATGTTAATTGCACTTGCATTATCATAGAAGATAAAAATGGGATCATCATATAGCACTATGATATCTTTCAATGTCTATTTCATCCATAGAACTTGTGTACAACAAGATGCAATAGCAATATACTCAGCTTCAGTAGTAGACAAGGAGACTGAATCTCGATTCTTACTCAACCATGCCACCAATCTCCATCCAAGAAAGAATACACTACCACTTGTACTATTTATGTCATCTACACATCCAACCCAATCTACATTTGTATAGGAACTGAGTGTAAAGTTAGTATCTTTAGGATACCACAATCCATAATTGATAGTGCCATTCAAATATTTGAATATTCTTTTAACTACAATAACATGTGCTTCCTTCAGATCTTCTTGAAATCTAGCCATAAGATAGATTGCATGCATGATATCCAATCTAGTATCAATCAAATATAATAGTCCACCAATCATAGATCTATACTTTCTATTATCAGCCTTAGGTGAATTATCATCTTTACCCAATTTTCAACCAATTACCATAGGAGTACTTACCGGTTTGGAACCATCCATCCCAAACTTCTTCAACATATCTCTCACATACTTAGACTGTGAAATGAAAATTCCTTTCTCTGTTTGATTAATCTGTAGCCCAAGGAAGAAATTCACCTCCCCAAACATAGACATTTCAAATTCTTTTTGCATCTTTTTTGCAAACATCTTTCACATACTTTCATTTCCTCCTTAGATAATATCATCAACATACACAACTACAATCAATATTTTATCATTTTCAATCTTAAAGTACAAATTACTATCTGTCATACCTTTATTAAATCCTTGTTGAATCAAGTACTTATCTAACCTTGCATACCAATATCTAGGATCTTGCTTCAACCCATATAAAGCTTTCTTCAATCTTCACACCATATCTAGTTTCATTCAAAAATGATGACTTGACATCCATCTGATAGAACTTAAAATATTTGTAAGTAGCAAGTGCTGAGAACATCCTTATAGCTTCCATTCATGCTACCGAGGAAAAATTTTCCTAAAAATTTGTACCTTCTACTTGTGATTAACCTTTACACACAAGCCTTGATTTGTTTCTAACCACTTCTCCATTCTCATTCAACTTATTTTTGAATACCCACTTTGATCCAATGATATTTATATCTGCCAGTCTTGGGACCAATTCCCAAGTTTGATTCTTCTTAATCAGCAAAATTTATTCTTTCATCTCTTCCTTCCAACATTCATCTCTACAGGCTTCACTTACTATCTTCGTTTCTATCTCAGAAAGTAAACACAAATTCACTTTAGTGGCAGCTTTGCTTCTAGTTAACACACCTTTTGTCTTATCTCCAATAATCTGAATTTTTGAATGATTCTTCTATACATATCTAGGTGTCCTAGGGGACATCACTGGAGCATCTTCTTCTCTTTCATTTTGTTCATCCTACTTCTCTTTCTAATATTTTTCATGTTCTTCCAAAATTTCTTTTATTCTTGTACAATCATGCTCATCAGATACATATCCATCAGTGTCAATAGAATTCTTCATTGTCTCATCAACCTTCACATTCAAGCTTTCTAAAATATTTCTCACTTTTATTGAAATATATGTATGCCTTGCTTTTAGTAGAATATCCAGTAAAAATGCCTTTATCATTTCTTGCATCAAACTTTCCCAATGTTTCTTCATCTCTTCTAATATATCATTGCTTTCAAATACCTTGACATATTTAACTATAGGAATTATTTCATGCCATAGGTCATATAATTATTTGTGCATTTTTATCTTTCTTGAACTCAATCGAACACATAAACAATAGTATGAATAGATTATTTTTAGTAAATTACTGGTAAACTAGCCTCAGTAATCATCAATCTAGCAACTTCTTGAACTATTTTATTTCTCCTTTCAACAACTCCATCTTGCTAAGGAGTTCTCAAAGAAGATAACTCTCTTTATTTCATGCACTTCACAAAACATATTAAACTCATGGGAGGTGAATTCTCCACCTCTATCAGATCTTAAGAATTTTATCTTCAAATTCACTTCATTTTCAATCATTTCTTTGAATGTCTTGAATCTATCTAATGCATTTTATTTCTCTCTAAGAAATGTAACCCATGTATATCTAGAATAATCATCAATTAAAAGTATAAAGTACCTTTCACCAAGTAGACTTCTTACTCTTATAGGACCGCATATATCTATATGAATTAAATCCAGTAGTCTGGTAGTAGACTATTCCTTTGATCTATAATGATTTATTGCTTACTTTCCAAACTGATAATTCCTACAAATAGCATTAACATGCTTTCTAATCCGGTAAATCTCTCACAACCTGAACAACACTAATCCTTTCCAAGTTATCAAAATTCATGTGACACATTCTTCTATGTCATAACCAACTATCATTTATCTGAGTCATAAATCATTGTCCATCAACACCCTTAACTTGATAGATATTCCCTTCAAATTTATTTCCTGTAGAAATCAATGTTTTGAATCCTTTCTAGATCTCACATTTCTCATCCTTAAACAAAAGATCATATCCTTTTCTACACATCTGACCAATGCTCAATAGATCATTCTTTAAACCCTTAACATAGTAAACATCGTCAATATGATGCTTGTCATCAAAATTTATTGAACCTATCCCATAGATTTTAGCACCAATATCATCTTGAAACATAACCAAGCCTCCATCATATTTCTCAAGCTTAAAAAATTTACTTTTATCACCAGTCATGTGATGTGAAAAACAACTATCAACTACCCAATAATTTTTCTCTTGTTTAGCATGTAGGGAAGAGATAACCATACCTTCATTTTTCTCCTTCTCTAGAGGACCTTCCTTTAACTATTTTTCAGAATTAGCAGTAGGTTCATCATTAATCACCAAGAAAAAGAATTCATTGTCATCTAAATCTGAATCATATTCTAAATCGTCATTAGAAATACTAGCACTCATTCACATAGTAAGCTCTATTAATCTTCTTTCCTTTCTTTTCCTTCTCATATCTTAGTTTATTCCTTTTAGCTCTTTCTGGACACTTCGCAGCATAATGACCTATTTCTCCACAATTAAAGAATTTAAAGGGAAACTTGATGGATGTTGTGGTTTTCATTGATTTCAACACTATGAGCATTAAGGTTGTATATGTCAAGGATATTGAGAAAATTATAATAAATATGTTGAAGACTGTCTGTAAAGCTATGAACTTCAGTGTGATGAAAAGTTCAATATGTTGGTATTCAGAATTTGTGTTTTAAAGGGTTTGTTTCTAAGCCTATCTAGTTTATCCTCTGGAAATTTTAGAGGTACGCATCAAGATTGGAGCAAGTTGTGAGTTTTTGTGTTCCTTTAGTTATTTTGTTATTATAGCTGGTGTTTCTGGGAGAAGAGAATGCAATTCTAGTAATTTGAGTTGTGTATGGTCCTGCGATGATCATTGATGTTTCTATATCATTATATATCCTTGTTGCACGTCTACATTGATCGGTGTGCTCGTGATTGAAGATTTTTCCTTTGCATGTTCGGGTTTTCATGTTCTTGGACGACATGGTGGTTGTAGCATGTTGTTGATCCTTGTGGATTAACTTTTGAATGTTTGGCACATTCGAGGATGTTGATTTAGGTCTTCATTATGTTGTGACTAACTTTAGTTGGTGCGCATTGAGATTTGTTCATGAATTGGGCTGACAGTTTGTATTCATTTATTATTTTATTTTTGGCTGAAAAAGTTGTTGGTGTAATTCCATGAAGCGGATATATAAGAGCTATTTTCTTCTTCATTTGATATGTAGAAGTGTGAAGTGTAATCCAAATTGTGTGAGTGTTGTGTGTGAATAGAGATTAGATCATTCGATTGATTAGCAGAGTGTGAAGAAGTGTATTTGTGCCTAACCAGAATTGTCATCGGGCTTTTGAAGAAGCTACTTTCTCAGTTTAATCTCTTTAGATGGATTTAATCTAAAAAAAATCTATAAGACAGTGTGTCTCCTCTAAGCAGTGATCTCTAGGCAGTGTGTCTGAATGCATGTGCATTCCTTATTCATTTTCCTTATACTTTTAATAGGGTATAACTTGTGGATTAATCTCCACCATGTTTTTTCCCCTAATAGGGTTTCCACACAAAAATCTTAGTGTCATGTGTGTTTTTGATGTGTTTTTGATTTATGCTTTCACTGTTATTTATCAGAGCTGAGATTAAAAGTTAATTAGATTAAAAAGTTTTAAATTATGTGACAATTGATTCACCACCCCCTCTCAGTTGTCTATCCTTGTTTTTCCAACAATTGGTATCAGAGCAGGTTCCTCTGAAGAATTTTAATAGCTTGAGGTGATCCGAGATGGCATCCTACAAGAAGGATAGTCCTAGATTTGATGGAACAAACTACTCTCTGTGGAAGGCTAGAATGGAGTGTCATTTGAAGTGCATTGGTGAACCCTTCTGGAAGATTACAAAGAATAGATATGTTATTCCTCAGAATGGTCCCTCTACTCCTGATGAGATCAAAGAAGTTGAAACTAATATTAGGGCTATAGAAGCATTATTGAGTGCTCTAACAGATTCAGAGATGACAAATGTGATGGGTCTAAAAAAAAACATATGAGATCTGGAAGAAGCTGGAAACATTGTATGAAGGAGATGCACAAGTGAAAGTTGCTAAGATACAAAGTCTGGAAGGAAAGTGGGAAAACTTGAAAATGAGCAAAGATCAAAACATTATTTCTTTCATGCAAAAAGTAAATGAACTAGTGATGGGTATTAGATGTGCTAGTGGAATCTTGGATGAAGAAGAGATTGTAGCTAAAGTGCTCAGATCATTTCCTACTTCTTACAAAATGAAATCTCATGCTATTGAAGAGCACAGGACAGTAACAAATGTGACAAGAGATATGTTGATTGGTAAGCTTGTTTCCTTTGAATTAAGTGAACTTGGTGATTCTACCCCTAAAATAGAATCTACATTTACAGCTACTGTATTTGGAGGAAACCAATAGAGATATGATCCGGGAGAAATTTCCAGAAAGACATTCAAGTATGAAGATGAGATCAAACAAATTAAAGATGAAGAAAGAGAGTTAGAAGAGCTGGAAGCATTAATTGTGAAAAGAGAAGCTAGAGGAAAAGGTAAGTATAAAGGAAAGTTTCCTATTAAATGTTTCTCTTGCAATAAGATAGGTCATTTTGCATCAAGGTGTCCTGAAAGAGTTCCTAGGTTCAAATCTGACAAGCCTAGATTTCAAAAGAAATGTTATTATGTTGAAGAAGGTGTTACTGATGATGAATCTAACAAATAAAATGGAAATGAAGATGGATGGGTATTCGTTGCTATCAAGGAAAATGGTTTTGTGTCCACTAAATCTACTAATGATAAGAATGTTGAGAAATCTCTTGCAGCCAGAATTGAAGAAACTGATGAGTGGGTGATTAACAACAGATGCTCACATCATATGACTGGTGACAAAAGCAAGTGGATAAGCTTGGAGAAATATGACGGTGGTGTTGTAATATTTGGAGACAACAATGCTAGTGTGATTTGTGGTAGAGGCACTATTTCTCTTGGTGGTAAATATAATACTCATGATGTCCTTTATGTAGAAGGATTGAAGCATAATTTTTTGAGTGTTGGATAGATGGTAGACAAGGGATACAATCTTCAGTTCAAAGATGGAAAATGCAGGATATTGGGAAGTTCTAGAAATCTAATTGCTTCAAGTACAAAGACAAGAGGTAACATTTTTCACCTGAGTGCTTCTAGTGAAAGTTGTTTAATTGCTCAAGTTGATGTAAGTTGGTTATGGCATAGGAGGTTGTGTCATGTGAATTTTGATAACATTGTCAAAGTAAGCTCCACTCAAGCAATAAGAGATCTTCCTAAGCTAGTGAAGCCTACTAACACCATATGCAAGGAATGTCAAGTGGGAAAGAAAACTAGAGTTTCCTTTTGGAGAAAACAGTATCATTCTAATCGAGTACTGGAGCTGGTGCATATTGATCTATGTGGTCCCTCTAGAATAAAAATTCTACAAGGAGAAAGGTACTTTATGTTGCTCATTGATGATTACTCTAGGATGATATGGGTTGCTTTCTTGAGAGAAAAATATGAAGCATTAGAAAAGTTCAAAAGTTTCAAAGCTATGGTCGAAAATGAGACAGGTTTAAAGATTAAATGCTTAAGGTCAGAAAGAGGTGGTGAGTTCACTTCCTAGGAGTTCAATTCTTTCTATGAAGAGCATGAAATCAAAAGATAGTTATCGTCTCCTCGGACTCCTCAATAGAACGGAGTTGTTGAGAGAAAGAACAGATCAATTTGAGATACTGCTAGAACTATGATGTTGGAAGGTAATGTTCCTCATATCTATTGGAGATATGTTGTGATCACTTTTGTGTATACTATCAACCAATTAAATGTCAATAGTAATTCTGGTAAGACTCCTTTTGAGTTGTGGTTTGGTTATAAGCCTACTATTAAATATTTCAAAATCTTTGGAAGTAGATGTTATATCAAAAGAGATGAAGATATAGGCAAGTTATATGCTAGGAGTGATGAAGGAATATTTATAGGTTACTCTACTAAGAGAAAGACCTACCGGTGCTATAATAGAAGATTGAGGAAAATGGTTGAAAGTGCAAATGTCAGAGTTGATGAGGACACTGCTAGATCATCCAAATATTGTGGATATGATTTAGATGACCAGCATGATATTACTGATAAAGGAAAGAACGATCAGACACATAATCAAGTTCAAATTGTTCTAGTGAATCAAGAAATTCTAGAAGGAGAAGCTAGTGGAAGTACATAAGAAAGAACATAAGAACTAGAAGTTTGAGAGAATCCCAAAGTTCTGAGGTATGTAAAGCTAAATCATTCTGAAAATCAAATTATAGGAGATAAGAACAAAGGTGTGCAAACTAGAAGAAGAATTGCAGAAGAGTATTGTTTGATTTCCAAGACTGAGCCCAACAATGTCAATGAAGCATGTAAAGATGAATATTGGATGGAAGCAATGAAGGAAGAACTGATGCAGATAGAGAAAAATGATACATGGATTCTTGTTCCCAGACCTCAAGATAAAAATATGATTGCAACCAAATGGGTCTTTCAGAATAAGCTAAATGAACAAGGTGAAGTGGTTAGGAATAAAGAAAGATCGGTATGTAAAGGGTAATCATAGATGGAAGGTATTGATTTTGAAGAAACCTTTGCCCCTATTGCTAGAACTGAAGCTGTAAGATTGTTTCTTTCTTATGCTGCTTTTAAGAACTAGAAAGTATATCAAATGGATGTAAAGTCATCATTTCTAAATGGTGAGCTAGAAGAAGAAGTATATGTTGAGCAACCAAATGGATTTCAACTAACTGATAAGGAAGATATGGTTTTCCAATTGAAGAAAGCATTGTATGGACTCAAGAAAGCCCCTAGAGTCTGGTATGCTAGATTGGATAAATACTTGTTGAAGCTTGGATTCAATAAAGGTACCGCTAACAGTAATCTGTATTTAAAGATGGTTCGGGATACAAAGTTGATCATTGAAGTCTTTGTTAATGATATCATTTTTGAAGGTGATGATGACTTATGTATGAAGTTTGTTGATGAAATGAAAAGTGAGTTCGAGATGTCAATGATTGGAGAGCTGAAATTATTTTTAGGATTGCAAATTACTCAATTAGACAATGGAATCTTTATATCTTAGTCCAAATATGTAAGAGAGTTACTGAAAAAATCTGGCATGGAAGACTCAAAGCCAGTTGGTACACCCATGGTAACTGGATGCAACTTAACACAAAATTATGATTCTCCTAAGGAAAATCAAACAAGATACAAGTTAATGATTGGTGGATTACTTTATTTGACTCAGACCAGACTAGACATCATGAATGTTGTATGCATGGTTGTTAGATATCAAGCTGATCCAAAGGAATTCCATGTGACTGTTGTAAAGATATTTTTTAGATACTTGAAAGGGATAGTTGATTTTGGTCTTTGGTATCCTAAAGATGATGATCTTACTTTGAGTGCCTTTACTAATGCAAATTGGACAGGAGATTTGGATGACAGGAAAAGTACTAGTGGTGGCGTCTTCTTCTTAGAGAAGAATTTGGTATCTTGGTTAAGTAAAAAGCATAATTCCATTTCCTTATCTACTGTTGAGGCAAAATATATTGTTGCTGCAAACAATTGTACTAAAATAATATGGATGAAGCAAATGTTGAGAGATATCAGAATTGAGTATAATGATCCTATTGCTATATTTTGTGGTAATTCAAGTTCCATAAATATTTCTAAGAATCTGGTGCTACATTCAAAGACAAAACATATATCTATCAAATATCATTTTTTGAGAGACAAAGTGAGTGATAAAGAAGTCAGACTGGAGTATGTGCCTACTAAGGAATAGATTGCAAACATCTTTACTAATTTGTTGCCTAAGGATAATTTTGAGTATCTTAGAGGGAAGTTAGGGGTGATTTCCCCTCCTAATCAGAACTAAGATGCATAGTATTTCCATCATTCTATGCATTTATAGTC
Source organism: Sequoiadendron giganteum (assembly GCA_007115665.2). Lineage (NCBI taxonomy): Eukaryota > Viridiplantae > Streptophyta > Pinopsida > Cupressales > Cupressaceae > Sequoiadendron > Sequoiadendron giganteum. The sequence goes on along the minus strand of CM021106.1, from coordinate 338,499,047 downwards.
ATATCTTCTTTCGAATTGATGTTGTGGTGGTTGCTACTCAGGGGGAATAGTCAGATAATTCAGATATGTGGTTTAGATCTTATGTACCTTTACCATTGATGTCAAAGGGGGAGAAGCGTAATGTGAAAAACTTTGAGGAGAAGAGTAATATTGGAAAAATGGAGAAGAACAATGCAATATCTAAGGGGGAGACTGTTGGAGAAGAGCTAGCTATGTTGTTGGTATTTTTCACATCATGTGTTTCAATCAATGCCAAAGGGAGATATTGTTGGATGTTTTGGTTGTATTGCTAATATGTGGTTTTCATTGATGTAAACACTATTAGCATTAAGGCTATATATGTCGAGGATATTGAGAAAATTATAATAAATATGTTGAAGACTGCTTGTGAAGCTGTGAAGTTTAGTGTGATGAAAAGTTCAATATTTTGGACTCAAAAGTTGCACTTTAAAAGGTTTTTTTTTAGACTATCTAGTTTATCCTCCGGAAGTTTCAGAGGTGTGCATCAAGATTGGAGCAAGTTGTGAGTTTATGTGTTCTTGCAGTTATTCTGTTACTATAGCTAGTGTTTCTAGAAGAAGATAATGCAATTCTAGTAATTTGAGTTGTTGTGTATGCTCCTCCGATGATCGTTGATCTTTCTAGATCATGCTCTATCCTTTTTGCACATCCACATTGATCAGTGTGCTCTTGATCAAAGATTTTTCCTTTGCATATTCGGGTTTTCATGTTCTTGTTCGACATGGTGGTTGTAGCGTGTTGTGGATCCTTGTGGATTAAATTTTGAATATTTGGCACATTCGAGGATGTTGATTTAGGTCTTCATTATGTTGTGACTAACTTCGATTGGTGCGCATTGAGATTTGTTCATGAATTGGGCCGACAGTTTGTATTCACTTATTATTTTATTTTTGGCCAACAAAGTTGTTGATGCAATTCCATGAAGCGGATATATAAGAGCAATTGTCTTCTTCATTTGAGATGTAGAAGTGTGAAGTGTAATGTGAATTATGTGAGTGCTATGTGTGAATAGATATCAGATCATTTGATTGCAAGCAGATTGTGAAGAAGTTTCAGCGAAGTGTGAAGAAGTTTTTTTGTTCTGGTTCTGTCATCAAGCTTTTGAAGAAGCTACTTTCTTAGTTCAATCTCTTCAGATGGACTTAATCTAAAATTTTTATGTAAGAAAGTGTGTCTTCTTTGAGCAGTGAGCTCTAGGCAGTGTGCCTGAATGCAAGTGCATTCCTTATTCATTTTCTTTATACTTTTAACAGGGTATAACTTGTGGATTAACCTCCACTATGGTTTTTCCCCTAACAGGGTTTCCATGCAAAAATCTTGGTGTCATGTGTGTTTCTGATGTGTTGTCAATTTATGCTTTCACTGTTATTTATCAGATCTGAGATTAAAAGTTAATAAGGTTAAAAAATTTAAAATTTTGTGACAACTAATTCACCCCCCCCTCTCAGTTTTTTATCCTTGTTTTGCCAACACAACTTACCTTCATACTTACCAGAGCCTCTCCTCGTTCTTCTTACAAATTTAGCTTCTATTTCATCAATTTTTTCTTCATCTGGATCTTTAGCTTTTGTAGCTTTAAAGGAAGTCTCTGATTTTCTTCCATTCCTTAGACTCGGCTTTCTCATCTCATAAGATATCAAAATCCTAATAGCGAATCCTTAGTATAAGTCTTATAATCTATAGTACTCTCAATAGCACCCACCTTCTCACTTCATGTAATTTGATATCTTCAAGTGTACTCGGACCATTAGCAGGAGTGTAAGGATTTTTATAAGATTTCTCCGCATCATATCTACAATACTCTAGATATTCTTCCATCAATACTTTCTAGATACTAGAATTAGTTCCATCAAACCTTGGATAACCATAAACCATTTTTCCATCCATCCAAGACCTTCCTCAAGCGGTTAACCAAGGAACCAAAATTCAATACCAATTGTTGAATAGGACAATTGAGAGGGGGGTGAATCATTTTTTATAGAACTAGGCCTTTCATTCAATCACTAAAACTAATATCTAATACTGCTTAAATGATTAATCATCAAATGCCAAAGCAGAAACTCAAATCCAACACATAAAAACAATAACACTGGATTTACGTGGAAAACCCAATACGGGAAAAAACCACAATGAGGATTACCTCACACTATATAGAATATCAAAACTGATTAGAAAAAGGCTCACTTCTAGAAATAAGGCTCACTACCTAAAATAAGGACTTATGTCACCAAAAAGTGTAGCCTTGACACTTTTCACTCATTTGGGCCCTTTCTTGTGGTTTTTGGCCTATTCTGCTTAGACTCTAGGGCATCTTGCAAAGGTGTTGTGAAGTGTTGTAACACATTTCCTCACTTTTCTAGGACCCTTTCATCATAATTCACCTAAATAACCCCTTTCCAAGCCTTAGTCTAAAGTGTTTCAAGGTGTTGTAACCAACCCTCACACTTTCCTAGGCTTGTCATCACTAAATCAACCCTTTCTTATGCTATAATGACCCCTTAATGCACTTATAGGTCTTACTTTAGTGTGTTTCAAAAGAAAATCATGACAAACATCAACAATCATACTTTAATCCTCGACAACCAATCAAAATTTCCTAGGTGGACTAGGTCGCCACCTTGGGCGACTTAGTCCCATGTGGCATAAAAATCAAATTTAACTTAAAAAATTTGTGGGATTTTGTCTCCTAAACCCTAAGGTCAGCCCGTGTTGTGTTATTTTTTAGAAAATTAGGGCATCACATGTATAAATAAGGGTTTTTCTCATCTTTTTCACCCTAATTCCTCTTCTTCATCATAACTCTCAAAAAATAATTCTTCTCAATCACTCATTCACTATTTTTCTCAAGCAAGCTAGGGTTTGAGTATTCTAAGTCAACAAGACATCTTTTTCTGAAGCATTCAAGGGCTGATTATTGCAACAACTCAAGATCAATCATCATGGAAAGGTACTAACTCCAATATTTCATGTTCATGTTTCATTACATTTTTTATTCATTTTGGTTTAGTTACCTAAAAGGGGTTTGACCAAGGTAAACCCCCATGCCCTAACAATTAATATTTCTCTCTTTCTCTCTTGATGTGTTTGCAGATTTAGGTACATTGAAGATCATTGAATGCTTTGAAGACTTGTTGAAGACCTCTCCTTTCTTGTAAAGTCCAAACATCCACTAAAATTCACTTTCAGGCCTAGAATTCAGAGTTTCAGAAGCGAACATCTGTGAAGAACCAAAGTGCAGACTGAGGGCTTCCATTTCCACTCTCTGATTTCTAGAAATTCAGAAGTGGACTAAGTCACCAATAATGGTGACCTAGTCCAACTGAACCTTCTTTTCAAAGTTTTTTACAGATCTGGACACCCTTTTCCCTTAAACCTATTTTGAATTATTTTCACAAAAACTGGACTAAGTTGCCCAAATTGGCACAAGTGTTCCAGCTAGATTCTAGATCAGATTTTAGGATTCTAGACCCTCATCTCATCCCTCTTTAGCCTCCAAGTGCACACATTTTGTCTCATATCCTTCTATTTAGTTTAGTGTACATTTCTTAGGTCATCTTATACATACTTGCATATCATTATGTGTTTTCCAACACTTTGCATTTCAATAGTTTACATAAATCATTTCCTAGTTTGTTGCATTTAGGTCATCACATTTTTCACACATCACACGTCTACCCTCAATCTTGAATGAACCCTAAAATTTAAGGTGTGAAAGAGAGCCTATTTCTCACTAGCTTCTAGGTAGAAAACCCTAGAAGCTCATTGGGGAATCCTCTTTCCCCTTTTTATTTTTGGTGGTTCATTTTCGTGAACTTGACATTCCTACACCCTTCTTTTTTTCTTTGGAGTCCATCTTCACCCTAGATTTAGTTTACATTGCATTTTGCATTGTTTAAGTTGCATTATAGGGTTTCACATTTTTGCATGCATGAAAGTGTATATACTTTGCATTCTTGCATCTCAAATCATCGTCATTCATCCACAAACTGCACCTACCTTTCTTCTTCTAGTCATCCAACATCAAAACCATCCAAAATAGTTGCAAATTTCTAGAAATTTTTTTTTAAAAAACCTAATTGGGACTAATTCACCATTCTAGGCGACTTAGTCCCTTTCCATATTTTTCATTGTTTGTCACAGCACCAAAATCCTCATTTTTGTGCTTTCTTAGGCTACTATTATCGTATACTATAAGTCTAGGAAGTTTCAAGAACATTGGTTTTATGCATCTCACTCAAAAACATCATTTTAGGATGGTCATTCTTAAAATCATTTATTCCTTAGATCTGAAAATGCTCACATTTCTGCAATTTTGCATAACATTGATAAAAGTACTTTTCACTTTTCCATATACAATATTTATATTCATAAAAATTTACATTAGTTTGTTAAAAGTGTTTTTCATTCTTGCATGTACATTATTTACATTCTTAAAGCTTAGCATACATTGGATAAAAAAAAAATTGTCTCTTTGTATATACATTGTTTATATTGTTGAAAAATTGCATGAAATGGTTACATGTACTTTTCATTTTTGTTCAAACAATACTCATAGCTTACAAATCTAGACATGTTAATAAAACTTTCCTAACCCCCTCCCTATGATAATGTTGTATTGAAAGAGGATACAACTTTGTACATTCCCAACAATCATATTTGTTCTTCTCCTAATATCTCTCCCCTTGGTGATGGAGATATTTTGGTAGAAGAACCAATCAATGAGAGTTATGAGAATCCTAGTTGTTTCTCTCCTCTTACTTATCTTAGTGGAAAAGACATTAATGAACAAGACAACATAACCATAGCTAATCATGACAATAACATTTTTTCTTATCCTAATATCTTTCCTAGTTGTGAAGATGATACTTTGTTGTTAGAAAACACAATTAGTGAAGGTCATGAGAATCTTAGTTGTCCCCCTTCACCTAAAAACATCCTTATTGTGCAAGAACATTCAAACATTGATCATTCTCCTATTAGTGATGAAGCCATTTTAGAAGAACCAACCTTTGATTGTCAAGAGTAGTTGGTTTGTAGTTCTCCTAAAACCCTTCCTCCTAGGGAGCATATCATGATACACCATAACAATAACATTGACAATAATAATATTGTATCCTTCGAAGCAAATAAAGAGACAATCTTGGCCTCTCCCTTTCTCAAGAATGTTAATATTATTCAACCTCAACTCATACTCTACCCACCTTCAAACAAACCTCAACCTCAAAACCAACCCAAATTCATCCTCTACCCACCTCAAAATAATGTGTCACAACAGTTGAGTTCTAATACCATTGCTCACACAAATTACACAATAAACAATCCAAATCCACAACAACCAACCTCAAAACCATTACCTTTTCCTAATCCTATCTTACATATTTCCCCTCGATTAAATTTACTCATTAGGGAGTAAGACCTTGTTGACCAACTAAGAAATACTCCTGCTAAGATATCATTATGGGATCTTATTCAAGCCTCCCCTCATTATCACAACATGATGCAGAATGCCCTACAACAAATTCCTATCCCTTCTAATGTGCAACCAAATGACATAGCAGCTATTATTTATGAAATTAATGTTGACATTTTTTTCCACCAAAGTGAGCTCCCTCCTTTGAAAGTGCAAAAACAAAATGAAGCTTTCGCAATAATCTCTCAATACAACACAAAAGGGATCAAGAGAACTCTTGTAGATACTGGCTCTACCCTTAATGTGTGTAGTATGTTCCTTCTGGATAGGCTTGACATTGCTCGATCAAACCTTCAACCTGATTCTCTATCTATTCACGGATTTGAAAACGTCACAAAACAACCACTTGGTTTGATCACTATACCTCTTACAGTTGCAATGGCCACATTGGAAACAAAAATCCATGTCATGCCTCATGAACTTTCATACAATCTTCTCTTAGGCAGGTCATGGATTCATGCAATGAATGGATTTCCTTCCACTCTTCATCGTAAGATGAAGTACATCTACAACAAAAAAGTGTACACGCTTGAAGCCAACCCTAGACCTAATAGTTGCTTGAACATTGTGAAATCCAAAGAGAATCATTTCAACACCTTAACACCAACCACCCAAGTGGAACCCCTACAACAAACACATAAAGAACAACCTCTTGAGCAAATCACGAAGCTCTTAGATGATGATTGGGGTTCCTTAGACTTCACACCTCCTTTAATAGGAAAATCCAAGATCATACACAAATACTATGAAAAGGGAAATGCAGTCTTGTCAACACAAGACTCAACCAATCCTTTGAAAGCATCCAACTCATCTCCTGTAGACAAAGAATCCAACAATGAACAATCACCGGATCCCAAAGAACTGAAAATCTTTATGGAAAAGGTTATGAGCTCATGAAACAACTTGGCTATAGTGGAAAAGGATGTGGTACTAACAAACAAGGTATCCTCAACCTTATCGAGCCTCATACACACACAACAAATCATGGTCTTGGTTATTGTCCTATAATCGAAATAACCAATCCTTCACCTCACATCAACACCATCCCCCATCACCCTTATACACCAACCTTAGAAAGTGGTACTTTGCAACACACAAAGAATTATTTGCTTAACATCAATGTCATCTCACAAAACACTCATGATTTGGATTTTACACAATCCTCCAAAGGAGCATACAAAATCTCACAATCTATAGTACCTTACATAGGTATGACATCTTGTACTAAGAAATACACTTCTTTGTCATCTAATAACGGACCACCTTCTACCCTTGATCAAGAGGGTATCTTGTTGGGACTCCTCTAAGATCACTTGATCTCCCTTCCTCTGCGAACTCGAAAGAAATGTTCCACCAAACATTCCTTTTGTGCCTACCACCAAGTTCATGGTCATCATACTAATGAATGTACGGCCTTGAGTAGTAAAATTCAACATCTTAAGGATTTTGGTGTTCTCCCTTATGTGGGGGCACCTCATTCCTCTAATCAATATTGATTTTCACTCTCCCTTGCATCTCATCAATCCTTTCAGCTCACTCTTGTCCTGCACTAAGTGGGGGCAAGGGGTTAGTTAGCCTTGTCCTCGTACATCACTTGTCATTGTCTCTTTTAACTAGCCATTAACCTTTCATGAACATATATGAGAAATCTTGAGATGTGGATGACATGTCTTAAGTTGACTCGCATGTGACATACACACCCTTTCATGACACAGCTTATCGAAAACATATGACTTAGCATAGGGCTTTCCAAACAAGCTCTCATGTCCTCTTCTTCTACTTTAAATCAATTGCTCACAGTAATGGTGTTAGAAACCTATTTAAAGTGGGGGTATACATCGAGACTCACATTTCAACATGCGATTTTCTTTTTCTTTTGATTCCCTCTCTTAGAAACATTAGGTACAATGTTGCCCATGATGAGACATTGCACTTGTCCTCTCTTACAAACAAGATGAGACCATTTGCACTTTTCCTCTCTTGGAGACATTACGCATAATGTTCCTTAAGATGAGACATTGCACGAACTAAGAAAAATCCCTTTGAACACTCCTTACATCATTTTCAAAAGTCATTTTCTTTTGTGGCACCTTATTAAAGTTATTAGGAGGTATAACTTTGGCATGGTTAAGCAGGAAGCCCAACCAGGGACATGACTTTCCCCATAGCCACCTTTGTGTGTGTGAGTGCATACCAATCGTGTGTATGTTTCTCACCCCTTTGGGCCTTCTCACCCAGCGAACAACCAATAGTTTTGTCGCCCCAGAGTGAGTACATTTCTTTTTGGACAAATAGCCTAGATCTGATCCACAACTAGCTGGATAAATGGTCGAAGCTTGATCCAACCTTTTTCCCTTTTGGTCTTTTCTCTCTTCTAGCCCTTTTCATTGCATGATCATGTATCTCATTTTGTTGCAAATCATTCACCCTTGAATGTGACCTTTTGCACTGATGTCAAGTTGACATAGAATCTTGAATCCTAGGGGCTTGACCACCTCCTTCATCTTTTTCATTCTTCACCATCCACATCACTTGGCTACTTTAGTGTGAGTTTCAAGCAAGTTCATCTTGTCACTAAAGTGGGGGCTAAATGTGTTGCCAAAAATTGTAGCCTTGACACTTTTCACTCATTTGGGCCCTTTCTTGTGGTTTTTGGTCTATTCTACTTAGACTCTAGGGCATCTTGCAAAGGTGTTGTGAAGTGTTGTAACACATTTCCTCACTTTTCTAGGACCCTTTCATCATAATTCACCTAAATAACCCCTTTCCAAGCCTTAGTCTAAAGTGTTGTAAGGTGTTGTAACCAACCCTCACACTTTTCTAGGCTTGTCATCACTAAATCAACCCTTTCTTGTGCTATAATGACCCCTTAATGCACTTATAGGTCTTACTTTAGTGTGTTTTGGAAGACAATCCCGACAAACATCAATAATCATAATTTAATCCCTGACAACCAATCAAAATTTCCCAGGTGGACTAGGTCACCACCTTGGGCAACTTAGTCCCATATGGCATAAAAATCAAATTTAACATAAAATCTTTGTGGGATTTTGTCTCCTAAACCCTAAGGTTGGCCTGTGTTGTGTTATTTTTTAGAAAATTAGGGAATCACATGTATAAATAAGGGTTTTTCTCATATTTTCACCATAATTCCTCTTCTTCCTCCTAACTCTCAACAACTCATTCTTCTCAATCACTCATTCACTATTCTTCTCAAGCAAGCTAGGGTTTGAGTATTCTAAGTCAACAAGACATCTTTTTTTTAAGCATTCAAGGGTTGATTGTTGCAACAACTCAAGATCAATCATCATGGAAAGGTACTAACTCCATTATTTCATGTTCATGCTTCATTGTATTTTTTATTCATTTTGGTTTAGTTACCTAAAAGGGGTTTGACCAAGGTAAACCCCCATGCCCTAACAATCAACATTTCTCTATTTCTCTCTTGATGTGTTTGCAGATTTAGGTACATTGAAGATCATTGAATGCTTTGAAGACTTTTTTAAGACCTCTCATTGCTTGCAAAGTCCAAACATCCACTAAAATTCACTTTTAGGCCTAGAATTCAAAGTTTCAAAACCAAACACCTGTGAAGAACCGAAGTGCAAACTGAGGGCTTCCATTTCCACTCTCTAATTTCTAGAAATTTAGAAGTGGACTAAGTCACCAAAAATGGCAACCTAGTCCCACTGAACGTTCTTTTCAAAGGTTTTTGCAGATCTAGACACCCTTTTTCCCGAAACCTGTTATGATAAATTTTCACAGAAACTAGACTATGTCGCCCAAATTGGCACAAGTGTCCCAGTTGGATTCTACATCAAATTTTTAGGATTCTAGACCCTCATCTCATCCCTCTTTAGCCTCCAAGTGCACACATTTTGTCTCACATCCTTCTATTTAGTTTAGTGTACATTTCTTAGGTCATCTTATACATACTTGCATATCATTATGTGTTTTCCAGCACTTTGCATTTCAATAGTTTGCTTAAATCATTTCATTTTCAGTTTTTTGCATTTAGATCATCACATTCCACACACATCACACATTTATCCTCAACCTTCAATGAACCCTAAAATTTAAGGTGTGAAAGAGAGCCCATTTCTCACTAGCTTCTAGGTGGAAAACCCTAGAAGCTCATTGGGGAATCCTCTTTCCCCTTTTTATTTTTGGTGGTTCAAGACTCACTATCTAGAACAAGAACTCACTGTCCAATAGGGCTACAACCCAGAGGGCTCACTACCACAGAGATACAAAGAAGACAAAGAAGAGATGTTACAAAGAGACTACAATCCCAATGCAACAAAGGATTCCACCACAATTACTCCACACATGCATGAATGATAAAGTTCGCCTTCTGCTCACTACATCCAAAAACTCAGCATTAAGATTCGTATTGATCTTCCACACTCTCAACACACTCTTACTGAATAGAATCAATTTCACACAAAATTGTACTTTCTCTTACTACGTCTTCGCTCTTGCATCACCTCGCTCTTCACCATCAACTCATCTTGTATTTATACCATCTTCAACATTGAAACAAATCCAAAGTTGGCCATCCAAATTCAAATTCGAATTAGGTCAATTCCAAAACATCATAGGGTGGAATTAGAATGAGGGCGACCCAAACACACGCTTTAAGGGACCCAAAAAGAATTAACACACTTCATCATCCTCAAAAGTAGTATTTCACACAAGGTCGGCCAAACTAGTGTAAAACACATAAAACCGTTAAGCACAAATCTTCCAAATGTCAAGACTATCTTCAATAGAACCAGGGAAATACAACTATAGAACCACAAGTCATAAGACTTCATGAAAGAGAAACTTGTACCAACAATATTTCTCCTAGGCCTCAACCACCTAGAAAACCATAGTTTACAATTGGTGAACACAACTTGCACTGTACAATGAATCAACAACAAAAAATTTGGATATAACATCTGCTAACAACCTTGCAAATTGAACATCTAAACCGCATAACCATAGGAGAAAATTCAAACCAAAAACTAGAGCAACCACTAAACACATGCAATATATCTTTATTACAATTTTCTCAATATCCTTGACATATACAGCCAACAACAACAACTAGTAGATAACTAGTTAATTGATTGACATCAATGACAACACTTGCAAACTTTCCTCAACACCTTCAGTCTTTTCATTCTTGCAACAAACCCAATATCCTAAACCCTCGACCCTATACCCTCAATTCTCAACCCTCTACTGGATACATTGGATCCTCAACCCTCATCTATATTTCTCCTCCCCTTGTCTTCTCTCCTTATCTTTATCTCACATCTCCCTCCATCTCTCCCTCCCTTCGTCTCTCCCTCTCTACCCTAAACTCTAAACCCTAAACCCTAAACCCTTAATCCCTCAACCCTAAACCCTCAACCCTCACCCCTTAAAGCCTAAACCCTCTACCCTATGCATTGGGCCCTCAACCCTAATCACTCAACCCTATACACTCAACCCTCTACCCTCAACCCAATACCCTAACCCTCAACCCTCTACCTTATACATTTGATCCTCAACCCTCATCTCTCTTCTCTTTCTCTCCTCTTTTCTCCTTCTCTCTATCTCACTTCTCCCTCCATCTCTCCCTCCCTCTATACCCTAATCCCTTAACCCTCAACCCTCACCCCTTAAAGCCTAAACCCTCTACCCTATGCATTGGGCCCTCAACCCTAATCACTCAACCCTATACACTCAACCCTCTACCCTCAACCCAATACCCTAACCCTCAACCCTCTACCTTATACATTTGATCCTCAACCCTCATATCTCTTCTCTTTCTCTCCTCTTTTCTCCTTCTCTCTATCTCACTTCTCCCTCCATCTCTCCCTCCCTCTATACCCTAATCCCTTAACCCTATACCCTCAACTCTCTTAAATCCTTACACCCTCAACCTTAAACCCTAAACCCTCTACCCTCTACCCTCAACCCAATACCCTAAACCATCAACCCTAATCCCTCTAACCTAATCCCTCAACCCTTAAACCCTTAAACCTATAAACCCTCTACCCTAAACCCTCAACCTTTAAACCCTAAACCCTCAACCCTTAAACCCTGTACCCTCAACCCCTATACCCTCTACCCTATACATTGGACCCTCAACCCTAATCCCTCAACCCTATACCCTCAATCCTCTACCCTC
>CM021106.1:338368525-338487293 GCA_007115665.2 Sequoiadendron giganteum | reverse complement strand
CCTCTCCCACTCCATCTCTCTCAGGTCTCTCCCTCCCACACCCTCTCCCTCTCTCAGGTCTCTCTCTCCCACTCCCTCTCTCTCCCACTCACCCCCCTCACACTCTCAAGTCTCTCCCTCTCTCGGGTCTCTCTCTCTTTTGCCTCCCACCCTACCTAGCTAATTCCCTCTCACTCCAACCCCTTCTCTCCCACTCCCTCTCTGTTAGGTCTCCCTTCCACCCCCTCTCCCTCTTTCAAGTCTCTCTCACTACCTCTCTACCTCTCTCTCTAGTCTCTCCCTCTCTCCTTCCCACCCTACCTAGACAACGCTCCCTCTCTCGCTCTCTCTTAAAATTCTCCCTCCCTCTAAAGACATACATACATACATACTGGCATACATACATACATACAAGCATACATACATACATACATACATACAAACATACAAATATATATACATACATTTAATATACTACCATTTAACAAAAATCAAGACATAACGTGAGCACGTTATAATGCACTCACATTATGTCTTGCTTAGGCAACTTCTAGGCACAAACACAAAAAACATGTCAACTATGAAATAATGTGAACACGTTATAACACGAGCGCATTATAACGCACTCACGTTATTTCTTGCTTTGGAAATCCTCAAGCCTTAGGCTTGGTATTTTCTTTGGAATACCAACCCAAAGGCTTGGAGTGCCTTCCCAACGTCCAAAAATGTGTTTTTCCAAATTTTACAATATTTCACATAATTGTGTTTGTGCCAAGCATCAGGTTTGCACATGTTTCAAGGTCAAGCAAATCGAACACTTGGGTAATATTAGACTCTCTCTTAGCTATTTAACGATGTAATTTTTTTCACATTTTGACAATGTTAAACCTTTGATCTATAATTTCTTTTATTTGCGTGTGGTTTTTAGTAAAACCAGTGTTTGATATTTTTTCTTTATAAATTAACTGTTCATCGAAATTTCAAATAAATTACATTTTTAGAAACTAGACTCCATTCTACACATATTAAAAAAATGATTTTCAATTAGTTTTCAAAATTTATAGAGGTAGTACGGCCAAAATTCTATTTTTCAGGAAGTGTCCACTTTGAAAATTAGTAAAAAATCAAAAATTCATTAAAAATTTATCAAAAAAATTAGGCATAAACTACATGTTAGCTAATTTCTCATCAAATCGATTTTAAAAATATTAAAAAAGCAGTTAACCTTTTAAAGGAGCCACAAAAGTCGCTATGTTCTGTTTTTTGACAAAAACAACACCAATTTTTGTGGCTCCCTTTTTAAACCCCTTAATCTCTACCATTTAAAAAAAAAAATAGTAGTTTAGAAAGCAGACTCGAAGCACTACGATCCTTGTTTTTGTTGCATCTTAAAATTTTGAGGTAACTATCTTCAATTTCACGTCCAAGGTTAGTATTTCCTAAAAAAAATTAAAAAATGACCACTTAAGACCTTTTTTGGCCCCCCATCTTTTTGCACTTACTAAAAAATAGTAAATTGTTTAAACAACAGAAAGTTGTTTTGCAACCATGGGGACATGTACATTTAAGTTCCCTTTATTTTTGGAGTTTGGTGAGAGAATATAATAAAATTAAACAATAAATCATTTTTAATCAAGTAAAAAAACTTAGTTTAAAAAGGAAAATATTAATTAAATAATAGATAGCATACATTAGATGAAATGAATTAATTAGATCACATTTATTCTTGGAGTTTGGTGAGAGAATATAATTATAATTAAATAATAAGTGAAAAATAAAATAATTGTGTAAGAGGGAAAAAGATTATTTAAATAGTAGTCAAGGTTCATCAAATGAAATGAATTAATAGATAATGTATTTATTTATTTAATTAAGACAAGGTTGTACTATAAAAATATTAGGTGTCTTGACATGCAATCATTACATTAGATATATCAATAAATTTAACCCCTAAATAAATATAAAATATCAATTTCACTCTTACCCATTTTTTTCTTGCCATGAACCAACCTAATATGTATTTGACATTTGACATGATGTATTTCTATGAACTTGTATTAAAAAACATTTTCAATGTATAATTATTTAACATTGAGGGTGGAGAAGGTGGTGACATGGGAAGATGGTATTCCCTTTGGTATAGGGGTCTCTCTCAAAGATATGTATATTCAATGTATAATTATTTAACATTGAGGGTGGAGAGGGTGGTGATATGGAAAGATGGTATTCCCTTTGGTATAGGGGTCTCTCTCAAAGATATGTATATTCAATGTATAATTATTTAACATTGAGGGTGGAGAGGGTGGTGACATGGGAAGATGGTATTCCCTTTGGTATAGGGGTCTCTCTCAAAGATATGTGGAATTAGTTCTTGTCCAAAATTAAACGCAAGCATTTTAGCTGGAAGAATACAAGTTGCCAAAAAATCCTTTTGGCTAGGTATGTCTACATCACTTCTTATTGGATCCCTTCTAAAAAATGCTATAACCAACTTACACAACTGATCAAGACTTTCCTTTGGGCTAATTGGGGAATAAGAAAGGATTTCCTACTTCCTCATGGATTCATTACATTCAGTCAAAAAGACAAGGGGGTTGGGAAAAATTGTCTTACTACTAAATGGATTATAAGGGCCTTGGATGAGGATGCTCTTTGGAAACATTTGGTTCACCATCATATACAAACTGCTATAGCTAGTCACTCCAGAGACTTGGTCGATTGGAAGGACAAGCTTTTTATGACACCTTTCTTCAAGACTGCCCCATTTAACACCATTTGGACTGCTTGGCAAATCACTTCATGAAGACTATCTTAGTAAGGAACAATCTTTAAGTCATGGTCTAAGTTTCATGTCATCTTCCATTTGGTCAATTGGAAGGACAAGCTTTTTATGGCACCTTTCTTCAAGACTCGTGGTTCTACCCCATTTAACACCATTTGGACTGCTTGGCAGATCACTTCATGAAGACTATCTTGGTAATGACCAATCTTTAAGTCATGGTCTAAGTTTCGTGTCATCTTCCATTTGGTCAATTGGAAGGACAAGCTTTTTATGGCACCTTTCTTCAAGACTCGTGGTTCTGCCCCATTTAACACAATTTGGACTGCTTGGCAGATCACTTCATGAAGACTATCTTGGTAATGACCAATCTTTAATTCATGGTCTAAGTTCTATGTCATCTTCCATTTGGTCAATTGGAAGGACAAGCTTTTTATGGCACCTTTCTTCAAGACTCATGGTTCTACCCCATTTAACACCATTCGGACTGCTTGGCAGATCACTTCATGAAGACTATCTTGGTAATGACCGATCACTTCATGAAGACTATCTTGGTAATGACCAATCTTTAAGTCATGGTCTAAGTTTCATGTCAACTTCCATTTGGTCAATTGGAAGGACAAGCTTTTTATGGCACCTTTCTTCAAGACTCATAGTTCTGCCCCATTTAACACCATTTGGACTGCTTGGCAGGTCACTTCATGAAGACTATCTTGGTAATGACCAATCTTTAAGTCATGGTCTAGTTTAACACCATTTGGACTGCTTGGCAGGTCACTTCATGAAGACTATCTTGGTAATGACCAATCTTTAAGTCATGGTCTAAGTTTCAGGTGCTCATCTTCATGGTCTATTTGGTAATTGGTTGGTTCAACAAGACAATACTCCTCTTGCTAAGATCAAAAAACTTAAAGGAAGACACTTGTTTAGAATAGGCATCCAAATTTTCTGTGATTTGTGGGATCCCAATAATTTTAATTGAAAGTCTTGGTAACTTCTCAAAGCTCAATTCAAGCTTTCTCCATCTGCCAAAGATTCTATTTTGAAAATCCACCTATCACCCTTGATTTATCATGTCTTCTATCTTTACCCTACCATGATAACTTTCTCAAAGATCGGAAATGACCTAACAACCGTAACTTCTGAAACTTCTGACGCTTTCCTCTCAAGATTGTTTATCGACAACTCCTCACTCCCTTCTCCCTCGCTCCTCGACTCAATCTTAAATGGAATTGCAAGCTTAACCGTTCTAAATGGAACGAGCTGAGATCCCAGATTTGGCATTCCAAAGCTGATGCTCCTTCCCAATTGATGGCATGGAAAGTTCATGTTAAATTGCCTATTGGTGTTCGACTACACTTCATCACTCCTCCTCCAAAGCTGATGCTCCTTCCCAATTGATGGAATGGAAAGTTCATTTTAAATTGCCTATTGGTGTTCGACTACACTTCAGCACTCCTCCTCCTTCATGCCCTTTCTGCCCTAAAAGAGAAACTAATAAGCACACCTTTTGCTCGGATGCTTGTAACCTTTGGTGCTATCTCCAACATCACAATCTTATCTCTCAGACCTTTAGGCAAATTATCCTTAAGGTCATTTGGAGGTTTCGGTGCTTGGCCTCATTCTCTCACACCTTTTTTCCTCTTCATATAGAAGCCATGATGCTCAATGTAAATTTCACTCCATTTCAACATTCTTCAGCATACTCTCCAGGCTAAATCGGATCTTAGAAGATCTGCAGGACACTGATTCAACCAATATTCATGGTCTGCATGCTACAAAGGACAAGTTCAGAGGTTCCTCTTTATGGTGACCACTACACTGCTGCGATAGTTTTGGAGCAGAAGCTAAATGTTGTGCATGATGAAGACCTTTTCCCTATGGCTGGTTTGATCCTTTCATAAGGCTACATTGTTGGAGCTGGATCTTTGGTGCTGCCATGATTGTGCTCAGGAACAAAATTATTACTTTCTGGAGGTCACCACAACTTTCTGTTGTGCTGTTGTTTTCAGCCACTTTTTTAAATGTTTCCTCGCCAGTGATTGTTAGTATCTTACTCTCAAAACTGTGTATTAGCTGTTTATAAAGTCTCTCGTTATGGCTGCTTATCTGTTCATGTTTTGGTCTGTACAGTCATTCTTATGACTGACTGATTGTTCATGCACTTTACTTGCTGCTGGACAGCGGTTTCTTGACTCTTTGTAATTATTTGTATTCCAAAAAAGAAAAAACATTGAGGGTGAATAATAAACATGTATTAATCAAAAGCATTCACATATCAATCTAGGAACATTTCAATTGAGCATTAAAAAGAAATCCAAGCTTCCATCATCCTAGAGCACTTACATGTCTAAAAGTTGTTCTCCTTAATCATTACTTCAACCAGGGTTAACCTACCTAAAAGACCTTAGCAATCTGACAACCTCCCCCCAAATATTGTGAATATCACCAGTCCAACATGATCGTGGATAAACTGAATTTTTTGCAAGTTAGAAGGTAGAGGTGTACAGTGTTCTAGATCAGATATAACCCACAGGATAGATTTGCACCTGCTGTGCTAAATCAACACAGATTTAATTATTGAATATTTGAATATTTTACCCGCCACTTGTTATCTAGATTAATTGAGAGTTTATATTGTACTAATTGATTAATCTACATTATAATGCTGTCATATTACGTTAGAATCGAGTCGAATAGAATTATTGCTCTAAAACTGTTTTAAAACAGTGCTCATGGAAGTTGATATGCTATCCATTGGAAGTGAAGCCTTTTCATAAAAAACTAATATCTAATCACAAACTCTATGAGCTTATACAAAAAAAGGTCTGCCAAAAATCAAATTCAAAGCAAAAGCATCAAAGTGTATATGTTACAGAATCCCCGGAACTAGATTATATACAACATTTTATTCAGAAACCCATCCTATTCATCGTGTTGCTATTACTGCAGACACCATTGTATTCATCCCACATTCACCATACCCACGACAAAGTTTGTAATAGCCATGTTCACCCCACCGTTTACCCCACGAGTTCTTTATAATCCAGTAAGGTCTGTATCCCAACCTTAATGGTGTGAACCCTCTTTCTCCATATCCAACCAGCAACACTCCATGATTTACGAACCGTTTGCTGCAAATAAGAGGACAAGAAACTCCTCCAATGTATGTTTGCATGAATGCTGCATTCAACCCAACTGCAGCAGAATGCAACTTGTCACTTGTCAGCAGGGAACTTGAAAAAATATCTTACCCCAATAACATGATCAAATTACCATACTCTTGCAGTGCATTGTATTGTGTTACATCATTATCTCCTACTGGATACGCATGGGAACACCTAAGGAAAATAAGCATAAGAAGAGGGGATGCCAAGATGTACTCCCAATATCCCTGATGTGAAAGTGAGAAAGGAAAATAGAATGGGGAGAACAGATAGATTGAGGGAAAAGACTGAAATTTTAATATTGATCAAAGATAGGAATACATACCAGCCAAAGGTCCGTGCTTCACTAGGTTAGCAGCGATTTGATTTTCATCAAGAGGGACATTGGTGAAATTTTGGACTTGTACAGCTACCATTTCAGATTTGAATTTGCATTCTCCTGGAGCTCCAGTATATGGATAGGTCTTCTCTTCCTCTATGCCTCCAGCTTCAATAAGATAATTGTATGCATTTGTCATTAATCCTCCATTGCAACCATTATCACAAGCCATTATGTTCTGAGGATCACACTGTTAGAATAGAAAAGGTTATACATTAGAAACGATGTTTTTCTACTGGTGCTACAGAACCCAATCACGAAATGGCCATGAAAAAAGTTCTGCAAATGTAGGAACTACACATTTCACCTTGTGATCACAATCAATAAGTTGCTGCTCGCTGAGGCTTAAAAGTTTTCCAGTGGCAAGAAAGTTTGCTCCTTCAATAACTCCTGTGGTACTGAACGCCCAACATGAACCACAAGTTCCCTGCCACCATACTCGTGTAAAGATGATAAAATGTAATAACATATAACAAAATACTATAAAGATAAGCCTAGGAAAAACTCTGGCTATTGCTTCCTTTTGACTAAAATAGTAGTTGTAACCAAGAAGTAATCACATAATCAAGAAACTTCGATTAATAGTTGCAGTAAAGGAGAATTATCTGCAGATTCGTTCATCTTGAAATCACCTACAAACTGGTCATAATTCAGTTTCTTGAATTTCATTTTGTTCTCATCACTCATGTACAGAGGCACCATTGAGGGAGACTTGTGGTTTTCTCTGCTGCCATTTATTAAACAGTTTTTATAAATGAAATGAGAGCACTGGTCTTTTTCAATTCTAAGAAGCAATCACTTAACCTAAAAGGGAAGGAAATATTAGAAATCCCAACAAATGGAATGACATAGGAATATTAGAACCGCAGATAACAAAGGAAGGAAATGGAAATTATGCCCAATGTGCAATGGCTTAATAAAAAATCTAGTCGCCTAATATTTATTGATATCAGGCTCAAAGAAATGTTTCAAATCTTAATTTAATAGAACAAGCAAAGAGAATGAGATAACTTTCTGTGTTTTAAATATTTATGAAGTCAAGCTGAGTCTAAAATGGAAGCATGAGATCAACGATATCGTGGGTTGCACTTCTAAAATGATGAACCATTACAAACTAGACCCTAGCAAGGGTCAACAATCAGATAGATTTAAAGCCTTCATATACCTGATTATTATTTTTTAATTATACTCTCTAAATGGGTGAAAATAAAAGCAATTCCAAACTGGACCCTAGCAAGGATCAACAATAAAATAGATTTGAAGGCTTAATATACCTGCTTATATGCTGATTATCTAATCCACAAGGCAAGCCTTAATATTGATCCTACAACTGGGGAGTTTTGTCAACATTGACTGAAACAGGGGACTATGTATGTTGAAATAAAACTTAGTTAGCTCAAACTTGTCTGATTTATCTTTAGTGGTTCCAATATTGAAAGACAAAGATCATTTCTTTGCTTTTTGCTGCTTAAGATTCTACTGCGGATATCATTTATTTTCCTAATGAGACCGGTGAAACTCATTGCTTATATTTTGAATTCCATCCGATGAATTTCGAAGAAAAGATGTTTATTGACATGTTGTGTTGTAGCCTCTCTGCACCTACTGCTGAGTAAAAGAAAACTATGATACCGACACTCTGGTAAAGGCTCCTAAATTTTCTTAGGAGCACCCACTGAGAAAAATTAGGTTCCCACTCCCAATGGAGCTATAGTCTTATCCAACCACCATCATAAGCTTAATAAACCCATAAAAAGAGAAAAATTAAGAAGAGATCTCCAGAAACCCATCATTACTATAGCAGAAAGCAATTTTACACAGCACTTGGCACATCAAAGAAAGTAATTGATATCATTTCTAGAAGTTATCAACATACATAAAGAGATATTGGAAAATGTTTTTGAATTTCAAAACCAACAAAGTATTTTAGAATTTCCTATTCATGTGGTTGGTTGTTTAGAGGACATACTTGAAAAGGAAGCAATCTTGACTTTGGAAAACCTTCATTTTCTGATAGCAGATTCTATACTTTTGGGCAACTTTTTTGAAATAAGGCAGGCAGCTAATATACTAATTTCAAACTTTTAAATTCTTCCTACTAAATGAAAAAAATTGTTTATAACTGAGGCTGCAAAAAGAGTACTGAAGCCCAAAAATAAATTTCTCGAGGCTAAGAAGCTAAATTATGAATACCCACCTGAATTTTGACCTGGGACACAGCACCCTTGTCTCTCCAATCAAAATTAGCGGGCAAATCATCCACAGGCAAAATCTCAGGCGCAGGCGAGCCATTCATAAAATTAGGGGGAACATTCAGCAAACCTGTGTAACGAGATTCAAACTCCTCCTCCGTCAGATCAGAAAACGGCGTTATCCCATGGAAGGCAGTGGGATCCAACACCTGGTTCTCCATTGCCCTCATCAAATTCTTCTCGAATATTCTCAGCCTCATCCCATATACTTCTACGCTGCCATACACTTTACCATGTTCAGTTATAAATTTGTCGAAGAGAAACCTGAAATTCCATGTACTGTTTTCGTCAATTTGATCAGTGACCTGAGAAATGAAGTCATTGTGGGCAAGTGTGCAGTGAAAGAATAGTGATGAGATTATAAGTAAAGATATACGTCTGAAATTTCGATTCTCCATGGATAGTGAGCGTTCAGAAAAATAGCAGTTGAAATTTAGCTTAAGAAGAAGTTGTGGGGTGTTCTGGTTGAAGAAGCGGCAAGCCTTGTCGTGATATGATCCACATGGCTGGATATCTCGACGTCAGTGTGACTCCTGTCATGAAGAGCCTGGTCCATAAATTGTCAGAAGTGACACCTTGTATATAACCGCCTCATCCATTATGACCAAATTTTATGCAGTTTTTTTTAGACCTGTAAATATTTTTAATAAATGGTAAGCACGGCAAAGATTCGGAATTGTTTGTGCAGTCTTCAAAACAGTCATTTGATCGTATTTATTAATTAATTAAAAAAAAGATATAATGTATTTTTTATTTTTAATTAATTTATAAAATAAGGTCAAATGACCGTTTTGAGGGTTGGATAGACATTGCCCAAAGATTCATGATTGACCTTCAACTAGATTGGTAAATTAATCTTGTTTGATGGTGATCTATTATAAAAATATCATTGCTAGCAGTTAAATACTAGGTTGATAAATATCAATAAGAAGTTTGGAATTGAAGATAGAATTGAAGGTAGAGATAAGGAATTAATTTGATGTCTAAAGTATTTTGTTGTCAAATATTCTTAAATTTTAAGGAGATTGTATTAAAAAAAAATTTGGATAAATTATAAAAAAAAAAATTATGCTTGTTTAGTATATGATATATATTTTTAATTGTGATATTTTATTTTGAAGGTAATTTTGAATGAATAATTGTCATCAAAATTGTTTCATGTATTAAATCGATAGTTAATTTTAATTTTTAATTGAGATATTAAAGAGATTAGAAAATGATAAACATTGATCATGCATAAATAATATACTTTGTAAATATAATTTTTAAAAGTAAAAGTATAGATAAAATTTATGATGTAAGCATAAAAAATATTTTTGATATTATAAATAGGGAAAACAAGGGTCCTAGAGCCTTGCAACAATAGAATAGTTAGATAGTGTTGATAGAAAGAGGTAAAAAAATTTTGACAAAACATAACAATTTAAATCAAATCACCCAAATCATAACAATATAAAACACCATAGAGAACGAAGAAAACTCAAACAACTAGGATTAAATCTCATTAAGATCAATCAAATTCTTTCATTCTTTGTACAATGTTCAATTTCTTCTCCCAAGAGATGAATCTCCACTAACCACCTATATACATGAACCTATTTATGTTTCTTCTTGTTTTTATTAAAAAATACATGACACTATGTTTTATTATATGTTTAAATTAAAAATATATATTTATTTTAAATTATTTGTTGCATGTATTTAATAGTTCACTCGGAATTTATTTTGTTTTTAAAAGGAATATAAGATTGGCAACAATAATATAATGCATTAGTGTGAACTAACAAGAGAGGAGTGCAACAAAATGGTATTCAATTAATTTGTTAGAAAGGGAAAATATCATTAAATGTCTAATAATACTTTTGTTGGTTATGATTAAGTGAATATTTGAACCTCAGCTTTATGATTTTAAGTAAAGTGTATTCTTTCATTTATGGAACTTATTAGAAAGAAAATGAGATGTGAAATTTGTTGAAGTTTTTGTTTCTTGAAATTTCAATAAAGAGTAATTAATGAATAACTTTAATGTCAATTGTTTTCCTTTACAAAATGAGATTATGAAAAAGATTTAAATTAAAATAGAAAAATAAATTCAAAATTCAATTAGAAAATACTTAAAGAAAAAGTATGACAAAATAATTAAAATCTCTAATATAATTAAACTTAAAAAAGGAAACAATTATATTCAATGTGAAGAAAAGATTGTACACAATTCCACATCTAAACTCATACAGGTGTAAGGAACTTATCTACATTATATAATTGATTCAAGAAAAAGAAAAAAAAAGACTAACCCTAACAAGGACCAAAAAATAGTAAACAATTTGTGGGCAATGTAGATTTAAAAATATTGTCCATCACATTAAATGTAAGGTTCACTCATGTTAACCCTTGCTTTGTCCTAGTTTGTATTGATGTTTAGGATGAAGCATGTTTATGACTTAATTGATTTGGGTGTGTGAGTAATGTTCTAATTGTGAATGATGTTTAAATTGCAACTTATGGTGTATGTCTAAATTGAATCTATGTGAAATATTATATTTTTTTATTTTAGTAGTTAGGCTAATAGTGAAATACTTTTTAATGGTTCAACAATATGAATAGAATTATTGATTACTGTAGTATGAATTAGTTTCACAATCTAATATATCATTGTAAAAAGGATATTAAAATTAACATTGAAGTTTGAAAATAATATGTAATTTTAATATGGATATATATCTTGTTTGATTTTCATAAGTCATATTGGTGATTATTTGCAAGCTTCAACTATGCATTGTGAAAATGCACTTGACATTGTATTGAGTGTGCAAACACAAGTACACTAATTGTGTTCAAATTGGGAAATGAGTATAGAGGGGCATTAGCCTTAATATGAATTGACATGATTCTTAATCCCTATGTATCAAAGCAATAACTTGTGTGTTTAATTATTCTTGATTGCATTTATGTTTTTAGTGTCGAGAATGATTTAATATATTAATGGTAATGTTGAAAACACAAGTTGGATAGTAGGGGTTATTGGGTTTACATTTACAAGTCATTTTTTGTTGAAAAGTATATTTCATATTAACTATTTTATTAAATTGGTTTTGGTTATACATTGTATAGATGTAATTCTTGACTTGTTAAGAGTTGAGTTATGAATTGTCCAGCAAATTAGAGGCCATAATAGCCATTATGTTTTATAATGTGTAGACACTTAAAATAATCCCGATTGTTATTGCACATCTAAATTTGATTACTAACACCATTTCATCTCGAATCACCTCTTTTTGACCATTTAATTAAATAATCTTCATTATTTAACTAAATTCATCAGTTTCTCCCATTAATCAAATAATCAATTTTATTTGGCTAGTTCACCCCCTTTCATGCTAATTTTCATCTTATTTAATTTAGTAATATGAATTATTTAATTAAATTTATTATGTCTTTTCATTTAATTAAATAATCTTTATTATTTAGTTAAATGTCATTAAACCCCTTAAATTAAATAAAGTTACTTATTTAATGAAACTCTTAATTTCATCCATCTTGCACAATTAAAACTTTCTTTTAATTATCTAAATAGCTAATTTCTCTCACCCTCCCACTTGCAAGGGAATATTCCCCTTGAATATTCCTCCATTTGAACTCCTCCAAAATAGAATATTCTTGTAACAAGCTTCCTAACAACTTCCTAATTTGTAGGAAGTCTACTTCTTTGAATCAATGAGAGCCATTGATTAAATCCTTGATCCTTGTCAACTTGCATTCTCATCCATTGATGAGAATCCTTGATCCATGCCTTCACCTCTCATTGCTTCTCATCCATTGATTGATCAAATCAATCATTACCATTCATTCAGCCATTTCTTCTATAAATATTTCTATGAGAAATGGATCCACTTTCATTTAGAGCAACTAGACTATATTGAATTTTAGAGTCGTCTCCATTAGCATTTTAGCATTTAGCATCATTTTAGCTTACATTTCTTCCGTTTTCATTAATCTTCATCAATGGAATCTGTTTAAAAGCTTGTTTCAACTAAGGGGTTGGGAAAGGGCTAACATTCCACATCAATACAACACCAATCCCCCAATGGGATGAGGTTTGAGTCATTAGATTAGTTTCATTTAAGCATTTCTTGTTTGTTTATGTTCAATGACTTCTTTATTTGATGTTTTCAAGTATTTCATTGGGAGTTTGACTTAACTAGCTAAATCTTGGTTTATTTAGTATGGATTTGGTAGGTTTAGCTTAGGTTATGATCATGCTCACATTTTGGCGCCAGAAGGATGACTAAATTAACCGGATTTGACAAATTTTGCTTGATTTTTTTATGATTTATAGGTTTCGAGGCAAAGTAACCGGTTATTGAATTTTTTGGAGTGGCACTTTTGCTACATTTTACCGCTATTTCTTTATTGTGATGCTATTATTTTTTGACAAATTGGCACCAATGTGAAACTCCAACACTATTATTTTTGACAAAGCGACGCTATTGTGAAACTTTGACACTATTATTTTGACAAAGCGACACTATTGTGAAACTCTGTCACTATTGTAACAATATAGAGGTGCTATTGCAAAATAGAGACACTATTGAAAACAACAGTGCATTTTCTTTCCTACTTTTACACTCCATCTTCAAATTCTCATATCTTGGTCATACATTGGTCTTTTTCAAAGCTTTTTTTTAAATGGGGTAGAATTTTGTGATCTACGCAGTGGTATAAGTGTTTTCAATTAAATGGTAGAGTTAAATTTTCTCTTTATGTACCTAAAGTCAAATCACATTGTATTTTGGTCTAGGTTTTAGGGTTTTGATGCTTAATCATTTGTCTAACCCTAACATCTTCTTGTTTCTTGATTGCATCTAACATTTGGACCATGGATTGAAGGATCAAAGTTTTTACTAACACTTGTTATGACGGTGTTTGATCTTTCATTGTAAAAGTGTTTTTAAACACTTATGGGATGTTTTTAAACACTTATGGGAAGTTTTTAAACACTTATGGGATGATATAACCCATCTCGCTACTTTATTTCATGCTTTAGGACAACTAGCTTTCAATTTGGGTTAAAAACTTATAATGCTTTGAGTTTTTCAAAGTTGGCTAAAATTGAACCCAAACATCCTTGCATTGAAATGTTGGTTTCAAATTGAACAACACAAACTTACACTACATTTTGGTGCAAATAAAATGAAGATAACCTCTATTTTGGTGCATTAAAAAGAATGAGTGTATTTTTTGCTTGCCATGCTTGTGTAACCTTTTAGTGTGTATCCACTCCCCTTGCGCTTCATGCAATCTTGGGTGAAGAGAAATACTCTAAGTTTATAAGATTTTTGAGTCACCCCAAGAATTTTCTACGTATCCTCTCTCATTGTGCTTTGTGTGATCTTGGGTGAAAAGAAATAGCATTTTCTTGTCTTTATTAGATAAGGGCCTACATATGAGATACATTCTGCAATGGAGAACTCATAAGTGACCCTAAAAGCATGTTTATTGACAAGCTATATAAAGTGTGAAATCAAAAGAAAGTAGCTTAAATCAAGGGTGTGGTAGCATGACAATGCCTAATCCTCATCTAAATGTAATGAGTTGGGCAGGAACAGCTAAAGCTTTAAGTAGCTTACCTATGGTCTATACCCCCTGTGTTCACAATGTCACCTAAAACTTTGTCTAGAGAGTCCAACCAAGTTTTTCAAAACATCCCTTGAAGTAGTGCATGGGAGGCACACCACTCCCGGAAGTTACTTACCACGTCAGATTTATAGTTGAGGCATAAATCTTAAGATTTAATTCTCTTATACAAAGCTAGGTGTGTCAAGATGGTACATTTCCTTGACATGGTCTATTTGACCCCTCTATAATTTCATATTTAAAATCATTCCTTTGGGGGTGAGGTAAGCCTACTAAGAAGTGGTGTACCTATATTCCTCTAGCTTGTCAATGTAGTACCCCTCCAATTTGCTTATGTTTTCAGAAAGTGCTTTTATTTTGATAGACTATGATACTATGATGTTATTTGATCATTGACATTATAAGCGATGATGGTTTTTATATTGAGATGTGATGGTACACTATATTGATGATTATTGATTATGACATGCTCTCTGGTTAGCATAGTTGATTATGTGAGTTGATATTGATATATGTTCATCTGTATTTATTTGGTGTTTTAGTTTTGTCAGTTTTGATGTGACACTGTATTGGTGAAGGGGACGAGATTGCATCACTCGCTTGTGAGCACCCTGTGATTATGTGATTTTTCCTTCACGGTGTGATTGTTCATGATCTATATACATGTATGACATATGTTTTGAGTGCAGGATTGCAGGTACAAGCTATTGAATCCACCTGGATTCACAGGTTTGAGCGTGTCCATTGCCCAACAGAATAGTTGATTGGGAGGTAGTAACAGGATTTCCTTGTCAAACCACAACCCTTGTCACAGTATGTCGTCAGTTCTTGTTTTGGTCATGCTTTGTTGTCATGTTGTCCCCATTTGCCTTGTCGTTTAATTAGTTTGCAAGGTATGCTTTGTGGGAAATGAGACTTAATTAATATTTATAATGTTTTAAATTGATTATTTATTTAATCATGATTAATGTTGTTAGAAGCTTTAAATTTGATTTAATTAATTAGATTTAATTTATTTTGTAAAGTAATTTAATTATTTAGATTAAATTTATTTATATAGTGATTAAAAATAATTAGATTAAATTTGATATTAAAATTGTTAGATTATAAAAGCTTTACTTAATTAATCATTTAAATTAATTAAATAAAGTTGTGAATTTAAATGAATGGATAATTAAAATTAATATTTGATTTTAAATTATTAAATAAACAAATATCTTAGAGGAAATATCTTTTGATTTGATTTGGAAAGATATTTTGGGATTGTGACATGAGTTAGAAAATTGAAAAGAATGAAAATGGTATTTTGGGGTTGTTGAAAATTGGAAGTTCTCAGGATATTGGCTCTGGATTTTTTTTTCAACTTTTTGGAAAAGAGGATTATTTGGAAGAGGCTTTGATAATTTTGCAATCTGAAGGCGAGGCTCTACTTCAAACTTCAATTCTTCAAGCATCTGAAACAAGTTCTTTATTTTTTATTTAAATTCAAATTGGAAAAGATTGCCTATACAATGAAGAAAATTTTATTTTCTTTAAAGCTTTAATATGTTTTGAAAATTGAAAAGATTGTTGTGAAAGCTTTAGAGCCTCAGATTAAAATTCTTATATTCTTTTGAAAAAATGAATTGTTTTAAAACAATAGAATTCACATAATGATTACATAGAAAATTGGAAAAACCTCTGAAAGAATTGATTTCAATCTTCTTGTTAAATTTTGAAGAAAACCTTTGATTGTATTGGAAAAGATCTTCCTGTAGAAGATTATTGAATTTTTTTTTCCAATTAGATTTATTTGGCTTGGGAAATTAAAAAACCTTTGGTAAATTTGTAAATATTTTCCTATAGAAATTTTTTGTAAAAATTGCTCATCTGGAGCTAGTTTGATATATTTATATATATATTTAATATGGTTTGGAAAATTGTAATTTAATTTTTAGATATTTAAATAATATTTATATATATATAGTTATATATAAATACATATGTATAATTACATATATATATATATATATATATATATATATATATATATATATATATATATATATATATATATATATATTCAAATATATATATTTAAATGAATTTTATAAAAGGTGCATGTAAATGCACGAATTAGATGTTTGTAAAATGAAATGATTTAAAAGAGAAATTGATCTTATATAGATGTAAATTGGGAAATTGAATTAAATAATTAGATTTAATTTCTTTATTGACTATAAATGAAATTGTATTGAACTAGATTATTTTGAGCAATGTATTATTGTTTTTCTTGGATTGGAAATTAGATTAAGGAAATCGTAATGATAGTTTAACTACTTGTGTAAATTGCTTATTTAATTATGATGTCTTTTGTCTACGTAAGTTGGGAAATATATTAGTTCTGAATGTGTAAGCCTTCTAGATGTTGTAATATTATGTGGGGGTTGTTGTGATATTTTGTAATTAGATTAAGGAAATCATAATGATAGTTTAACTACTTGTGTAAATTGCTTATTTAATTATGATGTATTTTGTCTACATAAGTTGGGAAATCTATTAGTTGTGAATGTGTAAGCCTTCCAGATGTTGTAATATTATGTGGGGGTTGTTGTGATATTTTGTTGTTTTCCTTGGGTAGTGCACCTAGTTGTGATCCAGTTTAAACACCTGGTTACTATGAATGGGATGTGTTGCCTCTTGCATTATGGTTGGGATTTAATATCCATTTTTGTGCACTTCATTTACCCTTTGTTTGTGGATTAGATCCTTGTGTTGTCAGTAGGGGAGTGGCTCTCAATGGGGGTTGGTACACAAAGTGGTTTCAGGATAACTCATGTGAGAGTTAGATAATTCAATGGAAATTAAATAAAATTATTAGGGGAAAGGGTAGCTTTAAAACACACAACTTATTAATTGTGCCTCGCTCATGGGCTCAAGGGCTCATTTAGACTTGAGATGAGATGAGAAGGCCTAGAATGGAAAGGTCATTATCTTGTCCGGGCTTTGAAAGATATTTGATTCCACATCGGTTTACATGTGGGGCCGAGGATCGTGAGAGGCTACCAAGATAACCCAAGATGGGGGTAACCCATGCAACTATGTGATGAAACTCCTCCTATGACAACATTTTATATTGTTCAGTTGATGTACTTGATTCTTTTACTCTAGAAGCAATGTAACCTTCATGTTATGTATTGTACTTGTATGGTTTAGTCTTGTGGTTGCATGTGTCTTGAGGTTGTTGGTTTTACCTAGGAAGCCCTTTTACTATCTCCTAGCATGGGGGGTGGGCCTTCGGGTACCACATGGTTGGGTGGAACGTGCACCTTACACCGTTGGGTTTCCACTTCATGTTTGTGATGGCGAGATCTTCCAAATTGGTGAGCTCACATGTTCTAGTTGATTTTTACCATCTCTTATGTTATATTGGATTAGTTGGATGTTAACGTATATGTACTAATCCTCATTTGTATTCGAGGAGAATCCTTGTATCATTGTAATTGTAATATTGTTTTTATGATCTACCTCATTTTGGAAATGAGCCTTGTAACTGCTATATTGAATGAACACAATCTATGAATGGTTTTAATATGTACTTTTTAATCTTTGAAATGAGTTTAATGTTATTGGATCTAGGTTCTTTATTTCAGGAGTATATTTTATATGTTATGGATTAGTTTACTTTTGTATGTTATGGGATTCAAATGTAAGCATTGGCGTGTACCTTAGAGGATGTATGCATTAAGAGTAGTTCACTTTACTTATTGTTAATTGCACTTTAAAAAAAAAATTGTTATGCTTTCGTTGTAATTGTGTCGTCCTCTAAGGTTACATGGCGGGGCATTATAGTCAATGTGACTGATTTTTTTGAGCCAAACTAGTAAGTCTTGTGGAAGAATACTTGGAAAATATCTCCCATACCCATTGAGTCAGTTATACGCATTGCTTGGTTTCAAAACAACTCAAACAAATATCAACTTTGTCAAAATTTTAAACCCTTTGTTTATTTGTGAGTGCACTTCAAGGACAATATATTGTTGCATACCTCTAACTATATCTCTTTTTTTCAAAACAATATATTAGTGGTTTCCCAATATATTTGGCCATATCTCTACTCACATATATCAAAGTTAACCTAGAGACCTATGGCTTAGCTCTTTGATTTCCATAATGTCAAGATTTTGTGGGAAACATTTTTCCTAGTCATAGGCATTCTTAGTCTAACCTTAAATCAAGACATTTGATGTGGTAAAATAAATTTCATTAATCAAAGCTTAACTCAATTGAACCCACAAATCATGTACACCTTGGTTTCATTTTCAAACATCTAGACTTCCAAAGTAACAAAGAGAAAACATGAAAATGCATACCAAAACATTGTATCAAAGTTCTAAGTATCCAACAAACATTGATTTCTTAGGTTCATCACTCTAAGAGTAAAGCATGTTTTTCACTACCTTGATCTTGTAAAAAAATTACCTCTTAAGTTCAAAACATTAGGATCAATCATCCCATCTATCTCAAAACATTTGACATCTCACCTCACAAAAAACTTTAAAACTTTGGACACAACAACTTTCTAGACTTAGGTTATCATCAATCAATCCCCTATTTTAGCTATATGTGTGTAAATGAATCCTTTTTCATACCTTTAGTTAAGTTATCCATCATAATTTTGAACAAGTATATCCTAAAGGTCACAATTCTACATCTAGGATTCACAAGTTCATTAGCATCTTTATCCAAAACATCAAACATCAAACTTTTAAGTCTAGTGTTGTCCAAATTTTACAAGTTCATCATTCATATCACTCACCCCTTTCATCATTCATTCACATAATTGGTCCTAAACACCTTAGAGGGTCACTTTTACCAAAAAAATTGAATCAACTCAAGAGTTTCAACAATACAAATCCCATCATACTACAAAATTTGATCCAAGTTTTATGGTTACAAGAAGATCGAAATACAAGAGACATGGAGAAAAACCAAAAATTATCTACCATGGGTGACACAAACCAACAAATCCTTGGAATGAATGAGTTTAATCCTTGAGGTTTCATAATTCTACCCTACAATCCATACATGGGTTCATCATATCCTACAAAATACAATTACATAACAAATGTGTGTATGCCAAATCAAAACTTTGGAACATCTTGTCACATGATAGATTTAAATCAATGTCAAAACTTACCAATCTATGATCCAAATGATCAAAGAATGAGTCTTCATCAAAATAACATTAGCTCACTAAGTCAATATATGTCAAACATGAACATACCAAATGTAAACGTAAAAAATATGAACATGTCAAATCCGCACTTGGTGAACTATGGGATATATACATTCACACCTCAAAACATCATTCAATATCCACAAAATCAACCACATCCTCAAAATCCATGCCAAAATCAATTACATCAAGGGTTTTAAAATAAATATCAAGATCAATATCTACAACATCAAATTGCCCTAAATTCACCCACCAAAATAGTTGATACACTTATCCAACAAACGTCTCCACCTCCAAATCTATACACTCTTCATCAAAATCATTGAAAAATATTGATTTGTATCCACAACATCAAAAACCACATCTCCAACATCAATATATTAGATATCAAGAGCCATAACATCAACAACCACATCTCTAACATCAATACATTGGATATTAAGAAGGACAACATCAACAACATGATCAATCACCACATCTCCAAGATCAATCACTACAACAATCAAAAGCTTCACAAGATAACAACACCATCACCAAACATGAATACACTCCTTTAGGGGAGCCAATCGAATCGACATTAAACATGTTAGTCCATGCTAAACTTATCACACTTCCAAAATCATTTGGTAATTATAAACCTATCTTTAAATTCTCATATTATGATGACAAGGCTTATTGTGAATATCATAGAGCAAAAGGTCATGACACATCAAATTGTATTAAACTTAAAAATCTCATCCAAGACCTTATTGATCAAAGAGAAATAATTGTTGAAGACAATTATCAATATTTAACCATCAATGAATACATTGAATATTTTTATACCTCATCTAATGATCCAATCAACATACATCAAGAGTCACATCATAATCAAAATCCCTCACCAATATCTAACAATGATCCATTTCAAGAAATCTTAACATCATTTGATCTCATGGTTGAAGACATTGACAAGGTTTCTACCATAATTGTTGAGGATGAAATTCAAGATTCATTTGCCAATGATCATGTTGACAATGTCTCTACATCACCCAATGAGTTATATGACATACATAAATAATTCATTCCAACGCATGATCAAAATATTTCAACTAAGTCTATCAATGTTCCTTTTCAAGACATATTGACATCATTTGACCTCATGGTTATCGATATTGAAGAAATCCTTAATTCAACACTTGATCCAAATTCACTTGAAGATCAAGAAAATATTGAGCCAATCCCCATGCATAATGAATACATTTAAGAACCCTTTGTAAACAAACCATCCTTTGAAATAGATCCATGTCAAGAACATGAACCAAAGCATATTGAAGGTAACACCACACAGAGTCAATATCAAGGATCCATATCTCTAAGATACTACCATGATCTAATTGGTATTCTCCAATCCATACAAGATGTAACAAATAATGATCATATCCATATATCACATACTCCTCCATCTACCCATGATATGCTTACTCCTAATGGACATATAGATGATATTCATCCAAAATAAGAGGCTCATACTCTTGATATCATTACCAAGGAACAAGAGTATCCTACTCTTAATATCTTTACACATGATCAAGGCATAGAAAAATCCATAGACATATCAAAAATTAATAATGAAGAATACCTCTATATGGATGGTGAATTGGAAACATCCTTTGAAGATAAAGCAAAAATGGATCATGAGGAAGACTCCTATATGGATTATAAAGCATAAAAACCTTTTGAAGAAGCATTAAAATCAGACACATCCTCCATACAGATTGAAGAAAGGGAGTATGAGGATATCAAGCATTATCAAAAATCAAAAAAGCTAAACAATCTTGAAC
Organism: Sequoiadendron giganteum; assembly: GCA_007115665.2. Taxonomy (NCBI): domain Eukaryota; kingdom Viridiplantae; phylum Streptophyta; class Pinopsida; order Cupressales; family Cupressaceae; genus Sequoiadendron; species Sequoiadendron giganteum. The sequence continues at coordinate 338,466,062 of CM021106.1, read as the reverse complement.
AACAAGGAAATGGTTTGTCAATACCAAAATCAAAGCATGTCAATAATAATCCCATAATACTGGGGGCAACTTTATCTAGTGCAAACACCAACATGGGGAGCATGAAGAGTCCTTATGATGAAATGGCTACCAACACTCCAACCATTCATATCATGAATTATCGTCCATGCATCTTTCCATCCACTAATTGGGACCAACCACAAGAAAGAGGTCTATATCAAAGAAAAGAGAAAATTATTGAAGCAAAAGAATCAAAAAAGAAAAATGGACAAGAAAAATTCAAATGGATACCAAAGAAGAATAAATAAAATCATGCCTATCACACTCCATTAGTCAAATAAATTATGGGAAAAATTCAAAAAGGAAAGTTCATCCATCAAAACTGTCCATCGATACAAAACAAAGCTTCAAGAGTAACCTACAAGGTATATAAAGAAGTTGGTCCCAATTGAATCTCGATATTCACCCATCATTGCTCATCATCCCAAGTTTGGAGAATCAAATATTCCAAACTATCGACCAATCCATCTACTTCTCGTATCCCTCAAAGAATTCCACCATTCACTTCGACATCCATGGTATCCAACTCCTATATTGACTATGTATTAATAGCAACTCTTTATTATAATAACTCTAAGGGAACTCTATCACGATGTGTGCATCTAGGTAAGGTTAACTCCGGTATTGATAAAAAAAGATGAAAAAAATCTAGGGGTTACATTCAAGCGCCCATATCTTAGAAAAAAAACTCCTCCAAGCCGGATATCATTGACATATCATTATAGCAACAAAATCTATATCAACACTAGCAACGTCTACATCAACACCACCAAGTGGTTCAACATGAGCATAAACTTTTTAAAAAAATCAAGAAAATAGTCAAGAGAAAAAGCATCCTCTACTGAAAACCACTTTGGTGGTTCTTTGGACAAGTACCATGATGAAAACCTAGAAAACATGCCTCATGAGTAGAATCAAGCATCTATGTGCACCATTCCAGGTGGAAGCATCTCATCCCATCCATAATAAAACCCGCATTCCATCCATCTTATCCATAATAAATCCATGATTCATTAACCAGTCCATTTTCATCCAATCTAACTTGTCTTGATCTTGGCAAAGGTTTGGTATGTACTTCACACTTGCTTATGGTAAAAATCTTAGCATGGGTCACTGTCATTGATCCTATCCTAACCAGCATTATCTGAGCCATGAGGAATTGTCCAAAGAGGTATACTCTATCTAAACATGTTATCCTATCACAAGATAATCCTTCGCATCCTTCGCATACCCATCCATCAATCCATTCATTTATCCATGCATCCACCCATATCATTCCATACATTTCTAGATACTGGAGGTAGATACTTACATCTTGCTTCGAGAATAAATCTTGAGCTATATCCTATAACTTATGTGGTGATTTAAACATTTGAAAAATACAAAATCAAATTGGTTAAATCATTTGTAAGAAAATCTAAATCACAAGCCCATGGCACATTTTGATGAGAAGATGTTCCTTATCAAGCTTTATCTTTTATCAAATATCAATCCAAACAATCAATACTAGTTGCATCTACCTTGCACTTTAATGTCACATCAAATCATTCCAATAGATTTTGTTCCAAGCCTAGTTTCAAAATTTTGATCTATCTTATCCAATCAATCCATCATCATCTCGAGATATATCATTTCCCAATCCTTGTGTTGTTCAACAATATCTTTGCATTATCATGCATCCTCAACAATGTTATCACTATCGATAATCTATCAATTAGATCAATCAATCCTAGCTTCATTTTCAATAAAATCCCAAAATAAATCACTAAAATCATCACATATCCATACACTTGTCAACATCATGCGAAAAATCCTAAACATTCAAAACCTCCCAAAAAAATCCAAATACATCCAAATTACATCAAAATACCTAAACATGTCAAAAAGTCAAAAAATCAAAAACATGGTTGTCAAACTATGTTGTCTTTGAGCTTGGACATAGGCAAGGCCGTCATTTATGAGCCCTCGAGACATGTACATTGGGTCAGTCCTTTAGGAGTCTGTCACAATAAAATGGAAATCCATCAATATTTATATCTCATCAATAAATTGTTACAGGTCAGAGTCTATCAAACTACGTCGTCTCTACGTGTATAGTGTAGGTAAGGTCATCACTAATGATCCCCCAAGGCACTAGGTCAGTTTCCCCTTAGGTCTTGGTCTTGGTCTAAATCTCACAAAACACAAAAACATTTGGAAAATTAAAACTCAAAAACATTTAAAATCCCAAATAGCCTCAAACAACCTGAAAACCTAAAACATTCACATACAACCAAAAAGACCAAAAATAGCCTCAAAACATTGAAAAAACATCAAAAAGATTGAAATATTCCAAAAAATTCCAAAATCACCCATCTCATTTCGCTTTCACCTACAATAAACTTCCATCCATAATAAATCGATCATCATCAACAACCTTTGGTAAAACAAATAGAAACAAGTACAACAATAACTAGCAAGCAAACCTTAAATGTGAAAAATCAAACTCTTGATCATTATCAAACATGTCAATCAAACCTTATATCAACAACTTTTCAAAAAAAATTCAACCTGCCAACATCCATTAACATGTTCTAGGATACATCTTTCCTACAATGGGCATCATCATTGGCAATCATTTTGGATACTTATACTCTAAACAACACCTTTTGGCAAGAGATATGAATGGCATTGACTGTTTGTTCATTTTGATCTTTTCTTATGAGTTATCTTATTGACCCATTCCAAGGAACTCTCGATGATGTCTATTTAAAATGATTTAGAGAGAAAGGATTGGGGTATTGATCATTATCTTTCATTTTTTGTGCTTGTTGGATGTGAACTTGTAATATAACCTTGGCAAAAACTTGATTTTTTGTGTGCAAGGAGGTCATTTTGAATAGATTGTTGACTATTGTGTATGCTTTGGTCCAAAATGGTCTAAACTTCTAAACTACATTCCAACGAGGTTTTTGTATGTTAGGTGTGAGCAAGGATACTCCTATTTGTTTGCAAAGTCAAAGTCCATCGCATTACATAAAACACCATCCTGGATATTGATACCTTGATGCATCGTGTCTATGTGTTATATCAAAAATAAGGAATGAAATGATGAAGTATCCCAATCCCTGAAACAAGAAAATCATCTTTCTCATCACCATATCCAATATAAAGTTTCAAATAATCATAGGCTTGTTGGACTTCTGAATCAATCTCAAAAACAAGGGTTAATCAATATCCACTCTCTACTACTATCTCATTTTATCCATCTTATCTTCTTATTCTTCTATCTTTACTAAAAATTCTATCCAAGTATTGAATCTGTGTAATATATCAAAATATACATGAGGCTACCCATGTCTGATGATTGTCTATACATCATAAAATCTGTCTACATCAAATATCTGATCTTTCTAAAGAAGTATATTTCATCATCTTTGAGCTGAACTAATCTTGCATCTGTGTCATGATCTCGACCTATAAATTAAAATTTATGCTTGGTCTCTCGAGGGGTCAGGATACCAACATAATTCCTTTCACTGGGGCAATAGTGGGCATTTGAAAAATCATTTTTAATTTTTTTATTTGGGCAGTAGTGTTGATCCGAAAAGTGTTAGTCTTTGAACCGATCTAATAGGTACCTCACTTTAAAGAGGGGGAAAATGTATACAATTTAAATTGTCCTAATTGATATTGCACATATGAATTTGATCTCTAACACCATTTCGTCTTGAGTCACCTCTTTTCGACCATTTAATTGAAAAATCTTCATTATTTAACTAAATTCATTAGTTTCTCTTATTAATCAAATAATCAATGTTATTTGGCTAGTTCATCTCCTTTCACGCTAATTTTCATCTTATTTAATTAAGTAATGTGAACTATTTAATTAAATTTATTACGTCTTCTCATTTAATTAAATAATCTTTATTATTTATTTAAATATCATAAAACCCCTTTTATAAAATAAAGTTATTTAATGAAACTCCTAATTTCATCCATCTTGCAAAATTTTAAAACTTTGTTTTAAAATTATCTAAATAGCTAATTTTTCTCACCTTCCCACTTGCAAGGGAATATTCTCTTGGAATATTCCTTTATTTGAACTTCTCCAAAATTGAATATTCTTGTAACAAACTTCCTCACAACTTCCTAATTTTTAGAAAGTGTGCTTCTTTGAATCAATGAGAGCCACTGATTAAATATTTGATCCTTGTCAGCTTGCATTCTCATCCATTGATTGATCAAATCAATTATGATCATTGATTCAACCATTTCTCCTATAAATACTCCTAATTTCTATGAGAAATGGATCCACTTTCATTTAGAGCAACTAGACTATACCGAATTTTAGAGCCATCTCCATTAGCATTTTAGCATTTAGCATATTTTTAGCTTAGCTTTGTATCCCTTTTAGCTTACATTTAATCAAATTTTATTAATCTTCATCAATGAAATCTATTTAAAATCTTTTTTCAACTAAGTGGATGGGAAAGGGCTGACATTCCACATCAATGCAACACCAATTCCCCAATGGGATGAGGTTTGAGTCATTAGATTAGTTTCCTTTAAGTATTTCTTGGTTGTTTGTGTTTAATGGCTTCTCTTTTCGACGTTTTCAAGTATTTCATTGGGATTTTGACTTAACTAGCTAAATCTTGGCTTATTTAGTATGGATCTGATATATTTAGCTTAGGTTATGATCATGCTCACATAATGTATTATTTGTTTTATTTCAAAAAGGATGGTTTTTTAGTGTGACATTAAAATAATATGAAAAAAATTGAGTTAGGTATTTTCGGAGGATATATACAAAAGTGACTCAAAATTAGAGGCATTCCATATTATGCACATTTGGTGTAGGGAATTTAGATAAAATAGAACTTTGATTTCTTCATTTACCCTTGGAAAATTATCATGGAGGATTTGGAAGTTTTTTGGCTTGTGATAATACTTGAATTTTGTAATGCCCCAAGACACACACTAAGGACATTATCCAAGTAAAAAAATTCTTTAGAAAACACCAACAATTAAGACATGACAATGACATGTCACACTAGACACAAATATGCTCTAAAAGTGTATTATTTCATCAAAAATGATTCATCTCTAAGGTGCTCCAATAATTAAAAAAAAATAACATAAAATACCAAAGTTGGAACTCTTCTAGCTCCCAAGAGATATTCAACAATGGGTTGATGGGGAATGCTACCCACCTTGCAACTATATTACCATAATTAGGTGAATATATGTATATGGCATTCTAGGAAACCACTGAGCTACATAGGGGTAAGTGCAAAAATATGGCGAGCCAAAAAGGGGGCTTAAGTGGCCACTTTTTTTCTAAAATCAGGAAATATTGACCTAGGATGTGAAATTGAGGATAGTTACACTCAAATTTTTGAGATGCAACAAAAACAAGAATCGTAGTGCTCTAAGTCTACTTTCTAAAATACTAATTTATTTTTAAAATGGTTGAGATTAAGGGGTTCAAAAGATGTACCCATATAAATTGATGTTGTTTTTGTCAAAAAAACATAACATAGCAGCTTTTGTGGGAACATAGCATAGTGAAAAAAAATTTAGTATTTTTAAAATTGCTTTGATGAGAAATTAGCTAACAATATGTAGTTGATGCGTGATTTTTTTTATCATTTTTTAATGAATATTTTATTTTTTTACTAATTTTCAAAGTGGACACTTCCTAAAAATAGAATTTTGGTCGTGCTACCCCTACAAATTTTGGAAACTAATTGAAACTTTTTTTCTTTTTTTTAAATTGTAGGATGGAGTCTAGTTTCTAAAAATGTAATTTATTTGAAATTTCGATGAATGGTTAATTTATAATGAAAAAACACCAAACACAACTTTTTGCCAAAAAGGAGACACACAAACAAAAGAAATTATAGATCAAAGGCTTAAAATTGTCAAAAAGTGAGAAAAATTCCATCGTTGGATAGCTAAGAGAGAACCTAACATAACCCAGATGTTCGATGTGTTCAACATTGAAACACGTGCAATCCTGACGATGAGCACGAACCTGATTATGTGAAATATTGTAGAATTTGAAAAAACACGTCTCTAGTCATTGGGAAGGCCCTCCAAGCCTTTGGGTTGGTATTCCAAGAAAAATACCAAGCCTAAGGCTTGGGGATTCCCAAAGCAAGATATAACGCGAGCAAGTTATAATGTGCTCATGTTATATCTTATTTTTGACATTTTTTTTGTGTTTGTGCAGGGCATGTCTAGCAATACATAACACGAGCGTGTTATAACAGGCTCGTGTTAGGTCTTGATTTATGTTAAATGCTACTCTATTGAATGTATGTTTATATATTTATATGTTTGTATGTACATGTATGCTTGAATGTCATGTATGTATGTATGTATGCATACTTGTATGTATGTATGTATGCTTGTATGTATGTATGTATCAATGCATGTATGTATGTATTTAAGATTGTATGTACATATGTACATCTATGCTTGTATGTATTTAGGATTGTATGTACATATGTATTATGCATGTATTTATGTATGCCTTTAGAGGGAGGGAGAAGTTTAAGAGAGAGAGAGAGAGAATTTTCTAGGTAGGGTGGGAGGGAGAGAGGGAGGGAGATACCTAAGAGAGAGATGTAGTGAGAGAGATTCTTGAGAGAGGTAGATAGGGTGGAAGGGAGAGAATAATAGAGAGGGAGTGGTAGAGAAGGGGTTGAGAGGGTCTTACCTAGGTAGGGTGCGAAGGATAAAGGGAGAGAGGGAGGGAGGTGGGAGAGAGAGGGAATTGAGAGAGAGGGGTGGATAGAGAGAGGGGGAGAGAGAAAGAGAGATTTATGTAGGTAGGGTGCCAAAGGGAGAGACATGAGAGTTTGAGGGGGGTGAGAGGGAGTGTGAGAGAGAGGGAGTGGGAGAGAGAGGGAATGAGAGGGAGGGAGTGTGAGAGTTAGAGACCTGAGAGAGGGAGAGGGTGTGGGAGGGAGTGACTTGAGAGAGTGGAATGGAGTTAGAGGGACTTATTTAGGTAGGGTGGGAAGGATAGAGAGAGAGGGGGGGAGAGAGAGAGTTACCTAGATAGGGTGCTAGAGGGAGAGACTTGAGAGAGAGTGGGTGGGAGGGAGAGACCTGAGAGATAGGGGAGAGAGGGAGTGGGAAAGAGAGGGAGTGATGGAGAGGCAGTGAGAGGGATATAGAGAGAGATAGATAGAGGGAGCTATAGAGAGTGGTAGGGATTGATTGAGCAAGAGGTACATATAAAGAGGGAGAAGGAAGATAGAGACAATTAGAGAGGGTAGGAGAGAGGGAGAGAGAGAGAGGTGAGATGTATAGATAAAGATAAAGGGATATGGGTTGATGGTATAGGGTTGAGGGATTAGGGTGGAGGACCTATAGGGTTAATGGTTTATGGTATTAGGTTGAGGGTATAGGGCTAAGGGATTAGGGTTGAGGGTAGAGGGTATTGAGTTGAGGGTAGAGGGTAGAGGGTTTAAGGGTTTAGGGCTGAGGATATAGGATTTAGGGTATAGGTTTGAGGGTATATGGTTGAAGGATTAGGTTGAGGGTCCAATATATATGGTAGAGGGTATAGTGGTTGTGGGTTTAGGGTTTAGGGTTTAGGGTTTAAGGGTTGAGGGTTGAGGGATTAAGGCTTGAGGGTTAAGAATTTAGGGTTGAGGGTTTAATGTATAGGGTAGAGGGTTTAATGGTTCAGGGTTTAATGTTGAGGGTAGAGGATTGATGGTATAGGGTTGAAGGATTAGGGTTGAGGGTCTAATGTATAGGTTAGAGGCTATAGGGGTTGAGGGATTAGGGTTTAAGGGTTGAGGAATTAAGGGTTGAGGGTTGAGGGATTAGGGTATAGATTTTGCTTGGGTTTAAGGGTTTAAGGGTTGATGGAGTAGGGTTGAGGGTAAAGGGTTTAAGGGTTTAGGGTTTAAGCGTTGAGGGTTGAGGGTTTAAGTTTTATGGTTGAGTGTGTAAGGGTGTAAGGGTTGAGGGTATAGGGTTTAGGGATTAGGGTAGAGAGGGAGGGATGGATGGAGGGAGATATTGAGGGAGAAGTGAGATAGAGATAATGAGAGAAGAGGGAGGGGAAAAGATATATGAGGGTTGAAGATCCAATGTATAGGGAAGAGGGTTGAGTATCTATACGATTGATGGTTTAGGGTATTGGGTTGAGGGTATAGGGTTGAGGGATTAGGGATGAGGGTAGAGGGTAGAAGGTTTAAGGGTTTAGGGTTGAGGGTAGAGGATTTATGTTATAGGTTTGAGGGTATATGGTTGAAAGATTAGGGTTGAGGGTATAGGGTTTGAGGGTTTAGGGTTTAAGGGTTGAGGGTTGAGGGATTAAGGGTTGAGGATTGAGAATTGAGGGTTTAAGGGTAAAGGGTAGAGGGTTGAGAGAGTTTAAGGTTGAGGGTGGAGGTTTGAGGATATAGGGTTGAGGGATTAGGGTTGAGGGTCCAATGTATAGGGTAGAGGTGTAGACACCTAAAAATGACTTAGGCCTGCAAGCAATATTTTACCACCTTTCGTCCTAGCATAATTATAACATTTGAATTATGTCCCTAACCCACATTCAACTATTAATTAAATAATTCATGATTATTTAATTAATTCATAATCTTTCATTCTTCATGATTATTAAATAAATAAATCTTATTTATTTAATTTAATATGTCACTAATTGTCAAAGTCTTCTAATAATTAAATAAAGTCATCAATTTATTTAATTAATCCTTATCATTAAAGTCATCCTGATTATTAAATTAATATATTTTAAATATATTGATCTAATTCCTAAATCCTCTCTTAATTAAATAAATTCATTTATTTATTTAATTAAGTAATTATCTCTTCTAAATGAAATTATTATTATTAATTATTTAATTGCCTTTTATGACATTTCCCTATTTTTAAATGAAACAATTTATTTTAAAATGACTTCACATAGTTAACTGATTCTTCTTTTAGTAATTGATTTCAAAAATCAATTACTCATTATCTCACAAATCTTTATTTTGAATTAATTTAATTCAAAAGGGAAATATTCTTCTACAAATCAAGTAATTTCTAAAATTACTGATTTTCTAAAATCTTATCCTCTTGTCTTCTGATTTTTACTAATTTCATCTCAACTATCACATTCAGTCCCGATTTAATTGATTTAATTAAATCTTATTCACACATATGGGTATTTTTCCCTAACCCTAAATGAGAGTTGCCTTATTGAATCTTGACCTTTGATTCTAGGGCATTCTTCAAATCTCTCATCTTGTCCGTTCGTTCAAGATTGCATTTTCTATAAAATGACAATAAAATGACAATCTTGATCTCATTTTCGGGATGGATGAATCATTATTATTTCTTAGAATTTTTATAAAATCACTATCATCTTTCATTATCACACATAGGCTTAATATTACTATTTGCATAATAGGATTAAATTTGTTATTGGCATATTAGTTTATTTAAAAATCCTTTAAAGGCATTTGCTAAGGCTAGGCATATATTAGTTTGCTCACACAATCTGAGGGCATCCATTTATTATAACAGCAAGCTTGAGGAGGTACAATGGAAGTAGTCATGGAGGAGAGAAATGGGTGAGACTGTTCTAGTCTCATTCCTTTTCTCATGATTTCTCCTTTGCATTCCATTGAATGATTATTTATATTGCACACATGTTCTAACCTAGATCTGTTTTGCAGGATATATAAAATTAGGTCATTACAAGAGGGTATAGGGGTTGAGGGATTAGGGTTTAAGGGTTGAGGGTTAAGGGTTTAAGGGTTGAGGGATTAAGGGTTGATGGTTGAGGGATTAGGGTAGAGAGTTTACTTGGGTTTGAGGGTTGAGGGTTGAGGGTTTAAGGTTTTAGGGTTTAAGGGTTGAGGGTTGAGGATTTAGGGTTTAGGGTTGAGTGTTTAAGGTTTTAAGGGTTGATGTTTTAGGGTTGAGGGATTAGGGTAGAGAGGGAGGGATAGAGAGAGGGAGAAGTTAGATAGAGAGAAGGAGAGAAGAGGGATGGATAGAGATATATGATGGTTAAGGATCCAATGTATAGGGTAGAGGGTTGAGAATTGAGGGTATAGGGTTGAGGACCTATAGGGTTTATGATTTAGGGTATTGGGTTAAGGGTATAGGTTTGAGGGATTGGGGTTGAGAGTAGAGGGTAGAAGGATTAAGGGTTGAGGGTTTAAGGGTTTAGGGTTGAGGGTTGAGGGTAGAGGGTAGAGGGTTTAAGGTTTTAGGGTTTAAGGGTTGAGGGTTGATGGTAGAGGGTTTAGGGTTGAGGTTTGAGGGATTAGGGTTGAGGGATTAAGGGTTGAGATTTGAAGGATTAGGGTAGAGAGTTTACTTCGGTTTAAGGGTTTAAGGGTTTAGATTTGAGAGTTGAGCGTATAGGGTTGATGGTTTAGGGTATTGGGTTAAGGGTATAGGGTTGAGGGATTAGGGTTGAGGGTAGAGGGTAGAAGGTTTAAGGGTTTAGGTTTGAGGGTTGAGGGTTGAGGGTTTAGGGTATAGGTTTGAGGTTATATGGTTGAAGGATTAGGGTTGAGGGTCCAATGTATAGGGTAGAGGGTATGGGGGTTGAGGATTTAGGGTTTAACTTGGCCTGTTTGGAAAAATGGGTCCAAGAAATGGGGTCTCCTAGTGATGTAAATTACTAGGAGACCCCCCATTTCTTGGACCCATTTTTTTAAACAGGCCAAGTTAGGTTGCCAATTTCATCGAATTAGCAAGCTAGTGGCCCCACTAGCTTGCCAATTCAATGAAATTGGCAACCTAACTTGGCCTGTTTGAAAAAAAATGGGTCCAAGAAATGGGGTCTCTCGGTAATGGGTCCAAGAAATGGGGTCTCTCAATAATGGGTCCAAGAAATCACCGGGAGACCCCATTTCTTGGACCTATTTTTTCAAACAGGCCACTACATTGCCATTTTCATTGAATTGGCAACCTAGTGGGCCCACTAGCTTACCAATTTGGTGAAATTGGCAACCTAATTTGGCTTGTTTGAAGAAAGAGCATGTGAAGCTTAGCGAGGGAATTTCAAGTTATTCATTTAAAGTTAACATCATCATAAGAACCTATGATGTAGACATTATAAGAGAATCTTGAATGTATGAGTGACATTGTAAAATATATCTCTGTGAGAACGGAGTACCTAAGACATCCTTGAATTGTATTTTTGGTTATTATGAGAGAATTTTATAAGTTGAGTTTGTGTGCATGAAAATGGGGCACATTGATTTAATATTTGATTTTAGTGGGGTGTTGGAATTCATATAGTTTGTATTTTTTCTCATGATTTTATATTACCACTTGATAGTTTTGAGAAAGCATTGTGCCTACAAGTACAAGCACCTGGGTTTCAAAATGGTGTATGAATCATATTAGACAATTGTAGCACAAACAAAAGAATTAGGATAGCCAGATAAATCTCATTTTATTGTAAACATCATATTATTAATATAGTGAGTGTAATGACCATTGATGGTTACTGCTGATGGTTAAAATGACACAAACAACATTAAAATAGAATATTTCTACTCTATTTCTCCTGAAAGAGAAAGACAACATGTAGTAGCCTAACTCCCAAGGTCCTGGTAGTTGGTTCTCAACTGTCTGATGTCACTCAATTGGTTCATGCAACTGTAATATTCAAGGGGCCTGTGCTGGTAACAAAGGATTCAAGCTATGACTCTTTTTATCGAAATAGTTCCTGTAAATCAATGGGTTTTAAATAAAAGAAAAAGATAGAACAAAGGGGTAGACCAGTAAGTATGAACCGAATTTATCTAGTATCTGGACATATACCTTCAACAATGAATGTTTCCTAACAGATCATAAAAACCATAAGATGATACAGTCTATAGCATAATCTATACCACTGCATACATTTTAGGTGCTTAATCAACTTCGCAATTACTCTTCACAAATATTTCAAGGATTTTCAAAACAACACACATTCATTCATCATCAAAATTATAATCAACAGAATTTTAATAACTTCAATTCAATGACAATCTAATAAGATGATCCTTAAATCTGATTCCTTCAAATGACTTTCATCATTCAAGAAACTCTTATGTTCAGCACAATCACTGCATACAAATAGATCATAACTTTATCAACCTTATCAAACAAACAATTTAATTCCAAACACCATCTTTTGAGTAAACTTGTAATTCTATTAACTATAAAATATTTAAGTACAATGTATCTCTGCAAAAACTCTACAAAATTCTATCTCTTAGCATTAGGCAAGCCAATCCAGTTCTCAATTAGCTGACCCTTACAATGTGATACCCATTAGGTATTTATAGATATACAAAAGAAGTTCGAACTTCACTTCTATTTTAGGTTTTCCACCTTTTTAAGAACAATCAACTTTCTTGGGAACTCATATCAACTTTGATCTTGAGTCCTTACATTATACATTCAGTTTGATCTAAAAATAGAAGATAGAAATAGAAGAAAAGAAGTCATGCGCCCTCAAGATTGTCAGTGCTGCTTGCATGCAACATGCAAGGAAGAAGAACATCATGCATGCAAGATTTTTATGCATGTGAAGCCGGATCCGCCATGAACTCATCATAACTGGTGAAGACTTGCTGTAGCATATCCATATCTGGCCCATCAATCCAGTCATCTTCAAATTTGATCCGATCCAAATCAATTGCAGCAAACTCTTTCATACTTTTAACCTTGATCAATTCTCTCCCTGCAGCTTTTATTTCTTCTTTGACTTCTACGAGCCGATCTATCACCAAGTCTCCTCCATCATCTTTCTCCTACATGAGTCCTTGGAATATTTCATTCCATTTCTCTCTAACCTGACTCAAAGGCATGCCATCTTTTGTCATTACATTCACATCTACAATTATAGCCATGACTGCTTCCAACTCTTCCAACTGCTCAGTTAAATTATTAAATGCTTCCTGAATCTCATCCTTATGCTTGCTCAAAAAGCCAGTCCTAAACTTAAGTATGAGAGAAGTCTTTTCTACAAAACCTTTTTTATCATCTTCAAGTATAGATTCTTCTAGAAGAGTAGTTAGAGGCAATGTATTTATCTTTTCTAACTTTTCACTATACTCCTTATACTCTTCTTCTAGTTTTTCGGATGCCTCAATGTATTGATGCATCTCTTTTATTACTCCTTCGGCCTCTTTGTAGGCTTCAAATCCTTTTGTGAAAACCTCACCTACCTCTCGGTTCACTTTGTCTATCCATTTTTCAACCATCTCCACCTTACCTCTAACTTGCACCAAATCATCTACCTCCTTTTTGCTTAACAAAACAAGAGTCTCAATGGTTACAATTTGCTGTGACCTTGGAGAGGAGACACTCTTCAAGAATGAATGTAGCTGATCTAATTGAGCCTTTAGCTCATCCTTCTTTTTTTTGTCCTTCATCATTCTTGATTTAGTTGTTGAGGCCACCACATCAATCAAATTCATTTGTTGATTCCTAGTGGGTCTTCCCAAATTAATTGTACTCAATTGATAGTCTGTTAGCTACATATCCCCTACCTCCTTTTCTATCATAGGCATGGCACATTCAGCAACTATCTCTCCTTTATTTGTGAGTCTAGTAGAATGTAAGATTCTAGCCTTCTTCTTAGGCCTTTCCTGTTCAATTCCCTTTATCATGTCCTCCCAATTAAGAGATTGAGGAGGTGTTCTAGCTCTCTTCTGCAAGTCTAACTTCGACATATAGGAGCACTAGGAGCAGTCATCATCACAGAAGAGGAAGCGGCAACTCTAGAGGGTGGCTGAATATTTACCTCAGGTTGAGAATCAACCTTTGCTTTCTCTTGTTGTTCCTGCAGCACATGCATCTGCACCAACTTCTCAGCCTCTTCTCTATCTCGTTGTTCCTGCATTTTCTTGTCTTCTTCTTCTTTTCTCAATCTCCCTTCTTCCATCTAATCCTTCTCTAATTTCTCTTTTTCTAAGGCCTCTCTTTCCAACCATTCTGCCTCCAAAGCTTTAAGTTTTGCAGCTTCGGCATCTTCTTCCTTTTGCTTCCTAATTAGCTCCTCGGCCTCTTTTTCTTTCCTTATCTTTTCTGATTCTTCCTTTTCTATCCTTTCCATTTCTAAGGCTATGAGCTTCTTTTCCTTTTCCCTTTCTTCTTCATCTTGTTGTTTCTTTATTAGCTCTTCAGCATCTCTTTCCTTTCTTAGAGCTTCAGCTTTTTGTTCTTTTTGTCGAGCTTCCTCTGCAAGCTTCAATCTAGCAACCAGGGCTTCCTTTTCCCTTCGGTTTCTTGCTTTCTCTTCCTCAAGATCATGGATTTTCTATATCAATTCCAATTTGTCATTTTCTACTTTGACCTTGAGCTCATGCTCTCGCTGCCTTATTTGCTTCTCCATTTCATCAGCTGCTGCCCTTGTTTCAATTTCTTTTGCCTTTAATTGCTACTGGTGAAGTAGAGCATCAGCTTGTAACTTTGCCTCCATTTCCTTTTGTTTCTCCGTAGCAGCCCTTACATCAGACTCTCTTGTAGCATCTTCAAATATTTTCCATTGCTCTTCCTGCATCAGAATCTACTCAATAGTCCCCTCTAAAGGCATGTTTTCTTGCAGGTCCTTCTCTGAAAGAGTTTCATCCGAGTCTGTCTCAATTTCTAACAATTCTTCCTCCACTTCTTTTCCTTTATCAGCTTTAGCCAGGGCATAAAGTACTCCTTCTTGAACCTCTTTACTTTTCTTTCTTGTGAGTGGGGCTTGTGTGGATGACTCACCCAATGTGGGCATAGAAACAGCAGATTCTATTGGAACATCTCCCTCTGGTGCCTCTTCTTCTTCATCGACCACCTCAAGTTCTATTTCTTCAACATCAGGAAGAAAGAATTCTAATGGCTCCTTGGAAGGTGTCTTTCTTTTAATCCTCTTATATCCTTTACCCTTCTTAAGGACTGGTCCTTGAGGAGTTTGATCTTTCATCATCAACCATTGTACACTTCTATCCAAAACTATTCTTCCAATTTTCTTAATATCAATTCTTTCTTCCTCATTCCAGTCTATTGGAACTAAGCTTTTGGTGCCAATGTTCAAAGCTTCATATGAGGGATCTAATACAATTCCATCATCCACCAAAGTTTCAGGAATATTCTCTTTAATACCAAACTCTGACATGAGTGAGACTGATAATCTCTCATAATTATTCTTCCTCAAGTCATAATCATCCTGCCTATCACACCAAAAGTCCTCTAACAAATTAAAGTGTCTAGTGAACACTGAAGGTAATAAAGCATGCATTTTCTTCCTTGGATCAAAATACTTATGAGTTGTATACAATCCCAACTTCAATTGTATCAACTCATTACAAACCACCTTTGCTCCCTTCAAATGTTGACAATTATATTCACCTAGTGTCATGGGAAATTTATGGCATCTTGTCTTGTGCTTGATCCCAAACCTAGCATTAACTCCAATGGATTGACACACAAACTCCATAAGCACTATTCTATTACTGCAACATCTTGGAAGCAAATGGGGATGACCTTCAAAACCAAACAATCTAAAGTATGTAAATTTGGGGTATTGGATGTACCAACTTCCCCATTCAGCAATAAAAGCCATAGCTTCTTGACTTAACATGTATCTTGCATCTCCACTCAACTGGTTGATAACCACATATAAAAATGCATCATTGACTCTTCTGAAATGAGTCTCAGCAACCTGAAGAGGTAATTGATCGTAGTGTTCCCATACTTTCTTTTGTCCATCCAAAACTCCCATTATACCTACTCTGTTTAATCCTGGAAAAATCCCCAATCCTGCTACAGCATAAACCACATAAGAAGTCATGAAGAAAGATTTAGTCTATCTAACCCTTGTGAGATGATCATGTATGGCATCAGAAACAATCATTGACCAATCAAATTGGTAATCACCCTTAAAGATTACTTGAATAAAATGAAACATCCATTCCTTGAAGTGGAAGACATCTCTCTTCCCAAACACTCTGGACAACATTAATATCAAATCAAATATCTCCTTCTTGAAATCTGCCCTCTTTGGCTGGTTTGCCAGCTTACTTAAAGATTTCTTCTATGTGCTTAACCGTCTTTTGTTTAAGTGAGACTTATTGGAGTCTTTATGCTTGCTATATTTCTCCAACGCCTCTGCTTCAGTTAGCTGCACCAAGTTCTTGGGATCAGGAACATTAAATATGCTTTGGAACATTTGCGGAGTAAGATCTATAATCACATTATTTTGTGAATCCATGCATAATCTTGTAGTAGGATTGTAGGTACTGGCTACTGTCAATATCAACTCCAGACACTAGACTGATAAAGGAAACACAGTGATATGTGCAAGACCATAATCAACAATCCTTTGTGTTCTCCCTGCCAAGTTTGCTCATTCTGCAAAGGTCTCTTCATGTAATTCTTCAAATTTGTACTAGCCCAGATTGGTATCCGTGATATTTGACCAGTCTAATTCCACCTTGCTTACTTTCACCATCGGATTCCTATGACCATACCTCAATGTATAAGGCAGCTGTTCTGGTTTCACCTTCTTTATTTTTGGTTTTGTTTTTGATGTTCCAACCAGTTGATTCCTTCGAGCAGCCTCTCCTGAGGTTTTTGACATCTCTCTCTCAATTCTCTTGCAAGCAAACCTCTAATTAGATCTTTATATATCATCATAAAACATGCTTTTAAAACATACCTGTTACACATACATCGGAGTCATAACTAGACAGAAGCTCAAAACAATCTCTTTTACAAAACTGGCGAACTCGGAGCAAAAACCGATATAGAAACTTCACCTAATAACAAACGGGCTCAGAGTCGGAACTAGGATAGTGGTCGGAACCAGGATCGGAATGAAAAAGGGATTTGGTTTTCTTCGAATTTTCATTGTTTCATATTCTATTTCCACTCCGCCTCCACCTCCGATTTGGTCATTGTTACTTTGTAGAAAGACTTTCCCATTATACGCAGAGCCAGAAATGGGATGAGAATAGAATAGATAACCTTCGCAAACAAAATTCTTAAGTTCAAGATCGGTTCTGATCCCGTGTCTGACAATGTTATCATATATTTCAAGGAAAACCTTTTAGAACTCAGAATCAGAAAAGGAATAAAAATGGAATTGATAACCTCGTAAAACAAAACTCTTAGGTCCATAATCCATTCCAATCTCACCTCCGCCTATGCTAATCATGACGTCATCAAATACTTTATTCATTTTCAACACAATTTCCTGATTAAGACCTAGGTCGCTATAAAATGGCAAAGGAGCTTAAAACTCTACACCCATATGACTGTGAGGAACAATTGCATTCTAAGATATCATTTTTTTAAAACATTTTAAAAGTGATTACAGAGACTAATGAAACCCAAATCTAACAAATCTGACAAAAACTAGGGCACGGGTTTAAACCCTGTCATTCTACCAAACGAAAAAACCCTAATCAAGCAATAAATCTAATCTACCCTAAATCACTGTAAAATCTCTAATCTACCTCATTGTAGATTCCTAATTTAACAAACACCATTAAAAACCCTTAATCTAATCTAATCTACTGCAAACCAAAAATGACATGACGCAATCACGATTAAGACATGAAAGCGACGATGCCCTAGGAATAGAAAGAACCGACATGATAAAACAAGAAAACAAAGATTTAAAGTAAAACAAACAAGACAAAACAAGAACCTGCTCATTCAATCACATCGATGATCATAGATTTGCTTTAAAACACAATGATTGAACATGCAAGTAGATATAAAGAAAAACACAACGAACACAACTACAAATAAACAACGAACAACAAAGATAAAAGACCTACCTCAAATGCAAACAAACCCAAGATAACTTTCTAAATCGATTTGCACACAATATTCCTTCTCTATCTCGATCAATTTGCTCAAACAAACCCTGCTATTGCTCTTCGCGCTCTTAGACTTGTAATAATAACAATAATGATCGACTTTAACCCTTAATAAAGGTAAATATGTGAATTTCTACCTACACTGGCAACCACCATTAATGCATTGAAACGCAGTAAAGGCGGAGTCAGAACTGTAAGAGAATGAACACTGGTTTGCAGTGCAACTTCAGTCAAAAATTCAATGACAAAAAATGGCGGGGGCAGAACTAAAATGGAAACAGAATCTCAAATTCATAAAATTCCCAAACTCAATTCCCATTCCGGTTCCGGTTCTGCCAATTAAAAACAAAACAAAAGTAAAAACAAAAAGTAAACCAAAAAGACCGACTTAAAAAGACAAACAAAAAGTCAAGACTAAAACCAAAAGTCAAAATAGCGGAGGCGGAGTTGATTACAATTTTGTAATTTTTAGTAAGGACTAAGTTAACACCCATTCCAGCTCCGATTCCACTAAAGACAAAAAGAAAAAACAAAAGAAAAAAAAAAAAATGAAAGATAAAGGAAAACAAGGGGGACCCATTTTGACCAAGGCAAAAGATGGGGTGGTTATGCAAGGCATAACAGTTACCAATCATTCTTTTTATTTTATTCTCTCCCTATTATAACTAGCACCAATTGACTAACTTATTATGAAAACTTCATTTATTAAAACAAATCAACCTAATGATTATATATAAATATCAATATAACATATAATCTATTCACATAAACATTTGCAATGATATTTACTAAAATTTTGAAATTTATTGTTGCCCTCAAACATTTCTAATTCATTCAATGCAATCCCTTAACAATCCAAATTGCAAAAGGGCAACAATCTTTGATGGCCTGTTACCTGAATACCGTGTCAATTATGGGAATTCCATCTAAGGCATCAAAATCATATAGGGCACCTCTACAATAACCTCTCTCAATTTTTGTTATCTCGTAATCATTTTTTTGTGGTGTCCAATTTTGACTTGATGGAAAAAGTGTCAATTGCAAGTAGTGTAAAGTTGCAAAGTGGTGCAACTTTTGTTATGTAACTTATGTGACCAAACAGATTATTTAAATGCATCTGGATGGGTACTTTTATGCTATTCACGGTCCTCTTTCGCACCCAAACATGTCGAATCACTCTAATATATGTTCAACCGGCTCGATCCCTTAAGGGTCCAAAGTGCAAAAGGGTAGAAATCTTTGACGATCTATTACTCAAAAATTGTGATGCTTAAGAACTCTTTGTATGAGCCTACAGTATCACATTGGGCCCCTCTACAATAACCTCTCTCAATTTTTTTTATCTCAGGGTCATTTTACTGTGGTGTTCAGTTTTCACTTGATGGAAAAAGTGTCAAATGCAAACAGCGTAAAGTTGTAAAGTGGTACAACTTTCATGCTACAACTCATGTGACCAAACGGACTATTCCAATGCATCCAAATTGGTGCATTTATGCTAGGAATGGTCCCCTTTCACACCCAAACATGCTGAATCGCTTTGAGCTACATTCAATCGGTTTGATCCCTTAAGGGTCAAAAGTGCAAAACGAAAGCAATGATTGATAGGTTATTACTCAAAAATTGTGATGCTTATGAACTCTTCATTTGAGCCTACAAGATCATGTTGCACCCCTCTACAATAATCTCTCTCAATTTTTGTTATCTCAGAGTCATTTTTCCGTGGTGTCTATTTTTCACTTGATGAAAAAAGTGTCAAATGCAAGCAGTGTAAAGTTATAAAGTGGTGCAACTTTCATTTTGCAACTCGTGTGACCAAACAGACTATTCCAATGCATTTGGATGCATATTTTTATGCTAGGAATGATCTTCTTTTGCACCCAAACATGCCAAATCACTTCGCTACGTTCAATCGGCTCGATCCCTTAAGGGTCCAAAGTGCAAAAAGAAAGCAATCTTTGACAAGCTATTACTCAAAAACTATGGTGCTTATGAACTCTTCATCTGAACCTACACAATCATGTTAGGCCCCTCTATAGTAACCTCTCTCATTTTTTGTTATCTCAGAGTCCTTTTCTCGTGGTGTCCATTTTTTATTTGATGGAAAAAGTGTCAAATATAAGCAGTGTAAAGTTGTAAAGTGGTGCAAATTTCATTCTGCAACTCGTGTGACCAAAAAAATTGTCCCAATGCATCTGTATGGGTACATTTATGCTACACAGTTTCCTCTTTCACACCCAAACATGTCGAATCGCTCAGAGTTGCGTTCAACCAGCTCGATCCCTTAAGGGTCCAAAGTGCAAAAGGGTAGCAATCTTTGATGGGTTGTTACTCAAAAACCATGACACTTACAAACTCTTTTTTGAGCCTACAGGATCATGTTGGGCCCCTCTACAATAACCTCTCTTGGTTTTTGTTATCTCGAAGTCATTTTCTCATGGTGTCCAGTTTTCACTTGATGGAAAAAGTGTCAAATGCAAGCAGTGTAAAGTTGCAAAGAGGTGCAACTTTCATTTTGCAACTCATGTGACAAAATGGACTATTCCAACACATCTAGATGGGTACATTTATGCTAGGCATAGTCCTTTTTTGTACTCAAACATGTTGAATCACTCCAAGCTATGTTCAATCAGCTTGATCCCTTAAGGGTCGAAAATGCAAAATGACTACAATCTTTGATGGGCTATTACTCAAAAACCATGATACTTATGAACTATCCATCAAAGTTTACAGGATCCCATTGGGATCCTCTACAATAACCTCTCTCAATTTTTATTAATTTGGAATCATTTTCCCATCGCGTCCAGTTTTCACTTGATGGAAAAAGTGTCAAATGCAAGCAGTGTAAAGTTACAAAGTGGTGCAACTTTCATTTTGCAACTCATGTGACCGAACGGACTGTTCCAACGTGACCTAATAGGTATGTTTATGCTAGGCATGGTCCTCTTTTTCACCTAAACATGATGAATCACTCTAAGCTACGTTCAATCGGCTCAATCCCTTATGATGACATGCAAAACAATCGAAAAGAGAAACATTCACACAACAGTTGAGAATTCTGAGTTTTCCACCCCAAAATCATATGATCATCCTCAAGTCTAGCAAGTGCAATATGTTTTCTTAATTATCCTCCTTTCCCTTACACCAATTTGCAACCAATTATAAATCCGTACAATGGTGGAACTTGGAAAAAAAATATTTTTCATCAATTAACAACTTAGGTTCTGAAGCATTTTGTCATTTTCATTTGAAATGATTTTCTATGCTTGAAAATTTGAGTCTAAGAGAAACAAGTGATTCTCTCACATGCATTTATTATTTGATGTGATAAATAAAGTTTTCACCCAATTCCATTTCTTATTTGTAGTATAAATTATAAATCTTTCTCCCAAATCCATTTCCTATACAAGAAATAATATTACAAAAAATTGACATATACATCTTTCAACATGTTTATATGGTGATGGATCAAGAACATAACAATTCATTCTATACTGTGAGGATTATGCTGTGAAAATGTTTAAAGACTATTGAAGATAAGTGTTTATATGATGATGTGTCAAGAAGTTAACTACTCATCATCTACTATGAATATTATGTTTTGCAAGTGTTGTGAAGATTATGTATCCTTTGCTTAATTGAGTTGTTCCAATCAAAAGATTAAATATACTAGAATATTTTTATGAAACATCTCATGGAATACCAATTGAAAATGTTTTTTTTTTTTAGGTGAAGCATTTCATGGAACTCTTCAAATTAAACTAAATTGAGATATGTAAGAACAAGGGAGCATTAGGAAATACATTGCTCAAGGATCTTAGATAAGCCTTCTTACCAAATTTGAAAAAGCATGATAAGCCCATGGTTGAAAATTTTTTAGTCATCAAAGTGGGTACTAATTATATATTATATAGATCATAATTCTTCTTTATCTTGAAGATCTTCTAAGTTTGGCAATGGTTTCACCAAGTTGTGAAGGGTGAACTATTCTTTATTCAATTATGCCTATGTGGGTTCATTTGCCTTATCTACCATTGCAATTTTGGGTAGATTATTTCTTTCAAAGTATTGGGAATGCTTTGCCTATTTTCTAGTTGGTAGTTGCCATTCTAGAAGGATCATCTCTTGATATATATATATTATACTCATTCTTAATCAATTATCAAGTTAATAATCATTGCATTTATTTACAGTTAATCTTTTCTTTTAAATTTATACAGTTTTGTGATTTTTAACTCAACTAGTATTCCTAGAAATATTGAAGTTTTTTAGCATCAACTAATAAAGTATTTTAGCATCAATCAATAAATATTCAAGATAAACCATGAAGGAAATCAATGATCAATGCTAGGGCTAACTAGTTAATAAGTATACAAGTGAATAAGTCAAGCATACATGTGAATAAGGGGAGCACAAGTACTCAAATACATGTAAGCCTTGAAGTATACACACAAATACATAGTATATAAACAAATTAATATAAAGTATATGCATGAATACAAGGTAAAGCATGAAAACACATAAGTAACAAAGTATACATTGGAATACATGTAAGTCACAAAGTATACACATAATTTGTAAAGTATACACTTGAATACACGTAACTTATATCTATTGAACCGTGGATTTATAATGAAAATATGGACACCATCGATAAAAAATATTTGTATTAACCAAATAGCCATGTAGGAATACATCAATATATGTCAATATAAGTATAAAATATATACAAAATAGACATATAGGCTTATGAGAATTCTATATAGGCATATAATGTCAAATATATCCAATACAAAATATGTACAAAAATGCCATATAGGCATACAACAAAGGGCTTTGGAATCAAAATTCATTTCTCTCCATGCCCTAGAAATAAATTCCTGCCCTTTGCTTGTCTACCAAATGGCGATAAATTTTTCACTCGTTCGTTCTAAAGTTGAACAGTGCTTCTACTACTCCTCCTAGGGTTTAGTTCTTGGTCAAGTTGTATCTATTAAAATAACAAGTAAAGACATTAATATATAGAAATTACATTATAAAAAATGATATATTTAACAAAATAGTCACTTACCACCACTAGATAATCACTCTCCTCGAGGTAAAGGTCCGTGTTCCTATGTTGAGGCATGTTGAAGCCCTATAGAAACCATCCAAAGAGAAATTAAACTATGAATCAACAATGGTTTGATTTTTCACTAATTAACAACAATAAATGTAAATTAAAATTTAGAAATCTTCCTCTTACCTCTATGAGGGGCATCGAGGAGTCTATAGAAGATGAAACACCAAGCTCCATTGCCCTACGAACATTTGGAGGTGTATCTGCTTCCAACATCTAAAAATAAAACAACAAATTATTCAATCACGAAAACTACAATAGTGATGCATGCCATGGCTTACAATGTCTGAGATAATGAACAAAATTTTGAGTACTTATTAAACTATATAGTTTTTACTATCATGCTTACTATTTTCCCTATCCATAGCTTGTTTGAAAGCACCTATTTTTAGGCTTTTATCCATAAGAGAAAGGCGGTGAACCGTTTGATAAAATGCTTTGGTAGACATGTATAATAACTATGGTAGCATAGAGAAGGAAGTGAGCTATTTGAAAAAATACATCAAAGAAATTGGGTCTCATGGTGGTGGAATGCCATTACAAACAAATGTGTCATGGCATTTCATCACCATGAGATCGCATTTGTTCAAGGCATTTTTTTTAAATATTCACTACCTTAACTATGATAGTGCTTAATACTATGCTTTGATAAAAAAATTCCAAGCATCCATAGTTTGTTGGAAATCACCTATTTTAGGATTTTAGCCATAGCATCAAGGAAGTGAGTAATTTTATAAAATGCATTGGTAGACATCTATGCAAAATGTGGTAGCATACAAAAGCCGGTGAGCTATTTGAAAAAATGCCTCAAAGAAATGTTGTCTCATGGTGATGGAATGGCATTCCATCAGTATGAGACCAAATTTCTTCGAGGATTTTTTTCAAAATACTCATTGCCTTGTCTATGCTATTGCTTACTATTATGCTTTAATAGATTTTTTCCAAGCATCCATAGTTTGTTGGAAAGTGCATTTTTTAGGCTTTTAGCCATACCAGCAAGGAAGTTCAAGTAGTTTGATAAAATTATTTGATAGATGTTGTCATGTGGGACCCTCAACTCTTGTCGAAACCCCTTAAACCTCTCTAATGTCTCCCTCACTGATAGCTTAGGCTTTTGGTGTAGTGGCAGTTGGTCTATGTTAACAAAATTGGTGACTCCGTTGGGGAGGGTTAGACTCCCACTCTTGATACTTTTTTCATCTTGCAATCGACTGTGTCTGTCAACCTCTTGACTGGGGGTTAAACTATTTTCATGTGAGACCCTCAACCCTCATTAGTACCCCTTAAAACTCTCTGATGTCACCCTCACTGATAGCTTGGGCTTTTGGTGTAGTGGCAGTAGGTCTATGTTAAAAATAAAAATGTATGGAAAATGTGGTAGCCTAGAAAAGAAAATGACTTGTTTGAAAAAATACCTCAAATAAATGTGGTCTCATGGTGATGGAATGGAATTCCATCACCATGAGACAACATTTCTTTGAGGAATTTTTCAAACTACTCACTGCCTTGTCTATGTTATTGCTTACTATTATGCTTTGATGGATTTTTTCCAAGCATCCGTAGTTTGTTGGAAAGCACCTAATTTAGGCTTTTAGCCATAGCAGCAAGGAAGTGAGTACATTGATTAAATGCTTTGGTAGACATGTATGGAAAATGTGGTAGCATGGAAAAGGTAGTGAGTTGTTTAAAAAAATGCCTCAAGGAAATGTGATCTCATGGTGATGGGATGGCATTCCATCACCATGAGACCACATTTCTTTGAGGCACTTTTTCAAACTACTCACTACCTTTTTTATGCTATTGCTTACTAGTATGCTTTGATAGATTTTTTCCAAGCATCCATAGTTTGTTGGAAAGCACCTTTTTTAGGCTTTTAGCCATAGTAGCAAGGAAATGAACTGTTTGATAAAATGCTTTCGTAGACATTATGGAAAATGTGGTAGCATAGAAAAGGCAATGAGTTGTTTGAAAAAATGCCTCTAAGAAATGTGGTCTCATGGTGATGGAATGGCATTCCATCACCATGTGACCATATTTCTTTTAGGCATTTTTTCAAACTACTCACTACCTTGTCTATGCTTGTTGTTATTCTTTGATAGATTTTTTTCCAAGAATCCATAGTTTGTTGGAAAGCACCATTTTTTAGGCTTTTAGCCATAGCATCAAGGAAGTTAATTGTTTGATAAAATGCTTTGGTAGACATGTATGGAAAATGTGGTAGTATAGGAAAGGCGGTGAGGTGTTTGAAAAAATGCCTCAAAGAAATTGGGTCTCATAGTGATGGGAATCACCATGAGACCACATTTCTTTGAGGCATTTTTTTAAACAACTCATTGGCTTGTATATGTTATTTCTTACTATTATTCTTTCATATATTTCTTCCAAGCATCCATAGAATAGACAAGGCAGTGAACTGTTTGAAAAAATGCCTCAGTAAAAAGTGGTCTCATGGAATTCCATGACAAACAAATGCAATTGGAAGTTGCTCCTATTTATTACTTATGCTATGTGAAGTAATTACATCACTACTTATGTTGAATTTCTAAACAACTATATTGTACTTGAAATTTTTTCATCTATCAACATCTAGTTATTAGTTATAGAATGTGAAGTAATTCTTTGAGTTTGAAAGATGTACAATGCAATGTAATCAATGATATGAATATAAACTACACAAATCTATTAAGTACAACTCATTAGTTAAACTCTTTATTCTATTGCTTGTGTGTAGGTTTGTCTAACTCCACTGGCATTGGGAGGTGTTCCCACAAAACCTCTAATATTAGCCTATTCAACATCCAAAATCATATATTAGAATACCATTCATATAACAATGCTATTAATATGTAATAAGTTTATAATCGTTTACTAGTTACATACCTCAATGGTAGATGCAGTGGAGTAATAAGCAGGTGTAGGGCCGATGTATCTAGTATCAACATTGTGACCCTAAAATTTTATTAAAATGATAAGAATAAATTAGTTAATCTTGTATTTCAAAATTGAAATTTAATAGAATAAATTCAATGAGCATGCTAACATTTACCTGAGTATCGATGTCATAAGCCTCATTCAAAATGTCAGTTTCCCTCTCCATCTCTATAGTTGCAGATGTATGTTGCATAGCAGCCTCCTGAGTGTTGATGGTTCATATGAAAAGTTCTCCTCACAAGCTTGACACAAATGGGATGGAAGCCTACCACTCAAAGATTCCACTAGATGGCCCTATAATATAGGACTAGCATGGTGGATGACACTTTGGGTCAAAGAGATGATAGCTTGCAATGTGTCTACCTCAGCACTCTCCTTCGTGAATGAAAGGGATAATGATGTGCTCATGATCTGGCCTACTAAGAGCTCATCTCGCTTTCCACCTAGGATCTTATCGTGCATCGGGTCTGTCTTGAGTTGACCCCCCACCTCTCCCATGTAAGTCTCTCATATCAAAATAATTTTGGATTTTGTTCAGGATGAACTCACAGTATATTTTCCTTAGGAAATATTATGGGACTTCACAATTGTTGCATGGTAGGTAATCAAAAACCATGTACCACCTATCCCAAAAAAAGTTCCTAATCCCTTGGTGGTGGCACCAATGGATAGGAAACCTCTTCGCATTGAGGTCAAGATTTTGATTTGTGTGTGGGTCGGTGAATAATGAGCACAAATCTAATTTTGTATTTTTTTCATCTTTTACATCTTTATATGATAATTTATCTTGGTAAAAATCCATAGTTGCCTCCCTCATATCTTGCCAACCACTTAATTATTTCTTCATTGCATCTACATGTTTTAACATTTCTTTAAGTGAATTTTCAAGTGTTCTTCTTTCCAAGGTTGAACATGTTGGATCGTTCAACCTCGTGATTAACTCCTCAACTTGTTTTGTATTGTTTTCGATTACCCCCATTAAATTTTGTTGAGTTCCAAGAGGATGTTGAGGGATTGGTGGAGGAGATTGTTGTTGTGGTTGTTGCACTTCAGGATTTTGTTCATGGTCTTGTTTCTCTAGTTGTTGATGATTTTTAGGAGGGTTTTCAAGAGGGTTTCCAAGATCATTATCATTTCCTACAAATTCAATAAATGAATATAAAAAATAACCTAAAACTAACAAATTCACAACAAAAAACAAACAATACTTACCTATTCAACCTCCTCGTCAATGTGGCAGCATCCTGGTGATGAAATAACAATAAATTGATGAAAAAAATGCAAGATTGTCTCCTCCCAGAACGTGAGCACACAAGAGAAATATTTTTGGTTGGGGGAGCAAAAAAATAGTCAACATAAAAATGAATTAGATTTTCTTTTTTCTATTTTAATAACAAGTAACGTGCTCATAATATTTCGTGAGTGCGTTATAACATATGTGTGGTTGTAAAATATGTCCTGCAATGTTAGTTATAACAAATCAAACACACCTTCATGAAATGTATTATATAAAAGGAAATCGAAATGATAGAAATAAAAGCTACGACAATCCTATTAATTCATTCCATGGTTCTCTAAACTCAAGGAGCCTTGCAAAATCATGCTTTCAGATCTTATTATTCTTGCACATGAATCTGCATAAGATTGAAAACTTAAGCTACAAGATGCTATAATGAAAGTCTACATGCCTATGTTTTTTTATTTTTCAATATTTAATGCTTGAAGATTAAATGATCCTACGATGAGATGATAATAACACCTAGATGTTGAGATTGATGATAATATAATGGAAATGCTAAATGAAAGATGAAATGAACTAAGTTATCCAAAATAAAATTTCCATTATAACACTATATGAATTAAAATACAAAACTAAGCTAGCAAGCTCTGCAAATTCTCTCACAAATGCACTAAAATTTAGTAGCATAAACTTGTCCAAATCTTCCTCTTAAAAATTTGTAGCAAAGGGTCCTATTTATAGATTTTTAAGGCTCAAGGTGATGTGGTAACAATGGACGGTCAGGATCGTGATCCTACGACATCAACGGTGGAGCATCCGGAGGTTAGAGGGAATTAGGGAGCTGGTTCCCTTCAACAAGACAAATTTCCAAGTGTTAAAGAGAATCACAGAGAAGGAGGGGCCATGTGTCTCAGTTAGTTCCAAATTAGTTGCAAATTTGTTGAAGATATTTCATATTTTCCAATTTATAAAATCCATTTTTGTGAGACACATGATGAGGTGGCAGGTGAGTTGGAGGTGGTTAGAGGAAATATGTAGAAAAGTGTTTAAATTGAATTCAATTTAAAAGAAGATGGTAAATTAGCAAGATGCCAAATTAATTCATTTGTGCATTTTAACCAATTTTAGAAGAAGATGCCAATTTGAATTTAAAAATTCAAATTTAAGAGGAAGAGGGAAAATCAATTATATAAAAAATTGATTAATTTGTCCATTAGTTAATTTAAAAAGAAAGTGAACTTTGGAAAAGAAGAATTAGAATATGAACCATATAAATAAATTTAACAATTTATTTATAATACTAGAGGAATTAGGAACATTAATCAAATAGAAAGTATTTAATTAATATAATGCTCCAAACCATTTTTGTGTGCCTACATTTTTCCCCTCTTTGAAGTGACGTGTGCAGCCGCACTACTTCAAAGAATATTTTTTCCTGGTCATGATGAAAATAAAAATTTTGACATGCCTTGGACTCTGATTTTACAACAATTATGAAAGGATGCCCTCAGGAATTTTTGAAAAAAAATTAATGATTTAAATAATTTTTCGATGATATGCTGATGATTGATAGATTTGATAAGGATGACCTGATTTATCTCCCAAAAATTAGAAGAGTTCTGCTACACTGTTGATTAGTTGATGAAAAGACTCCATTGAAAAATTAAATAAAATGCCACCATAATTACCCCTTAATTAACCTTTAAAAGGGTAAAAAGGGTAAAAGATAAGTTCATTTGTAACCTAAGCATTTTGAAGACTAAGAGCCTGTAGAGCAAAGATGGACAAAATTCCATGCCACACACACTGATTCAAGCAAGTTCACCGCCACTAGCATCTGGCCACATATGGACCTCTGGTACATACCCTGTAAACCTCTTTTTGGATTTCAAAAATTTGATTTTTCTCACTTTATTTCCTTTTGAAAATTTGAATTATTTCCACGTTTTAGTGCATAGGGTATGTGAATTAGCGCATAGGATACTCATTTCAGCACATAGGAAGCCTGTAATAATGCATCATGTTAGGTTAGGACCCCATAATTAGAATAGCGCATCCAGAACCCGCTTCAGCATATTAGGTCCATATATTAGCACATCCATAGGATAGAGTTTCGCATAGGTTTGCTAAAGTAGCGCATCCAGGAAACAGTGCATCGAGACTCTGTTCTAGTGCATAGAATCCATTTTCTAGCGCATCCATGAAATGGTGCATCAGAACTATGTTCCAACGCATCTAGTAGTTTTTCTGGTGCATCTAGTAAATCAATGCATAGAAACACTATTTTAGCGCATCTAACCAAAATTGATGGTTTTAATGAATTCCTCATAGATTTTGATGATTGATGATCACGTCAGCTGATGATAGGATGATGTTGATTGATAGGTTGATGATCATCCTCATGATAGGCGAGGAACGATGAATATGATAGGTTAATTGATTGGTTGATTGATGATAATCCTCATGATAGGCGAGGAACAATGAATAGGATAGGTTGATAGGTTGATCTTATGACAAATAAGAATTGGATAACAATATAGGTGCTCCTCAAGATTTGATCAAAATCTCACATGAGTTCATTTGATTAGATGATGTGCTTGATTGATAGGCTGATTGAATGATTTGTTGACTTGATGTTTGATTTGATTCTAGGAGGGTGGCCTAGGGAACCTTCAGGTTCGCGAGCGCTTTCCATGGACATGGTTTATGATCCCACAACTGACTTTGGTAGATCTTGCCATTATAGATCAATGTGGTTTGACTTCGCTGATTGACATGCCTCAGTACCAGATTAACCGAGGGCTATTAACAACACTTGTAGAGAGGTGGCATAGCAACCACAACACCTTTCATTTACCGACAGGAGAGATGACAGTGACCCCAGAGGATTTTTATCGAATACTAAGGATATCGATTGTTGGTGAGCTTGTTGTCTATGATCACAAGGAGCAAGGCAGCACAAATGCCATATGTCATATTTTTCATGATGATCAATTTATTGGGTATGAGATTGCATGGCGGGAGTTGATTTCTATCGAACGGGCTTTACCTTGTGTTCTTGTTGGCTTTATTGGAGGATTTCTCTACCCCAACCATAGGTCAAAGGGCTTCTTAGTGGGTTGGGGGAAGATTCTAGATAACATGATTGCTCACGGCATGAGGTATGCTTGGGGTTTGTGTATGCTAGCACATCTATATCATGATTTTCACTAGGTGGTGTATCTTTGAGCAGGCAGTCTCACAGCAGGGTGCACACTATTACAGCTCTAGGCCTACGAGCATATTGCGATTACACGACCAATGGGAGGCAGGGCTCAGCCAGCAAGACGATCGTATGTTTTTGGATACGCAGGGCCACTTGTCCAGGATAAGCTACGCAAGTTGGAGTATTGGAGGTGGGTCCTAGATGACCTTGACACTGTGATCTAGTGGTCATATTTGGATTGTGAGGCTTGGGCAGAGGATGGTACTAAGATGCCATATGTGTTCACTTCATGATACCTGATCAGTAGAATGCCATATATTATTGAGAGATTTATCCTGGGTCGAGTGTATAGGCAGTATGGCAGAGTACATGGAATGTCACAGGGAGTGGCACATTATGCACAACGGAGGCAGGATATACCAGAGTGGGGGGCAGCCCTTGATTATGATGTTGCCTGTACAGAGTATTATGCCCTATAGCCCATATTTTGGTAGTATCATCCAAATGTTGTGGATTCCTAGATGATAGCGGACTACGTGGAATATTTCCACACGCATCCTTTTCCATGGATTTCTAGTCTTGATGAGCCTACACTGATTTTGGAGGTGGGGAGGAGAGTAGGGTCGACCATGCAGCCCATAGGTCAAGATAGAGTAGGTGAGGAGGCAGAGGGGGAGGCTAGAGGGGATGATGGAGGGGATGGAGGAAGAGGGGGAGGTGGTGATGGTGGTGGTGATGGAGATGGGGGTGGGGGTGTTGCACCAGACTTTGGGGTTATCCCCAAGAGGTGGAGGTCAAGACCAGTCTAGCAGCGACCATTGGTAGTGTGGATGCCCTCGCAGAGACAACACGTACATATTTTTGAGCTACAGGGTTAGGTTCAAGCATTGCAGGCACAAGTCCAAACACTTCAGGGACAACTTGCCTAGGCCCAAGCACAAATCAGGCATAGATTCAAGAACAGGCTCTGACACAGATGTAGATCTAGGGATAGATGGTGTAGCTACAAGCCCAGGTAGCCACTCTGACTGTCAAGAGAGATGTCACAAGGAGACATGAGGCATAGGATTTGGCAGTAGCAGACAGGATCCAAACCACTTCTCAGGGTATAGGTATTGTTTATTTGGTTATAGAGCTTAGAGAGTCCTCCAAGGAGGCAAAATACTACAGAGGTAGATATCATGAGGTTGTGCCACCAGGGAAAAGGGTCAATTACACCAGATCTAGATCCAAGTGATCCCATTCTCACACCACCAGTCGAGGGGTCACATAGCCACTTTCACCAGGTGGACCTCCACTAGAGATAGGACCATCAGGGTGGGACCATCAGGTGGCAACACCACATGATCTCCTAGTCACACTTAATTTTATACTTTGATTAGAGACTCGGCCTTGAGCCACATTTTTGATGTATCTCTTTCTCAATTTATATCATTGTATACTTGACATATTTATGAGGTTATATGATATGCAGCGGGATTCAATGATCTTTATGTGTTGTGATGTTTTGTTATGGATGGATGCATTTAATTTGTATTTTATATGAGTATGTCATGTTCTATATGATTATGTTATGGATGCATGTATGGATGACGATGCATTTTCTTTATTATGTTTATGAAAGATGTATTTATGTGATGTATGAGATGGATTCAAATGACATGAAATGTGTTTTTTTGTATTTTTTCATATGTATATTGATGTATGGATGCAAAAGGTTTTATTATGAACTGTAGATGGTGTTGGAGTATGGACAGATACTGAGAGGGGGGGTGAATCAGTGTCTAAAAGATAGACCATAAATTCAAACCTTCTTAAAACTTTGACCAAGACTTTTAATTCTGATATCCTTTCTATTGATGACAGGGTAGAGTAATTGTTTTGAGAGAATTTATGACAGCATTAACTTAGTTCATTTTTGACAACTTATGCCAATTAAAACTTGTGTGAGATATCTTTCATTTTCAAAAGAGATTACTGACATAGTTTAACAATCAATGCACAATGACAAAACAAGTGCAACTCATAAGACTATACATGAAGACCAACATTGTTTAATCACTTTAGGACCACCAGATTTTAATGCAGACTTATGAGATACTAAAACAACTATACAATGAATGATATATGATAAGCATGAAACAACTAAGAGCTTTAGTACATCATAACATTTCTTGAGCTATGAAACAAATGAATACTTTTATGCTTTCTTTTGAATCAAAATTTTCAACAATGATAGAACACTTGTGCAAGACATTTTGATATAAAAAATTATAAAGATGAAGGAACTAACATTCAACAATGTTCAGACTGATAAGAACAATCACTCACAAAATCATCACAATCTTGAAGCATTATCACATCAAAGCAATGAGACCATAAGAAAATTAATTTTCTGAGTGGAAAACCCTCTTGGGGTAGAAAAATCACTCCAAAAAATGATGCCTCACTAGCTTAACTTCAAAAAACCATTGTATACAATGCCTTACTGGCACATTTTAGAGCACCCGCTCAAGGAGCATCCCCTTATTTAGAAACACCCATTTCAAGGAGTACCAACCCCTCTTTACATTTCAGAATAATAATATAACTGAGGATTTCTCTATTTTCAAATCAACTCACTTATCCTCTCATTCTAATATGTTCAATATCCTGAAGATTCAACATGAATCTACAAAATACTAAACACACTAGATACCTCAATACTGTATCATAATTTTTCAAGGTTTTATTACAAAATTTTTCACTTATTCCTCAAAGAACAACAATCTTGAATGGTGATAAATCACTATATTTAAAATGAATACAAAGATGTGCAAATTTGCAGCCATGCATCTTCAGAAGATGATCGTTTCCCAAAAGAAACAGAATATTATGACTATAATGATTAAAAAAAATTGAATGCAATGACAAATGAATCATTCACAAGAGCATCTTTTCCTTAATAGACCATTTTTTACCCATAAGGATTTGTCCATAAATTGATAACTGTAAAGAGCTGCAAAGAATCATAATCATTGTTCATGACAAAAGCAAGAACGTTCATAGGCTTCAAATAAAAAAAATGGTGTTTGCATAATCCTGATAATGGAGAAAGAGTAACTGAATGCAAAGAATTATAACTTGTCAAAAGTATTCTACTAACCCTCTTACATTCCTTCTAGAATCGAGCAAAAGAAACAATAACTACCCTTTTAAAACTTTCTTCAAGCAATGAATGAAATACCTAATTATATAACAAGGAAATCAAACAAATACTAGAGGAGATTCGCCAACTGCCCTGCTGATGAATTCATTATTACTTTCTTATCAGCTACCAAGCACTCCCCAGCTTAAAAAATGTTAACCATGCTTGCAACGAACACAAATAGTTCCTCTAGAGTCAGCCAAGAGAAAAAAATTTAGATTTTACAGCAGTGAACAAACAAATTCACCATGGCAGTAGCTAGGGTTCCAAACCCTAAGCATTGCAAGAAGAATCGACATAATGAATTTTTCCCTAGTCAATCCTTTCATTTGATTCAATGGCATTTAAAGATTTTGTCAAAGTTAATAATCCATTAAAGTCTGATGAAAAAAAAACACAATAATTATCAAACTATCATAATGCTTATGAATCTACTTCCAAGACATTCAAAAATGTCGACAACATAATCACCTTATATCATTACATCCAAAATATCGAAAAAATAACCCGATATCACATGTTACCTCACTACCATGTGAATTTTTTAAAAAGTCATCTTCCTTATAAAATGCAATGAGACCAATAGAATTTCATGTGCCAAGATATTCAACAAACATTGACATAATATATACCATATAAACCTACCCTATGCCACATCAACCAAAATAGTATTGTCAAGTCAAAACCTTTGGAGCTCAAAAGAAACCTGATAGAGCTTATAATACATGCAACCACATTATCACCTTTTGATGTTGATGTCACATAAAAAGTGACTATTTACTTATACCTTACAAGCCACAAGGTGACTTTTGCTAAGTCACAAGAATTTTTTTTAAAAAAATTAAACAAGATGCCAAAACAATGACCATGAAATTTTAGAACAATGTAAGCCAATAACCATAATTCTTGATTCCTTTGACAAGGAAATTGCTAGCAATACACTATGTAATCAATGAGCCAAATTTCATGAAAACATACCAAGTACCTATGGTGAAGTCACAAGATCAAACCAACTTCTCATAAGTATTGTCAAGATAGTATGTCATGTTGAAAAACTTTTTTTGTTTGAACCAAACCGAATATACCACAACTTGAAAGAGATCAAACTGGATAAACCAAAGACTTGTAATAAAAACAATGTCACCTTTATACTTGAAACAAACTACATGTCTGGAAGAAAAAGATCACTCAGAATATGATCAATCTGAAAATGATCAACCTGAATAACCTGAACCTATCAAGATAACAATGTCATATATCTGAAGCTAATGCATGCCCTTTCACAATGAACGCCATGAAAAATATCAATACCAACATGTATCATGTATCAAAA
Organism: Sequoiadendron giganteum; assembly: GCA_007115665.2. NCBI lineage: Eukaryota > Viridiplantae > Streptophyta > Pinopsida > Cupressales > Cupressaceae > Sequoiadendron > Sequoiadendron giganteum. The sequence continues at coordinate 338,431,159 of CM021106.1, read as the reverse complement.
CAACTGAAATTTGTAACTACATGCCATGAAATCTGAAGCTGAAAACCATGATCCTCATATCAAGTGAATTTGAAATCAAGGACAGACAATGATCACAACTGAGAGCCAACAAACTCTCCCTTTTTCCTTGATGGCAAAACACAAATATCTCTCCCCCTTTTTTCCTCAATGACAAAGACTAAAGGAGAAGACCATGAAATTCCATGAAAAACAACTAAGAGACCAACCAACACATATCCATCTAAAAGTATGAATCAAGAATCAAGAATCAAATATCAACCAATATGTCATAACTTCATAAACAAGCAACTCTGTTGCATATGTCTCCTTGTGTTAATCACATGGATAAATAGAATATCTTTGCATTCACAACAATCAAAGACCATGTTTGCACCAAATACCAACTGTATAAACAATGTTACCAGGATGAATAACCATGTACCAAGGCATCAACTATGATAGTATCAAAGGTATTATGAGCTTCTCCCCCTAATTGAGATAACAAGGCAAACAAGATTCTCACAGGAAATCTCTGTCAAGCACAGTACTATCATAAAACATGATACTATCACATAGTCACAAACATTTACACAAGCTTAAAAGAAAATCTCAAGAAACTCTTACCAATTAGCCTTGCTCCCCATTGGTCACTTACTTAGTATGGAAATACCGTAAAATTGACCCATTGTCAAACTCTCCTTAGAACTAACTTATTATATTAGCACTGACCTCATACAACCTGCATTCTCTTGAATCTTCAATTGTTGTTTCAGTACACTTGAATAGACTCTTTCTAACTTTTTCTAAACCTTGTTCCTTGTCCTTCTACTGTATACCACAAAGTTGAACCTTTTCAATCATTATATAGCTTGGAGATCTATAAAACAGAAACATAAACCATCACAGTATGCTGACAAAAAGAATCCCAGATACACTTTACTCACATAGCTCAAATATGACAAAGAGATTATCACTTCATTATTAGAACTTATATCTGCAAGTCATTTTCAAATTGACTTCAAGAATCTTTATCGACAAATACTGCTTTGCATTTGCATAAATTCTCCTCAAAACTGTTTATACAATTTCAAGATTATCTCTATGAATCTTTATCTCCTCAAAATCAATCTTCATTCATAACACCTCTATAATGCTCTCTACTTCAATCATGAATCTACAATCTTCCAAGAACATGATTGTAAATCAATGACAACATTTATCTTTGATTTTCAAACAATTCTTCTTAGTGACAAAGAATTATCAATATTTATTCAGAGTTTGATCAATAACAATCTTAACATAAAATAGTAAGCCTTAAAATGAAGTCAAGAAAAAATTCAGACAGCCTATCACCAAGTTTGTCATAAAAGGCACCACTATGTCAGGAACAAAGGCAAAACCTAATTTCAACATCCTATGTAGATGTCAAATATGCATGACCCCATATGACATTTGCAATTTTTGAATGGTTAAACTAGAATATACCAATACCAATATTAAAATACATAAGCACAACATGAGCATTGTCCTAATACAAAGACTCAACTGCAACCATTCTCTCTGTGACCAAACCTATACTCTGAATTCTCCCTCAAGAAAGACTATCCATAAGAATTCATTGATAGGAAAAAGAACACTACAAACACATCCATGAATCTTTGACAGTATACAAAATCACATTGTAATGACTATCCTTTTCCAAAATACTATCTTTGTTATCGTACCAACTGTCACTATTTTTGAATGCCACCTTGAGAATATTTTGCTAACTTTATTTGTGGATATTGTTCCTTTATTTGGAGCCTATTGACATCTTCAAAGATATTAAAAGGAACACAAGCAATAATAATGTCAAGAATCATCAACCTTGGGAACAAAGACCTTAAATGACAAGAACACCAATTTTTAATAGTGGCAGACTGAAACAAAAATAACTCATTATATAACTGTTACCAAGGAAAACATGTAACACACTGCTACTTTCAACATGTAGCTGGCAGTGATCAAGTGACAATACTCACAAATAGTTGTTACCTTATACCAAGGAAACATCGGCATGTAAATATCATAAAATCAAGTACTTTGAGATCAAAAATATCAATGTATGCATCAATTACACAACATCAATGACAAGCTGAGAATGTACAAATCACCAAATTGTATCACAACCAATCACAAAAAGTATTTTGTACCATGAGAATGAAATATACAAGAAACATCTCCCTATGATATAGCATTGTTCAATCATTGTTCACCATTATCACTGCTTATTACTTGGCATGTATCCAAACAACAAATGTTGCTTTCACTAATGTTATCCTGCCTTGAGTAACTATCTCCTAAAACAATTTAAAAAATTTCACCAATGATAAAGCTTTGCCAACATATCTACCAGCATGGATTGAGCATAGGCACTGAATACATAATCCAAATCATATGTATATAGTCATTCTATGGAACAGTATGAAATACTAAACCTTTGAGTTCAAGCAACAACATCTTCAACATAAATTAGCACCACTTTCATATCAGATTAAGAAGAATGGCTAAACAGTGTATGTGTAAACTTACTATCACCAAAGAACTGTCATTATACTTCAAACTTGAATTCCTTAACAACTTGTAATAGCTGATCTCATTATACACAATACAATAATCATGATGAACTTTTTTATATCCAAGGCTATCAATTTTTGAGAACTTTTATTTAACATAAACCTCCAATATCATATGCATACCTTCATGAAAATTTCAACCAGAATAAAACAGAATGAAAATTTGACATTTACAAAACATTTCTTAACTTCTTATACCACCAAAAGCAAATGCATGCTATCATACCTCATTCTTGACCTCATAGGGGTAAAATATGTTACCATAATAGACTCCCCTAAGTCTTTGCTTCTTCTCAGGACCTAGATGGCAACACCTGTGCAAGGAGTGCACAAGGAGTTTTCACAATTTCATCTTTATTGCTCTTCTTGTCATCTTGATTACACTTTCTTCTCCACACCAATGTAAACTTTTTCATTTTTTTGTTTAAAGTGTTAAATATGCATTGTTGTACTTTATGCCCAACATTATTACATCTGAGATAAATGATCTTATGATTGTTCTAAGAAAAAAAAGACTTCCTATAGACATTTCTAGCTTTGTTCCCTACATAATTATCACTTGTATTCATTCTACAATCTCTTCTTAAGTGACCAAAATTGTTACAATTGTAACACACCACATTCTCATTTCTAGAGACATTAGAATGACTCTTATTTGACCATCTCATGCAATCAATTTCCTTATGACCAAATTCATTACAAACATAATAATATCCTTGAAAAGAATGATTATACCTAAATGACTGATTATGCCAAGGATGTGAAGATTTGTAGACATTTCTCCTTTCTCTATGAATACCTTTAAATTATCTTCTAACAGACGTGTTATCCTCTGATTTTGTTTTCTCTTCATTCTTCGGTGCAGCAACATGGTGACCAAGATCAACCTTCATTATTGGTGTAAACATTTTTCCATCTGCAGTAGCAAACACTCTTTTAGATTCTTTGTCAAAGTTTTGTCCAACCTCATATCCCAATCTTGTAGAATCCTTAGAATGCTTTTGCATGTCTAACATCTCATTCAATAGATTAGTACTACGATCAAATTTTTGATTTATACTTTATTGAACCTTGACACTTTCAAGCTCTTTCCTTAATGCAAATACTTCTCCTTCAATTTTTAGGCATTCAATTTTTTTAACCTCCAAATTAGACCTTACAACATCTACTATCCTCTTACATTCTTCAATTTCAATTTTCTAACTTATAATCATATCATCTTTAAGAGTTAGTTTTTTTAACAAGGAATCATTATTTGAACATTTCTTTAATGAAGCAACCTCATTTTCTAGTTCATTGCACAATTCATCCTTGTCTTTTAACTTGACTTCTAATCCCTCTTCAATCATTTTTTCTATCAACCATTTGAGCTTTCAAAAGTTCAATAATCTTTTCAGATTTATCATAGTTTTGGTTTAATACCTTAAGTTCTTGATTTTCTTGTTTAAGCCTTTTAAGTTCATCTAAGGCAGCAAGAAGTTCTCCTTCCAAATCAACTTCAAACTCATCACCTTCACATTCCTTTTCACCAAATTCTTGTTCAAATTCACTTACCAAGTGATCTCCTTCTTCTCCAACTATAGAATCACTTTTAGTATCAAATGATAGGAGTATTTCTTGAGACAAAACTTCACTAGACTTGACGAAGGTTGGTTTATCAACTTTTTTCTTGACACTAGGGACTTTCTTTTGACCTTTGTTTCTTTTACACTTAGCCATAAAAAATACTCCATGATCCATAAATCCTAAGTTGGTTAGACTTATGCACGGGTATGGCTCTATACACCAACTTCAATTGAAACCAGATATGTCTCCATAAAACACTTAGTCTGTATCATTCAAACAGAAGTACTTTCTTGAACTTGTGACATGTTTAATAAACTCCAAAACCATAATCAATCCTAGGTGGTTTAGACCTATATGAGGACCCTACGCTCTGATACCAATTTTTGGAGTATGGACAGACACTGAGAGGGGGGTGAATTAGTGTCTGAAAGTCAAACCTTAAATTCAAACCTTAAAACTTTGACCAAGACTTTTAATTCTGATATCCTTTCTATTGATGATGGGGCAGAGTAATTGCTTTGAGAGAATTTATGACAGCATTAACTTAGTTCATTTTTGACAACTTATTCCAATTAAAACTTGTGTGAGATATCTTGCATTTTTAAAAGAGATTACTGACATAGTTTAACAATCAATGCATGATGACAAAACAAGTGCAACTCATAAGACTATACATGAAGACCAACATTGTTTAATCACTTTAGGACCACCAGATTTTAATGCAGACTTATGAGATACTAAAACAACTATACAATGAATGACCATATGATAAGCATGAAACAACTAAGAGCTTTAGTACATCATAACAATTCTTGAGCTATGAAACAAATGAATACTTTTATGCTTTCTTTTGAGTCATAATTTTCAATAATGATAGAACACTTGTGAAAGACATTTTGATATAAACATTTGCAGAGATGAAGGAACTAACATTCAACAATGTTCAGATTGATAAGAACAATCACTCACAAAATCATCACAATCTTGAGGCATTATCACACCAAATCAATGAGACCATAAGACAAAGAATTTTTTGAGTGGAAAACCCTCTTGGGGTAGAAAACCACTCCAGAAAATGATGCCTCATTGGCTTAACTTCAAAAAACCACTGTATACAATTCCTTACTAGAAAATTTTAGAGCACCCACTCAAGGAGCATCAACCCCTTATTTAGAAACACCCATTTCAAGGAGCACCAACCCCTCTTTACATTTCATAATAATAATATAACAGAGGATTTCTCTATTTTCAAATCAACTCACTTATCCTCTCATTCTAATCTATCCAATATTTTTTAGATTCAACATGAATCTAAAAAATACTAAAAACACTAGATACCTCAATACTATATCATGATTTTTTGAGGTTTTATTACAGAATTTTTCACTTATTCCTCAAACAACAACAACCCCGATTGGTGATAAATTATTGTATTTAATACAAAGATGTGCAGATCTGCAGTCATGCATCTTCAGAAGATGATCATTTCCCAAAAGAAATAGAATACTATAATTGTAATGATAATAAAAAAAAACTGAATGCAATGACAGATGAATCATTCACAAGAGTATCTTTGCCTTAGTAGACTGTTTTTCACCCAAAAGGATTTTTCCATAAACTGATAATTGTAAAGAGCTGCCAAGAAACATAATCATTGTTCATGACAAAAGCAAGAATGTTCACAAGCTTCAAATAAAACAAATGGCATTTGTATAATCTTGGTAATGGAGAAAGAGTAACTAAATCCAAATCATTATAACCTATCAAAAGTATTCTACTAACCCTCTTACATTCCTTCTAGAATAGAGCAAAAGAAACAATAACTATCCTTTTAAAAAAATTCTTCAAGCAATGAATGAAATACCTAATTATGTAGCAAGGAAATCAAACAAATACCAGAGGAGATTCACCAACTGCCCTGTTGATGAAGTCATTATTACTTTCTTATCAGCTACCAAGCACTTGCTAGCTTAAAAATTGTTAACCATGCTTTCAATGAAAACAGATAGTTCTTCTGGAGTCGGCCAAGAGAAAAAATTGCAGATTTTACAGTAGTGAACAAACAAATTCACCATGGCAGCAGCTAGAGTTCGAAACCCTGAGCATTGCAAGAAGAATCAACATAATGAATTTTTCCCTAATCAAACCTTTCATTCGATTCAATGACATTCGAAGATTTTGTCAAAGTTAATAATCCATTGAATTCCGATGAAACAAAAACATAATAATTATCAAACTATCATAATGCTTATGATTCTGCTTCCAAGACATTTGAAAATGTCAACAACATAATCACCTTATATCATTACATCCAAACTATCACAAAAATACCCAATATCACATGTTACCTCACTGCCATGTGACTTTTTTGAAAAGTCATTTTCCTTATAAAATGCAATGAGACCAATAGAATTTCATGTGCCAAGATATTCGACAAACATTGACATAATATATACCATATAAACCTACCCGATGCCACATCAACCAAAATAGTATTGTCAAGTCAAAACCTTTGGAGCTCAAAAGAAACCTGATAGAGCTTATAAGTCATGCAACCACATTATCACCTTTTTATGCTGATGTCACATACAAAGTGACTATTTATTTATACCTTACGATCCACAAGGTGACTTTTTCTAAGTCACAAGAATTTTACAAAAAATGATTAAATAAGATGCCAAAACAATGACCATGAAATTTTAGAAAAATGTAAGCCAATAACCATAATGTCTGATTCCTTTGACAAGGTAATTGCTAGCAATACACTATGTAATCAATGAGCCAAATTTCGTGAAAACATACCAAGTACCTATGGTGAAGTCACAAGATCAAACCAACTTCTCATAAGTATTATCAAGAAAGTATGTCATGTTGAAACACTTTTTTTGTTTGAACCAAACTGAATATACCACAACCTGAAAGATATCAAACTAGATAAACTAAAGACTTGTAATGAAAACAATGTCACCTTTATACCTAAGACAAACTACATGTCTAGAAGCAAAAGATCACTCGGAATATGATCAATCTGAAAATGATCAACCTGAATAACCTGAACCTGTCAAGATAACAATTTCATATATATAAAGCTAATGCATGCCCTGTCACAATGAACACCATGACAAATATGAGTACCAACATGTATCATGTATCAAAACAACTGAAATGTGTAACTGCATGCCATGAAATCTGAGGCTGAAAACCATGATCCTCATGTCAAGTGAATTTGACATCAAGGACAAACAATGATCACAACTGAGATCCAACAGATGGAGTATTTTGTGTATGGATATGGATGGTTTATGGATGCGAATGTGATACATGTGGATGTATGTATGTATGATTTTATGTTATGATTATGATGAACGTTGTGATGTAAATGAAATGTAATACAATTTTCTATGTTTTTGATATTTTCTATGCAAATACGTAAAATGAAATTATAAATGCAAATGGAGTATGATGTTGAATGATCTTATGTTATTATGAATGGATGGATATGGATGAATTATGAATGAATGAAAAAAATGTATTTATTATGACCTCAATGTATGATATGGATGATATTATGAAAAAAAATTGTTTTTGGAAATTTTCAAATGCAAATATTATGAGGAATGCTTGAATGATGTATGATAGTGAATGTATGATAATGCTTTATAATGAAATAGGATGGAAATGTCAATGCAACTGAATGATTTTTTTTTTATGTCAAGTATACTCAATCCCGTAGAAAGAAATAACATCAACCTTGAGAATGACCAGCTTAGAGAATCTATAATGCAAATGCAGACTAAAAATGAAATGCAATTCTATCTATGCAATGTTTTCAATCTTGTTCATTGTGCATATTATCATCATTGAGCATTTTATTATGTTGAAAGTTTGTACAAACATCGATGGTATAAACTTAGACCATGATGACCTGAGTACAACTTCCATACAACTTTCGTTGAGATTTGATAATGCAAGATAGCACAAGCATCTAGGTATAAGTGGACTGATATGACCTAAGCATCACTTGTGTAAATAGACAAGAGTTAATCATGTTCCTATGCAAATTCAAAATGTCATCAATGATACCCTTTTATAGCATGTCCTGCGACAATTTGCACAGTACTAATGATTGACTCACAGACATTAGACAAATAAAATATCATTTTCAATCACAACACCTCTAGTTTGTGACATCATCGAGGTACTCCTGAGAAATGATAGCAACAATCAAAATACATCAATCGAACATGTGTGCTAAAATGATCCAACAATGATTCAGAACATGATCCTTCAATGAGGATTGATTTGACTTGGGTGTTTTGATTAGTTGATCTGGTGATGCTTGATGTTCAAGTTGATAGTTATTGGAATTGTTGTTTTTCATGTTGTGATTTGTTGATTGCTTGCATGTTGTTTCAAGCTCAATGGTGATTTTTCCCCCAGTGACAACAAACCAAAATTTATTATGGATATGTACAATGAAAACCAAGCTAGGGTGGGACGACCGTGTTAGCCAAATATGGACATCAAGCTCGCTGTAAGATATGCATGAATGTGCAAGGGTGGAAAAAGTGGATGGTCAATCACACGCTCGAATAGACGAAGAAGCCAACCTATCACAAATAGTACCTATTTACCAGGTTTTCACCATTTTTTTTTATTGCACTTTTTGGATTTTATGATTTTTTTGTTGTTACCAAGATGCTTGTTTGCCAAGTTTTCATCGAGGCAACCATTTTTTTGATTTTTTACTTTTTTTGTATTTTTTATTTTTCTAATTTTTTTGTCTTTTTTTATTTTTGATTTTTATGTTGTCACCAAGACACTTGTTTGCCAGGTTTTCATCAGGCCGACCATTTTTTCAAGACCTTTTCTGCTTTTTAGGATTTTTTCAAGACATTTTAACATACATTCGATGCATTAGGTATAGAACCTCTTCAGGTGAAGGTTGTTCATTGGCTCCTCAAATAGATCCCCCTCGGGTGTAGATAGCTAATATGCCCCTGATCCGAAGTCACAACAAAAGGACCTAACCAATTAGGTACAAATTTTCCTTTCCTTTCCCGGTCCTGCTGATTACGGGGATTTTCTTTCAATACCAGATAACCTACATGAAATGTCCTAGGTTTGACTTTGTGATTGTAACTTTCAAAAATTCTTTGTTGATATACTTTCAGGTGATCCATTGCCAGCTGACGACATTTATCCAACAACTCTAGCTTTTGCAAACTAGCCAAACAGTAATCTTCATCTGAGATGAGACCTTTCAAAGATAAATTGAGTGATGGTATCTCCACTTCAATTAGCAAGACAACTTTAGATCCATAGACAAGGGCATATGGTGTGGCTCATGTGGGTGTACGAATGCTTGTATGGTAGGCCCACAAAGCTGGATTCAGTTGAGTATGCCAGTCAAATCCAGCATCATTGACAGTTTTCTTTAGGATCTTCAGAATAGTTTTGCTAGAGGCCTCTACTTGGTCGTTCCCTTTAGCGTAATAGGGCATAGAAAACCGATGTTGGATATGAAATTTCTCATAGAATTCTTGCACGTCCTGATTCTTGAAAGTTCTACCATTGTCAGTGACAATGGATTGAGGGATACCATATCTACAAATGATGTAGTTCAAGAGGAACGAAGAGATCTGCTTCCTCGTGATGGTGATTAGAGGCACTGCTTCAATCCACTTTGTGAAGTACTCTGTGGTGCTGATAATGAATTTATGTCCATTTGACAAAGATGGGTGATTTTTTCCTACAAGATCCAACCCCCACTGACAGAATGGCCATGTCAATGCAAAGGGTTGTAATTCTTGTGTAGGTGCATGAATATGATTACCATGGATCTGGCATTTTCAACATGTCTTGACAAATTTAAATGCTTCTCTCTCCATAGTCGGCCAGTAATATCCCATACAGAGGAGTTTCTTAGGGAGGGTTAAACCACTTGAATGAGTGTCGCAAATACCCCTATGGACTTCGTGTAAAGTTGTTTCAAACTCATCACTTTCTATACATTGTAAGAGAGTTCCATAAAGACCTTGTCGGTAAAGGAAATCAGCTATAAGGGTATGGCAGGTGGCTTGGCAAATGAAATTTCAGTTTTGGTTACGAGAAACATCGGGAGGAAGGGTGTTATCTTTTACATAAGCGTAGATCTTTCCGTAGATGGAGGTATTGGCATCATCGAGGTGGAAAATAATTTGGGATTTAGAGTCATCATAAGTAGGGGTAAACAATTTTTACCATGAACTCATAGCGGCTGCATTTTTCTGGAATCTGCAGCAAAGAAGCAATAGTAGCCATGGCATTGGCCACTTTGTTTTCACTCCTTGGGATTTGACCAAAATTGATGTCGACAAAATAATTTTTGAAGTCATCAATCATTCTCTTGTAGGGCATTAGTTTATCATCCTTGGTTTGGTAATCATTGTTGACCTGATTAATGACTAGTTGAGAGTCCCCATGGACCTGGAGCTCTATAATTTTCCACTCCATAGCTATCTTGATTTCGATGATAAGTGCTTCATATTCAGTTGTGTTGTTGGTGCAATGAAACATTAGGCGATAGGATTTTGGAATAGTGTTCCCTAGGGGAGTGATGAATAGGATCCCTACTCTTGATCCATGCTGAGTGAAGGAACCATCAAAGTATAACACCCATTGTTTTGTTGTTTTTGTCAGGACATCTACATCTAAGAATTCAAAGTGGAGGGGATGATCATCATGAAGTGGTGCCTCAGCTAGTTCATCGGTGATGGATTTCCCTTTGATAGCTTTCCTTTTGACATATTGGATGTCAAATTCACTGAGTACCATTACCCTCTTGGCCAACCGTCTTGTCAGATTTTCTTTGCTCAAGAGATATTTTAGTGGATCTATTTTGGCTATAAGCTTGATTGTATGAGTCATCATATAGTGTCACAATTGTTGAGTAGTGAACACTACAGCTAGACAAGCTTTCTCAATGGGTGTATAATTGATCTCATAACCATTTAGGGTCTGACTAATGTAATAGATTTCTCTCTCCTTTCCTGTTGAATCTTCTTGCACCAACAAGGCTCCCAATGATCATTCAATAGTGGTGATGTACAATAGCAGAGGTTTTACTTTTATTGGTGGTGCTAGAATAGGTGGACTCATGAGATATTGTTTGAGTTGGTTGAAATTTTCCTCACATTTATCATCCCATTGAAAGGAAACATTCTTATGCAACAAGTGTGTAAAAGGATGGGTCTTATTGGCCAGTTGCGAGATAAATCTTCTGATTGATTGGAATCTTCCTTGAATGGATCTCAATTGATTGATGTTTTTCAAGGGTGGCATCTCCATAATAGCTTTTACTTTTGCAGGATCCACCTCAATACCCTTCTCTGACAATATGTAACCAAGTAGCTTTGCTGATGTTACCCCAAATACATATTTCTTTGGATTGAGACACGCATTAAACTTCTCTAGAAGGGTGAAGAGTTTTTCTAATATCTCCAGATGTCCTTCTTTAGTGTAATATTTTGCTAAAAAATCATCCACATAGTCCTCCATGAAAGTATGAATTATGTCATGGAATATTGTTGTCATAGCTCTCTGATATGTGGCCCCTGCATTTTCAACCCAAAGGGCATGATGTTCCAACAAAAGGTTCCCCATGGACACATGAAGTTTGTCTTATCTTGATCTCCAGGAGCTATCTTGATTTGGTTATATCCAGAAAATCCATCCATTAGTGATAGCATTCCATGTCATGTTGTTAAGTCCACAATGATGTCTATGTTAGGTAAAGGGAAATCATCTTACGGGAAAGCCTTGTTGAGATCCCTGAAGTCTGTGTGAATCCTAATGTTTCCATCAGGTTTGGAGATAGGTACAATATTAGATATCCATTTTGCATAGTCAATAGGCCTGATGAATTTCATGTCCAATAACTTTTTTAGTTCAGCCTTCACCAACAATGCAATGTGCGAATGCATTTTCCTCAAGTTTTGTTTAACTAGTTTGATTCCCAAAGGGAGAGACAAATGATGCATGGTGAGGTTTGGATCTATCCTTGGCATGTCAGCATAGGACCAGACAAAATTGACTTGTCGCTCCTCAAATAATTTGAAAAATTTGGGCTTTTCATGTTCTATCAATGATTCTGCCAAATGAAGAGTTCTTATTGTTTCTGTAGTGCCGACATTGATGGACTATGTTGGTTCGATCAAATTTTTTGATCTCTCCTAGAAGTGTTCTAGGAGGGTGTTAAATTTACCATCCTTCAATGCCTCGGAGAGGTTTTCACCATCGTATGTGCTCTTTATTTTTACTATTTCCTGATCTGATACTACCATAAAATGGTTTTCACCATCAAATCCTTCTTTTGTTTCAAATATTTTACAGCTGGGAAATTTGGCACTCTCCTACTGTGAGGTTTTGCTATGATGTTCAATGGTGGGCATTATTTTAGGATTAAAAACACAAAGTAATTTTATAATGGCCTCATCATTTGAAAAAGTAGGTATGTCAGTTGGCTCAGTTTGGTCCCAGTCTATCAGTTCAAGATGCAGTAAAGGTAAGGAATCGTCAGATGGGTTCAAGTTAGATGTCATAAGTGTCCTAATGGCTACATCATTATCATACAGAACTAGGTCAAGATCGAGGTCTACGATTTTATTCTCTTTCAAATGATCTATATCACTATGAGCTTGATAATCTTCACTTGAATCATCGATATGGTGCGATCCTAATTCAAGTGGTCTAAGTCCTGAGCCTTGTCCCTCCTCAAGTGTGGGAGTATACTTATGTATTACATCAACATCCTTGTCATGACATGATTCTTCTAAAAATTAATTCCATTCATATTTATTGGAATCAGAGTCATAGACATCACTTGCTTGTAGTTGTAGAATTTGTTCAACAAATTTTTGTTTCATGTCCTCTTTTGTTTCTTCTTTTTGTTGATGTTCTTTGTACCCCAACCTAGTTTTTTCATGTGGATTGGTTATGATAGGTTGGATAGGTTCTATGATACCCTCTTTTATTTTTGCAATAGGTCCATGTTCATCATATCCCATCTTCTCCAAGATTGAGAATCCTTTTACATACTGAGTAGTTTGGACATTTGTTGTTGCAGCTTGAGACTCAATTTCATCCTTATAGATCCAATTCAAAACATCTTTGTCATTAGATTCCTCTGCTTGGATGTCTGATTTTATGAATCAACCATCAAAGAGTGTGACTAGTTGGGAGGATATTTGGGACAAGGTTGAGGGTTGAATATAGGATTTTGATGACATTAACTATGAAAGACTGAGGGATTGTTCAATGGAATACTCACCAACACCTTTATCTTTGATTTGGACTTTCTCTTCAAATTGTTTGGTCATGGCATTAAGTTGGGCTTTAGACTTGGTAGATGAAAAAGGACTAGGTTCTTCCTTTTTCTTTAGTTGTTTGGAAGATGAACTTGATTGATTTCCTTCCTGGGAGGATGTGGATAAAGGATTAGCTTGACTAGAATTGTTGGGAGTATTAGGAGTGGAATTAGGAGCTTCATGGTTATAAGGCACAAATACATCCTGGATAGCCTTGAGGGAATTTCATTGTTGAGGACTATTTCAATCAGAAAGAATAGTAATTTCTTGGCCATTACAGGGAAACTTTAGACACTGATGGTACATTGAAGGTACGACCTGCATTTCATGGATCTAGGGATGACCCAAGAGTATATTATATGTTAAATCCTTGTCCAAACTTGACAAACCACATATTTTTGAATTGGCCCCACCTGAATAGGTAATACAATCAAGCCTTTTGAAGCTCTCTTTTCATCATTATATGATTTGATTGTGATCTTCTTTCTTGAATCTATTACATTTTCAGAGAATCCTAGTGCACGAACAAGTTTTAAAGTATAGATATTAAGTCCAGCTTCGTCTATAAGGACATGTTTGACATGATGATGGGGTAGGGTTGGATGGAACAATCATTGTTCCATGCTCTAAGTCTCCCTTGGAAGATCCTTGTGGTGTCACACTCCACCACCTTAACCTATAGGTCCTAAGGTTTTTTTAGCTACCCCTAGTTCTCCTAGAAAACCCTACTATCATCTCACTTCCAATCTCCCAAGACAATCTTGGTGCAATGCTCCTTTTCTTCCCTTAGCCCTTAATCTTCCCTAAAGGCTAATTACTCCCAACTCTCAGTTTGTTCTTTGTAGGGGTATGGGGATGGTTTCTAAAGGTTCACACCATCCTAACTTAGCTCTGAAAACTCCACCTTGCTTCCTTTGTCCATCGCTTTCACCAAACCCTCATCTAGGGTTTTAGTTCCCTAATTCTAGGCTTCCCAATTAGGACTTTTTCTTCGAGGGAATAGGTTAACTCTCCTAAATTATCCAAAGAGCATAGAAGTTTTTCTTTGGTTTCTTGGTCCTTATTCCCACCCTCAAAGATTCTAGAGGTCTTCATCTTCACCTAACCATACACTGTCATAACCCTCCTTTTTGCAATTTAGGCATCTTTTAGGCCATTTCCTGACCACATACTGGACTGTTAGCTTGTTCTCCATTCAGATGGACTAATGAAGTCTCCTCCTTCATACCAAGCCTTTGCAAGGCTTCCATCTACCTTTCCACCATGTGATTTTTCAGGGAAAGGTCACCCCTGCAAACCAAATTCTTTGCACTTCTTGACTTTCCTAGCCGGGCACTGTCAAGCTCGCCTAGGAGAAGTCTTCCACAATGTTTTCTTGTCTCCTAACTACTCCTAACTCTACCATATTTACAAAAATGGAGTCTAGCCCCAATCCCAAAATCTCGTACACCAGGTACAGTGGGAATGTGGAGTAGTTCTCCATTCTTCGCAGTCTGACTGTCAGGTCAGAATCTAAAAAGATAACAACTAAATTCAAACACACAACATCTGCAAATTGAACACACAACCTAAATACTACCACACAAACTTAGAGAACAGCTCACACTACAAACTACAACATATTATAGAGCCATGATCGCTCCTGACCACTGAATTCAAAGCTTAACATAGAAAATGACACTATTCTTTCACTGTCCACACTAGCATTCATAAACTTTCAACATTACAAAAGCTTCCAATGTCTTCCAACCTTGTTCTCAGGTCGAGGCACACCTAAATAGATCAACAAAGGGTATTTATCCTTCCCTTGGTTGGACATGTCAGTTACCAAGTGGCAAAGGTGCCAAAATGTACCATTTTGCCACGTTTGCCAATTCCCAGAAAACTAAGAAAAGTGAGTTTTTAAACTCATTAAACCTTTTCCCTCCTTAACCTACTAATCACTCCTGATCAAGGCATATTATTAACCTTCTAACACTATTCCAATGGTCAACATGACCTTCTTGGAAAAACATTACAACAAAAATTCATCTTAGACTTCCTAATGCCTAGTGTTTCCTAGGTGCTCCTACACCATTCTCCCCCCTCTGCATAGACTTTTAAGGAATATGAGGAGAGGCTAGAGTTGGGTCAATACCCTGCTTCTTGAACTAAGCTCCATCCACCCATGTAGCCTTAGATTCATGTTTGTTCTTCCACTTGACAAGATGCTCCATGTACACTTTGTGCCTTGTAGATTTCTTCACCCTTGACTCCAAGATCCTTTCTGCCTGAAGCTTGTCTTGAATAGTTAAGGGTATGTTGCTTACATATTTGAAGATCTCCTTACTGGTCTGATCTATGTCATTGACTGATCCCTTGTATCTGATCAAATCAGCTACATTGAAGACCAATGAAATTCCCAAATCTGCAGGTAACTCCACCTTGTATGCATTCTTTCCATACTTGGCTAATACCTTGCATAGTCCCACCCTTTTCATCTATAAATTGGTTGATATACCCTTCTACAACCTGGATTTTTTAAGGTGAACCATGACATAATCTCCTACTACAAATTGCAAATCTTTCCTTGACAAATATACCTTATCCTTCAACTTTTGTGTAGCCTTAGTGACTGTCTTATTTACCTGCTCCTGAATCTCTTTCATGGTTTGAGTGAAGTCCTCTGCATGTCCACTCCTATGTTCCATAGCTCCTAGATCCCTGAGCTCACATATACCTCTTGGGTGCATTACATACACAATCTCAAAAGGACTCTTCCTTGTGGTTCGGTTTACACTATCATTATAAGCATACTCAGCCTGTGATATTACCATATCCCAAGTCTATCCATATTCTTTAGTTAGGCACCTTAGAAGGTTACCTAGCACCCTATTAACCACCTCTATTTGACCATTGGTCTGAGGATGGTAAGCTGATCCAAAAGACAGGTTGGTACCTAATCTGCTCCATAGTGTCTTCCAAAAGTGACTCATGAACTTCATATCCCTATTTGAAACAATGCTTAAAGGAAATCCATGGATCCTTACAATTTCCTTAAAGAAAAGGTGAGCTATATAGCTAGCATCATGAGTGGTTTTGCAAGGGATAAAGTGACTCATCTTGCTAAATCTATCTACCACCACATACACACTATCAAATCCAGTCTTGGTCTTAGGGAGTCCTACCACAAAATCCATGCTAACACACTCCCATGGTCTATTAGGAATGGGTAGGGGTTGATATAAACCAGCATTACTAGCTCCTCCCTTAGCTTTCATACATACAACACATTGCTCCACATACCTCCTGACATCTCTTGACAACTTAGGCCAATAGTAGAACCTTTGCACTAGTTCTAATGTCTTGTTGATGCCAAAATATCCACTAAGACTACCATTATGCTTTTCCTAAATGAGGTTTTCTCTCATTGACCCTTTAGGAACACATAACCGATTCCCTTTAAACAACAATTCACTTTGCAAAGTATACTCTGAGTATTGGCTATGAAAATGATTCTCAAAGTCAGAACATACCTTTTAGGCCTCTGAGAAATCTTCATCCTCCCCATAGAGATCCTTGAAACTCTCTATGCCAATGCTTTTGATCTGTATCTCTTGCACTGTCAGCAATCTTCTACTCAATGCATCTGCTACCTTTTTCAACTATCCCTTCTTGTGCTTGATGGTGAAAGTAAAAGCTTGGATGTACTCCATCCATTTCAAGTGTCTATTGCTCAACTTCTCTTGGGTGTTGATATAACTAAGTTCTTGATTGTCAGTAAAGACCACAAACTCCTTGGGTAGAAGGTAATGCCTCCACTTCCTAAGTGACTGAACCAAAGCATAAAGTTCTAGATCATAGGTAGAATACTTCTTATTAGCTTCATTAAGATTTTCACTGAAGAAAGCTATGGGCCTGCCTTCTTGACTAAGTACTCCTCCTACTGCAACTCCACTAGCATCACACTCCACAGTAAACAAATTGTCAAATCTTGGTAATAAGAGAATAGGTTGAGTTGCCACTTCTTGTTTTAGTTTCTCAAAACCTTTCTCAGCTTCTTGAGTCCACACAAACTTATTTTTCAAACCACACTTGATTGTCTCTAGAACTGGTGCACATATGCCACTAAAGTTTCTTATGAATTTCCTATAAAATTGAGCCAATCCATGGAAACTTCTTACCTTTTTCCCTGTGGTTGGTGTAGGCCAGTTTAGGATAGCTTCCACCTTGCTTGGATCCATTTTCAATGATCCTTAGGACACTACAAAACCCAAATATACAAGTTCTTGTTTGAAAAAATCACACTTCTCTAGGTTGATGGCCAACTTCTCCTCTTGCAACCTTCTAAGAACCAACTCCACATGCTTTAGGTGTTCCTCTGTTGTCTTGCTAAAGATGAGTATATCATCAAGATATACCACCACAAATAACCTTGTAAAGTCCTTGATCACTTCATTCATGAGCCTCATGAATGTGCTAGGCGCATTAGAGAGGCCAAATGGCATAACTCTCCACTCATACAACCAATCTATTGTCTTAAAAGCTATTTTCCACTCATCTCCATCCTTGATTCTGATCTGATGGTATCCACTCTTGAGATCCAACTTGGTGAAGTACTGAGCTCCTCCAAGACAATCCATCAAGTCTTCAATCCTAAGAATAGGAAACCTATACCTGATTGTGATTCTATTTATTGCTCTAGAGTCAGTGCATAATCTCCACTTGCCTCCTTTCTTGGTTGCTAAGACCACCGGTACTGCACATGGGCTGATGCTCTTCCTAATTAATCCTTGATCCAATAACTCTTGTACTTGTCTAGCTACCTCTAGATTTTGATCCGGTGTAGGCTTATAAGCTGCTTTATTAGGCAATGATGCTCCAGGTATGAAGTAAATCTGATGACTAATGACCCTTTTAGGAGGTAAAGTTGCAGGTGCACCATCACTTACTATATCCTTATACTTTTCAAGCAACTTCTGGACTGCTCCAGGTATGACTGTTTTCTCAGTCTTGTTCTCTTCTTTGGACTGCAACATGATAATATAACCTTCACCCCCTTGATGTAGGTTGTTAAGGAACTCCTTGCCACTACTTAATAGGACACTTGGTGTCTTTGACTGTCCTTCTTCTTCTTCTAACAGTGACTGCAACTTAACTGTTTTCCCGTCCTTCTTAAATGAAATGGTATTCTCCTTTCCATCATAGATGGCACTTCTATCATACTACCATGGTCTGCCCAATAGAAGATGGCATGCATCCATGGGTAATACATCACAAGTTAGCTTATCCTTGTACCCTCCCATGGAAAACTCTACTGTTACTTGCTCATTAACAAGAGCACTCTGCCCTTTGTTTAACCATTTCACTTTGTAGGGGTTAGTGTGGGGTACCTTCTCCAATTTTAGCTTCTTTACAGCCTCTTCTAAGATGATGTTGTCTTTTGAACCTGAATCTACAATGACCTTGCATACTTTCCCAAGTATCTTGCATCTCACTCTAAAAAGAGCCCTTCTTTGTTTTGGTTCTTCCTTGACCGGTTGTGTGATCAAAACTCTCCTAAACATTATATTCTCTCCCATTTTAGATTCAATATGACTGATCTCTAGTGATTTAATGTTCACGGTGTCCTCTTGAGCATATGCCACCCTCTTCTCAGCATTTGATGATGATGCTTTCTTCGAGCACCTATAAGCTAGATGGCCTACTTGACCACAATGGTAACACTTCATATTAGCAAAGTATGAATTGCTCCTGCCTACTCCTCTTCCTCTATTTGATCCTCCTTGAGAACCTCTACCTCTTCCATAACCTCCTCTAGAAGATGTTTCACCTCCATGCTCTGTGAGTTTAGATTCACCTTGGTTTCTTTGTTCATTTCCTCTACCTTGGTAACCACCTCTATGTCCTCTTTGATCTCTTTGATCTCTGCCTTTGCCTCTACTCTTAGAAGCCTGATCATGTTTCCTCTTGCTTCTTTCCTCAATATTGATAGCTAATTGATAGTATTGGTGCACTTTCTTTGGACTTCGAAGAGTCATCTCCTCTTGGATGTTCCACTTCAAGCCGTTAAGATACTTGGCCACCTTGAGACTTTCATCTTCTCAAACATTGGACCTCATACAAAGTTTTTGAAAATCCTCGATGTAAGTATTCACATCTTGGTCTCTTTGCCTCAAGCTTTGTCTCTTCTTGTGTAACTGAATCTCATAGTCATCTGGTATGTATGCTTCTCTAACTTTTGCCACCATACCTTTCCAAGTTGAAATAGGCTTCTTGCCCTCTTTTCCCCTCTCTGTCTAAATGAATTTCCACCATGTCAAGGCAGATCCTCTCAATCTAGACTTGGCCACCTTCACCTTCTATGCTTCAGTGACTCCATCACATTCAAAATGGTTCTCCATGCCTTCTATCCAATCCAGGACTAGGTCAGCCTCCAATTTACCACTAAACAATGGTATTCCTTCAAGTGTTTTCCCACTCAAAGCTTTCAATGCCTTCAAGAAAGGCTCCTCTTGTAGAACAGGGTCAAGTTCAGGGGTCTTGTCTTCCTCTGCAACCTCTTCACTCTTTGGTTCCCTGCCCTCCAATCTTTCACTAACCTCATCGGCCTTGATTTGCACATTGCTCAATGCTTCCTCAAGTTGTTCCAATCTTTCTCTCAACCTCCTATTATCTTTCTCTTGATCTTCAACCTTCTTTTCCAACTCAATGTTTTTCACCATGGTTGTGGAACCACTGGATTCAAGGTCTGACATACAAGTTCTAACCCAAATCTTTAACTGGCTCTGATACCAATCTGATGGGGTAGGGTTGGATGGAACAATCACTGTTCCATGCTCTGAGTCTCCCTTGGAAGATCCTTGTGGTGTCACACTCCACCACCTTAACCTATAGGTCCTAAGGTTTGTTTAACTACCCTTGGTTCTCCTAGCCAACCCTACTATCATCTCACTTCCAATCTCCCAAGACAATCTTGGTGCAATGCTCCTTTTCTTCCCTTAGCCCTTAATCTTCCCTAAAGGCTAATTACTCCCAACTCTCAATTTGTTCTTTGCAGGGGTATGGGTATGGTTTCTACAGGTTCACACCATCCTAACTTATCTCTGAAAACTCCACCTTGCTTCCTTTGTCCATCGCCTTCACCAAACCCTCATCTAGGGTTTTAGTTCCCTAGTTCTAGGCTTCCCAATTAGGACTTTTTCTTCGAGGGAATAGGTTAACTCTCCTAAATTCTCCAAAGAGCACAGAAGTTTGTCTTTGGTTTCTTGGTCCTTATGCCCATCTCTCAAAGATTCTAGAGGTCTTCATCTTCACCTGACCGTACACTGTCATAACCCACCTTTTTGCAATTTAGGCATTAGGAGAAATTTACATAAAAAATGGGCCTCCTAAGGATGACATCATTAGCTTTTTAAGTTATCAAAAAACAACTAAAAGATGACATCAACCTGTACGGTGACATCATTCAAAATAAAAATAAAATTATTTATTTTATAAAATAAAACTTTCTAAAATCTTATGAATTAACTCATGATGGTTAATTTAACTCTACATATCTTATTTTATCTCATTCATCTTTCTAAATATAAAATATTCTTTTTGTTTTTTAGATTTATATTCTTAAGTTCTATTATATAAATTTTTATATTTTCAAAAAAAAAAATTATTCTTTAAGAAAAATGCTAATGATATTCTTTAAAAAAAACTTTTTTTATATTTTTAAAAAAATATTTTTATTCTATCTCATTCATATTATTAAATTTTTAATATTTTTTTTGTTTTTTAGATTTATATTCCTAAGTTCTATTAAATTCTATTATAGAATTTTTTATATTTTAAAAAAATAAAATTATTCTTTAAAAAAAAAGCTAATGATATTCTTTAAAAAAAGGCTAATTTTTATATTTAAAAAAAAATATATATATATTCTTTAAGAAAAAAGTTATTTTTTATATTTTTTAAAAATATTTTTATTCTATCTCATTCATCTTTCTAAATATAAAATATTCTTTTTGTTTTTTAGATTTATATTCTTAAATTCTATTAAGTTCTATTATAGAAATTTTTATATTTTCAAAAAAATATTTTTATTCTTTAATAAATCTAAATCTATAAAATCATATATATATAAAATAAAATACTAAGTAAAAAATAAAATATATAAAGTTACTTTTACTTTGCCACTTTTTAGATAAAAAATAATAATTTAAAAAAACAAATAATCAAGAAAAAAAAGTGAACTTGACTTTTTAAATAAATTATAATAGAAATATAAATTACCAAACTTGATTTTAAGAGTTTTTAAATAAAAAATAAATAATGAAGAAAGTGAACTTGAGTTTTTTAATAAATTATAATGGAAATATATGTTACCACTTTTAAAAAATCATGGACTTCAGTTTTTTAAGGAATTATAATAGAAACGCGTGTCCCCACTTAACTCATGTAGTTAAGTAATTTATATTTTTTATATTTAAATAATTTGTCTTATATGAGATAATTTTTGCTTTTTTAGAGTTACTTAGGAGGCTCATTTTTTATGCAGATTTCCCCTAATGCCTCTTTTAGGCCATTTCCTAACCACATACTAGACTGTTAGCTTGTTCTCCATTTGGATGGACTAATGAAGTATCCTCCTTCATACCAAGCCTTTGCAAGGCTTCCATCTACCTTTCCACCACGTGATTTTTCAGGGAAAGGTCACCCCTGCAAACCAAGTGCTTTGCACTTCTTGACTTTCCTAGCCGGGCACTGTCAAGCTCGCCTAGGAGAAGTCGTCCACAGTGTTTTCCTATCTCCTAACTACTCCTAACTCTACCATATTTACAAACATGGAGTCTAGCCCCAATCCCCAAAAGCCCATACACCAGGTACAGTGGGAATGTGGACTAGTTCTCCATTCTTCACAGTCTGACTATCAGGTCAAAATCTAAAAAGAAAACAACTAAATTCAAACACACAACGTCTGCAAATTGAACACACAACCTAAATACTACCACAAAAACTTAGAGAATAGTTCACACTACAAAATACAACATATTACAGAGCCATGATCACTCCTGACCACTGAATTCAAAGCTTAACACAGAAAATGACACTATTCTTTCACTATCCACACTAGCATTCATAAACTTTCAACATTACAAAAGCTTCCAATGTCTTCCAACCTTGTTCTCAGGTCGAGGCACACCTAAATAGATCAACAAAAGGTAGTTATCCTTCCCTTGGTCGGGCATGTCAGTTACCAAGTGGCAAAGGTGCCAAATTGTACCATTTTGCCACTTTTGCTAATTCCTAGAAAACTAAGAAAAGTGAGTTTTTAAACTCATTAAACCTTTTCCCTCCTTAACCTACTGATCACTCCTGATCAAGGCATATTAATAAGCTTCTAACACTATTCCAATGGTCAACATGACCTTCTTGGAAAAACATTACAACAAAAATTCATCTTAGACTTCCTAATGCCTAGTGTTTCCTAGGTGCTCCTGCACCACCTGACTTTTATGGATTAATACTTCAATATGAAGGGTCGCGTTATGAGGATGAGTGAGGGATACATCATCATTCTCCAAAAAGGATAAGTAGTGAGGAGTGATTATGTGTCCCACCATGGTCTAGAAAGTACAAACTTCCAAATCATTTGGCACTGTTGTGTCAACTAGGGCTTTTTTGAGAATCCCTTTATGAGCATGAGATATTTTTAGAAGCTCCAATATTGATATTTGTGCAGGGATTTTCTAGATCTAATCGACAATGTTGTATTGATGAGATGTAGCAACAGGTGTTGTGGAAGCACTGCCCTTTAGAAAATATTTTGTTTGAGCTCGTGTGGTTACATTTACTGGCACACTATCTTGTTTTCCATTGATTTTGATGACATTTACTTGATTATCCGTTACAACCGTGTCTTCCAGGATATTGAGGATTTTATTAAAAAGGATATTGGTGTTGTTTATTGGATGACTAGTTGCAATGGACCTGGTGGGTTATGGATTTCAATGTCATTTGCATGATCTTCGATGACTAAAATGTTAAGGATAACGGTATCCTGAACATAGCTAACGTTCTTTCCTTTTCCATTATTGTTAGAGGATTCTCCTTTGTCATAATTTGGTAAAGGGTTTTTGAATACCCAATGAGTAATGTTAGTTTGAGGCTCCTCGATCCTTATGATTTTATTGTCAATCAAATCTTTTATTTTATGCTTCAGTTGTATGCAACTGTTGGTGAGGTGACCTTTACATCGATGAAATTCACAATAATGTGCTTCATTCCACCAAGATGATTTTACTTTGGGCTCAAAATCTCGGGTGTCAGGTAAAGTGATGAGATTTTTCGTAATAAGTTCCCTCGGGGTGGATTCATGTGATTGACCCAAAGGCATAAACTTTATACGGTCGTTTGATGTTTGATAGGGTAGAGTCTTGGATGATGAGGTTTGATTATTTTGATTATTTCTTGGGTTAGTATTTTGATTTTTGGTTTGGGTGGTTGTTTGGGTGATCTTTTGATTGGTATCTAAGGAACTTCCTAACAAATTCAAGATCGGTTTAGCATTGTGCATTTCAGCAGGGGTATCATTGTCATTATTTTTATATTTTTTCCAAAACTTTGTTTTATCATTGTTGGAGGAATTTGACGAATTGTTTTCATTATAGATTTTCAGAATTCCTCATTTGACCAAATCCTCCTCAATCTTGATTCCATTTTTGATCAATTTCTCAAAAGTTGGAGGACATTGTAATTTGAGACTATAGCTCATGTCATCATTCAAGTTATCAATGAACACCTCTATCTTCTCTTTTTTGGTATGGGTCAAGGATACCTTGCGAATAACCTTCCCCATCTTTGTAAAAATATGAGGAATGATTCTCCCTTCTTTTGTTTCACATTACAAATATCTTTCATCGTAATCTCATGTTGGATACTATATGAATATTGGGTAATGAACTTGTTTACCAAATCCTCAAAAGATCTAATCCCTGGTGGTAATTGTGAGAACCACTGCATACATTTCCCTCCCAAACTACGTGGGAATAATCTCATCAAATACGTATCCTCGTGAGAAAATTCAAGACTCATCGTTCGGAATTCCCTTACATGACCTATCTGATCAGTTTTTCCATTGTACTTGTCGTATTTGGAAAATTCACAATGTTTAGGAAATGGTATCATGTTAACTCTTTGATCGAATGGGTATGGACATATATCTTGTATGGAATATCTCTTAGTAGTCACGGTTTTCATGTTCTGCATTTTTTGTTGAAGATTTTGGATTTGTTGTTTCAAAACATCCAGGGGATCATTGGTTTTCACTTCGATGTTTGATTCAATTTGTGTCTCTGCTTTTTCTTTCTTAGGATTTCTTTTCAATTTGGTAAAATTAAAATCATCTAGTAACTTGACTCCTTTGTTCACCAACATTAAGAGGTATCTTTCTCCATCTTTTTCAAAAACCTTTTTCTAATAATTATGGAAATTCAGGTCTTGTTGGGCTTGTTGGACATCTTCTTCATTTACCTCATCAGTTTTAGTTGAACGTATATTATGAAAGGGATTCTCCTCTTGTTCAGCCATGGTATCTGGGGTTTCAATTTCCTTTTCTTGAAGTTTCAACTTTTGAGATCTTGTTTGGACGGGCATACAAGTGATGATGATGTTCTAAATATTTGACCAAGGTTTGAGAGTGCCAAAAGAGATTGGTTAAGAATCTGGTTGAGCAAGCTTTATTTTGAGATAAAGGATGATAAATCCTGATGGTGAAATGCAGCTGCTAAATCAGAGATTGGTGTGATGAGGAAGGCACTTTAAGATTGTTTGGTCAAAGATTAGATGAGGGATTTTCACTTGGGAATGCAAGTTTTGACACGATTGAGCTCTATTGTAGAAACTAGTTGAGATGATTGGAATATTGAATCATTGGTTGAGGAATGAAGGAATGACGAATCGGTTGAATATGATTATGCCTTTTTGAAAGAGCCCTTCATTGATAATAAGCTTGTGAAGATAAAGGCTCTAAAGAAAATCATCGGTGTATCCTCTATCAAAGTTGTGATACCTATGGATGAAGGTTCGATAATCGAGCAAGACTTTCCTACTTTGATACAAGAAATGCCTCTTTTTCAAAAGTTTCTTATAGAAAAGGTGCTTCTTTGGTTTCTTGATTCTCTTGGTAAGGGATTTCTTTAAAAAATTGGTTGATTTCCAATCCCTCAACATAAACTTTAAGACAATGAAAAGGTGTTGCTTAAGAGGGAAAATCTGAAGTAGATGTTGATTGGTAGAAAGGAGGTCAAATTCGGGTTTTTGTTTGAAGAGTCACCAGATGCGCTAAAATATGGTATGGATGTGTTGAAACTCAGATGCACTACAGAATGATTTAGATGCACCGCAAGAAATTCAGGATGTGCCAAAATAGGGTATGGATGCGCTAAAATAGAATATGTCGGGATATAAATGGGATGCATTGAAACAAAAAATAAATGCACTAGCGAATGGTTTGAATGCGCTGAAATAGGGGCCAAATGCGTCAAACTGGAAAGCATTTCTGGTTTCCAACAGGTTGACAAAATTTTCTGATTTTTTACATTGAATTTGGACTGATTGAGTTGGATTTTCTTCTAAATCAGTGATTGAATACGTTTGCATGATGTTTGCTTTCAAAATTGGTTTTAAAAACACATTGGTAAAATACATCAAACAAGAATGTTCCCTAGGTTGTGAAAGACAATATTCTTTTGGATTCCACTCGGATTTTACTCCAATCGCATATTCTTAGCGAATGAATTCAGAATCTTGGTTGCATGGGCTCCCCCTTACAATGCACTCACTTCTTAGGCTAGCCAAGCTTCCAACTCCCATGAATCTCCCATGGCAAGTTGATCATTTCTACTAAAAATTGTGAAAATGTGGATGCCTTTGCAATGACCATTGTTGCACCAAAGAATACATAAGGTAATTTTTGGAAAACTACAACAAGGAGGTTTTAGTAAGGAATTTTCGTTCGTGGGGTACCATCCATGTGGCAAGAGACCATTTCTTCCCTTCTTGTCAGAATAACACTCATGATACTCAAACTTTCCTTGAGCACTTGTATTTATATACTGGTTGGAAGTCACTTGGATTCTAGTGTGTTACCGGTTGGTTCGTTCCCTCCTTTCGAAGCAGGGAGGTAGGCCATCTAAGGTTAAAAATGAAAAGAAAGTGAATGGGTCTAGCTTTCTGATCACCCAATTAAGGGGAGAGCATACTCACCTACCATTCCAAACACAACATACATGGTGTAAATTTCACCTCCCTAGTTATGCTAGATTCTTATTTTAATCAAAGGAAAATAATAACTAGATCTAACCCTACAGCCAACCATTAGTAGTTTCATTCTATTTTTCTTTGGAAGCAGTCTTTTAATGTGTTTCAGCAAAGTCTTTGATAGTGAAAAAGGTACCTGCAATCAAAAAAATAGAGAATTAATTTTGGGAGTCCAAAGAAAATCACAGTAAAAACTAGATGTGCCATTACAGTGACTATATGCGCTAAAAACCATACCAAATGTGCTAAAATATTGAATGTGCTGAAAGAACAACTGAATGCGCTAAAAGAAGAACCTAATGCACTAAAACTGAAAAATGACAGAATTAAAGTTAAACTCCCTGATGTGTCGAAACAAAGTCTAAATGCGTTGCAGAAATTCCTGATGCACTGGAATAGGAGTCAGGTGTGCTAAAAGAGCAACCTGATGTGCCAAAATAGGAGCCAAATGCACCGCAGAAGAATTTGGACGCGCCATTTTGGATGTTTTGACGGAACCTACAAAATAAAACTTGACAGAAAATGGATTAAATTTGGGTTGGGCCCCACGGTGGGCACCAATTTATGTGTGGTTGTAAAATATGTCCTGCAATGTTAGTTATAACAAATCAAACACACCTTCATGAAATGTATTATATAAAAAGAAATTGAAATGATAGAAATAAAAGCTACAACAATCCTCTTAATTCATTCCATGGTTCTCTAAACTCAAGGAACCTTGCAAAATCATGCTCTCAGATCTTATTATTCTTACACATGAATCTGCATAAGATTGACAACTTAAGCTATGAGATGCTATAATGAAAGTCTACATTCCTATGTTTTTTTTATTGTTTTATATTTAATGCTTGAAGATTAAATGATCCTACGATGAGATGATAATAACATCTAGATGCTGAGATTGATGATAATCTAATGGAAATGCTAAATGAAAGATGAAATGAACTAAGCTATCCAAAATAAAATTTCTATTATAACACTATATGAATCAAAAATGCAAAACTAAGCTAACAAGCTCTCCAAATTCTCTCAAAAATGCACTAAAATTCAGCAGCATAAACGTGTCCAAATCTTCCTCTTGAAAATTTGTAGCAAAGGGTCCTATTTATAGATTTTCTAAGGCTCAAGGTGATGTGCCAACAATGGACGATCGGGATCATGATCCTGTGGCATCAACGGTGGAGCATCCAGAGGTTAGAGGGAATTAGGGAGATGGTTCCCTTCAACAAGACAAATTTCCAAGTGTTAAAGAGAATCACAAAGAAGGAGGAGCCATGTGTCCCAATTAGTTCCAAATTGGTTGCAAATTTGTTGAAGATATTTCATATTTTCCAATTTATAAAATCCATTTTTGTGAGACACATGATGAGGTGGCAGGTGAGTTGGAGGTGGTTAGAGGAAATATGTAGAAATGTGCTTAAATTGAATTAAAAATTCAATTTAAAAGAAGATGGTAAATTAGAAAGATGCCAAATTAATTCATTTGTTCATTTTAGCCAATTTTAGAAGAATATGCCAATTTGAATTTTAAAAATTCAAATTTAAGAGGAAGAGGGAAAATCAATAATAACAAATTGATTAATTTGTCCATTAATTAATTTAGAAAGAAAGTGAATTTTGGAAAATAAGAATTAGAATATGAACCATATAAATAAATTTAACAATTTATTTATAATAGTAGAGGAATTAAGAACATTAATCAAATAGCAAGTATTTAATTAATATAATGCTCCAGACCATTTATGTGTGCCTACAACATGCTCACGGAATATCGTGAGCACGTTATAGGCTATATGTGGCCAAGCCATAGCACATGCACGTTACAACGCGCTCGTGCTATGGCCTATCAAATTTTAAAAAAAAATTGGCCACAATTTAGCCCCCCATCTTTTTGCACCCACCCATAGAACAATATTATAGATGCACCACTATCAAGGCCAAGGCTCACATACATGCAATGAATGCATGACAACACACACCAATCAAAACAAAAAAAACATCACATGCTGATGTAGACAAGGTTTGGGGGTTTTATTAAAAAACCAAATCTAACAGCTTCAAACAATTTACCATTTCAATTTTAACCCATAAATACAATTTCCACACATAGTTCATGAATTCAAAAAACTATTCAAATTTAAAAAATATAATAACATAAATAAGAACTTTCTTTAATGTTGACCTCATATACACATGTAGTTCAAAATAGTTTGATTTCAGTAAAATCAAATATTCCCACTTTTGTTCTCCACTAGAAAATTGTTGAACTTTACTTCAATGCTCACTTGTTCATTTTTACATTTTATTTTTGTTGCATCTTTCTTTGTTTTCTCTTCTTTATGTTTTATTTCAAACTTGTAACTCCTTTTACTATTGCACATTTATTCTTATCTTCTTTCTTTCTACACTTTGCATGCCTTCCATTCACAAGTTCTCTCTTTTATTTTAATTTGTTCTAGTTTTTCTTATGCATTCCTTTTCTCTTTACTCACATGCTACTCCCTCTTACATTTCAACACTAAAACTACCAGGCTACACCTCTTTTCCCCCTTCCTACCTATTTTATTCAAGATGTGAAGATCATTGTAAAGTTTTTTCGCTACAAATCTTTTAAAAAAAAAAAAATTAATTGTTTCAATGAAATTACCTACTAAATTCAATAATCCTTCAATAAAATCATCATGTTTACAAATTTTATCAAATTAGAAGCTTCCTAATGTAGCAAAATGTCAAGAAATAGAAAAAATAAACCAAAGCTGAAAATAAAATGAGATTTTTTTGTTGTTGATACAATATTTCTTATGAACACATATGCTTTTGCATCACATGTGGCAACCAACACCCAATCAAGCATAAGGAAATAAATTTTTTAGCATCAAAAATTGTCACCTTTGACAATTTTACACTATTTTTTTCTCCCCCTTAAATAATTGGACCTGTTTGAACCCCTAATTTCCTATATTATACATTCTATGACCTATTTTTTATAATTACCAAAAAAAATCCAAGTAGAAAACAAGTGCAATCATCTAATACTTTTCCCCTAATACCTTAATTTCCAAAAAATAATGTTAGGACACTTATGCCCTATTGCACATATGTCCCATTATGGCAAATGAAACCCATTTTGGTGTAAATATCCCCCTATTTTACCTTCAAATTCAAATATGTTAGTTTCAGCATTTTATTATTTATAATTCAAATGTCTAAAGTTAGCTATTAGGATTCAATTTGTGGAAATTAGAATAATTGCATATAAATACCTAGTTATTGCATCATTTCAAACCTAACAAGGAGAATCTAGTGACAAGTGAATAAATCTAGCATCATCAAGTGTTATCAAGCAAGTCGAGAGAAACATTTCAATGATTTATTATAGCAATTCAAGATCCAAGCATAATTTCAAATCATATGTGAGTTTATGCATGTTCATTTTATCATTATTTGTGAAGGCTAACCCTTTTGTAGGTCTCCAAGCAATTCAAGCAAATCAAGCAAGCAAGATCTAAGACCTTGAGGAGATGTGCATGACTTTAGTCCTTCAAGGAAGCCATTGAAGGATGGTGAGTTGCATCACTTTGTGGATTCATCATTCCTTCCTATAATTTATCATTGACATCATTGACATCACCATTGTGGAAGTGGAAAAATTAACAGGGGGTTTGACTAAGGCAAGCCCTTAAATGGCACAACCCTTCCTCTCTCTTTGAATGTGCAGGTTTCAAGTTTAGAGAGGATTGAAAGAGGTTTAAAGATTAAAAGGAAAAAATAAATAAGCAATGGAAAGTACTAACTAATGAGTATTATTTGAAGGAAAGATATTACCAATAAATAGAGAATCCAAACCAAGCATCACCAAATGCAAAGGAGACAAGAATTTGATAAGGGGAAAAAACAAGAAAAAAACCCAATATTATGAATGGAGTAAAAATGCCTAAGAATGATGCAGAGAGAGAGAGAGAGAGAGAGAGAGAGAGAGAGAGAGAGAGATCACTTAAGCCTTAAGTTTGCTTGCTTGAATATGAAGAATGAGAGGATAGACACCTCAATAAATAGAGGTGAGAAGAGGATTTAGAATGTAACTCCCAACTCAATGAATTCCACCATTCATCTATGTATGTGCAATGTGTCAAGAACCTCTTAAGGAGGTGGCTACAAATATTCCTTAATAAAGTAATTAAAAATAAAATGAGTCATCCTCACACATGTGTGAGAAGACAAAAGGAAAAAAGACTTGTAGGGATTCCTTTGGAATATTCCTACAAGTTAATAAATAATTACAATTAAAGAATAACCTATACCAAGTAAAGATTAATCTTCTAACCTCTCCTCTTAAGCTTTACTTGCGGAGGTTACATCAAACCCTTGAATGGATTGTAATACAATATTTTTACAATGAGAAATTAATCTTTACAAAGAGCTTTGGTGAGAATATCTGCCACTTGATCTTCACCTTTACAATACAAAAGATAAATTTTCTTGTCTTCAATTTGCTCTCTAATGAAGTGATGTTGAAGATAAATTTTCTTGGTCCTTGCATGAAAAATTGGGTTTTTTTCCAAAGAAATAGCACTTTTATTATCACAATACAAATGAGTGGGATCCTTTTAGGTAGACCCAAGTCTTCAAGTAATCTTCTTAACCATGGTGCTTCTTTGGATGCATTTGTACAAATATTATATTCAGCTTCTATAGAACAAAGAGAAGTAGATTTTTGTTTCTTACTATTCCATCAGATTTCACCTAATCCAAAAAAGAAACAATAACCGCAAGTGGACCTCCCATCATTGGGATCACCTCCTAAATCTAAATCAGTATAACCTTTTAAAGAAAAATCACAATTTGCATCATAAAGGAGACCAAGATTAAGAGTGCATTTAACATATCTTAAAATTCTTTTTGCAACTTTAAAATGAGTTTGTTGTGGTTTAGACATAAATATAGAAACTAAACCAACACTATAAGCAATATCAAGTCTAGTAAGAGTGAGATAATTTAAAATTCCTACTAATTGCCTATATAAAGTAGGATCAACAAAATAAGTTTCCATATCAACCATTAATTTAGTTCCCAATTCACAAGGAGTAGAAACACACTTTGCATCATTTATTTTAAACTTGTGTAAGAGATCTTGAGCATATTTATGTTGACAAAGAAAAATACCTTTAGGTGTTTTCCAAATTTGCATACCCAAAAAATAATGTAATAGGCCTAAATCAATTATTTAGAATTGTTGATTGAGTTGAGACTTAACACCACTAATCAAATTATTAGAACTAGAAGTGATAATTAAATCATCAACATATAAAATAATAATCACAATATCATTTTTACTATGCGTAATATATAAATTTGGATCATTTTTACTTC
The DNA here is from genome assembly GCA_007115665.2 of Sequoiadendron giganteum. Classification (NCBI taxonomy): domain Eukaryota; kingdom Viridiplantae; phylum Streptophyta; class Pinopsida; order Cupressales; family Cupressaceae; genus Sequoiadendron; species Sequoiadendron giganteum. The sequence goes on along the minus strand of CM021106.1, from coordinate 338,398,971 downwards.
TTATGAAACCATGAGATGGAAAGAAAGCATTAATCTTAAAATACCATTTTCTAGAAGACTTTTAAACTATATTGATTTCTTCAATTTGCAAACAATATTTTCATTACCTTCCTTAATGAAACCCAAAGGTTGAGACATTTAAATTTCTTCATGTAAATCGGCATTTTAAAAATGCACTTTTAACATCCATTTGATTAATAGGCCAATGCATATGAGAAGCTAAAGCAAGAACTAATTTAATAGTTGGCATATTAGCTACTAGAAAAAATGTTTCATTATAATCTAAGCCTTCAACTTGAGAGAATCCCCTAGAAACTAATCTAGATTTAAACTTCCTAACTTCATTATTTGCATTAACCTTAGCTTTCTACAACTATTTGGATGAAACAAGATTCTTACCTTGAGGTAAGGGAACTAAATCCCAAGTATTATTACCAATTAAAGTATCATATTCTTCTTGCATAACCTTTTTCCAATGAGGTTGATCTTTAGCTTGTTCATAAGTTTGAGGATCATTTGAACTCATAATATTATACATTAAAGCATAATTACAATAATTTTCCTTTTTAGTCTTAGATTTATTCATTCTAGCTAAAATATCCTCACTTTCTTGCATAAAATTTTTAAACTATTTAGGCTTTCTTTTAGATGTAGTAGTATCATCACTAGAAGAAGAATCATGAGGAGAAATTTCAACATTTTCATCATCACTATCACTATGAGTAAGAGATGCATTAGAAGGGTTAAGAGAAGATTCTACTTGAGGATTATCCTCCACAACAATAACTTTATTTTGAGGAGATTCAATATTATGCACTTTAGAACAATCATGAACACCATTTTCAGTAATGCATACAACTCTAGCAGCTTTAAATTTTTTAGTAAGAGGATTATAAACTCTATAAGCTTTAGAATGTTCATCATAACCAACAAAAATATGATAAGAAGATTTAGGATCTAATTTTTGCCTCTTTTGTTTAGGTTTGTGAACATAAGCAATTGAACCAAAAATTCTTAAATGCTTAAGATTGGGCTTCCTACCAGACCAAAATTCTTCAAGAGTTATATCCTTTAAAGCTTTAGTAGGAGTCCTATTAATAATGTAAGTAGCACAAAACATAGCTTCTGCCCAAAATTTATGACATACTTTTAGCATGTAACATACATGTAGTCATTTCAACAATAGTTCTATGCTTCCTTTCCGCTACACCATTTTTTTGAGGTGTATAGGGAATCGTTAGCTCATGCTTAATACCAAATGATTTCAAATAACTATTAAAAGCATTATTCACATATTCTTTTCCATTATCGGTTCTAAGAATTTTAAGTTTAAAACCAAATTGCCTTTCAACAAATTTATGAAATTCAAAAAATATATCAAGAACTTGATCCTTACTATGAAGAAAATAGGTCCAAGTTCTTCTAGAAAAATCATCAACAAAATTAAGTGCATACCTTGTTCCTTGGATGGAATTATTCTCCATGGGTCCCAAAAGGTCACTATGAACTAGGTGCAACTTATGAGTTTCCCTCAATGATTGACCATGTGGAAAGGGCTCCCTAAGCATCTTACCACTCATTCATCATGTGCATATAATTTTAGATGGAACAATACTAGGCAATCCATCTACCATATTAAGCTTTTGCATCAAGGAAATATTTTTAGCATTTATATGACCAAGTCTTTCATGTCAAACATTAAAATTAATGGTAGATATTAAAGAGCATCTAAATTGAGCAAACTCATAAAATTTGAAAAAAATATTATTGTCTAATTTAGCATTAGCAATGACCTTGTTTTGTTTTGGATCAATAACATAGCACATATCTTTGTAAAATTTTATTTTATAATCTTGAAAAAGCTTAGCAACTGAAAGCAAGTTAGTCTTTATTTCAATAACATATAAAACATCATGCAATTTACCATTAGGAGAATTCACATCTCCAATTGCTTCTACTTTACAAGTATGATTATTAGCAAGTTGAAGAGGAACATTAGATATATCAAGTTGTATACACTCAAAAGCTTCTTTATGTGAAGTAACATGTTGAGATCCACCTGAATCGATAACCCATTCAAGAGGTTGAGAAACATTAAAACTACAAGTAAAAGCACATCTAGATTGATTAGCATTGTTATGAAAATTATTATTGTAAGTGTGAAAAGTAAACAAGAATAAAACACTTCTTAATGAAACATTGTATCAAAGATTAAGCAAATAATCTATTGAAAGCGTCTCATTGTCTCCTATCTTCAAAGATTTATTAAGCTATTGGGCTCTCAAATTTAAATAACATTGTAACTGTTAAAATGACAATCTAAAGAATGGAATGATATTGATGCAATGATGTGAAGCTAAATGATAATACTAAATGATAAAAGAAACTAATATAACATGAATTGACATGAAATTTGATGGATGAAGCTATAGGAGGCAGCCATGATATGAAATCTCAAATGTTGGATGCTTGAATTCCTATAGAGTAAGATTGCATAAACTTGATAATCTGGATCCTTTTCTTGGTTGAATGAAGCTTTATTTATAGATTTCCTGGGAGAAGAAATGCACAGGGATTGCAAAGTGAGGCTTGGATTCAATTTAGAGGATTGAATGGTGAGAGATGGAGGAGATGGAGAAGATTTTGGGGATTGTCTCTACCCATGAAAACACTAGACAAGAGAAGAGGAAGGATTGATGGAAAAGGATTGAGAGATGAATTTCCAATTTGTCTCCAATTTGTCTCCAAAACTTCCTGTGAAGTTTGAAAGCATTAATTTTCACATATTTTGACATAAATTAGACATAGGATATCTAATTTGATTTTGAGGAAATATAGAAGAATATTCTTTATGCCTTTATTTAAATATTTTTGATTTATTTAAATTAGCAAAAGAGGGATAAATAATTTAATAAAACAAACTATAGAAGTTGTTTATTAAATTAAAATAGAAGAATATGATAATTAATCAATAAAGTGTTTGACCTTTATTTAATTAATTTAAGATTTGATGTGATAGAATACAATAGGGAAATGATAATTAAATCAAAAAAATTATTTAATTTTGTTTATTTAATTAAGATGAGATAATAGAAGAATTGGAAGATATTAAATGTGAATGTGAACGTGAACTATATAAATAAATATTTCTATATATTTAATAGTAGAGGAATTTAGGATAATTAATCAAATTCTCCAGACCAATTTTAGATGTATACATTTTGCCCCTCTTTGAAGTGATGTGTTTACGCATTGCTTCAAAGAAAATTTCGTTGTTACTGCTAGTATTGATGAAAAAAATTTAGTATGCCCCAGACATGCCCCACATATTGATTTTCAAATGATGATGGATAATATGCCCCCTCGAGAGATAAATTAATGATTTTATGATTTTTTGGGATTTTTCGATTTTTTCATGATGATTTGACGAAAATTTGATGATGATTTGATGAAGAACTAATTTATCTCCCAACATTGATGAAGAAAATTTAGCCCGTGGATGAATTTCAATTAATTTCATAAATAAAATTAATTAAAATAAAAGAAATCCCCTCAAAAATCCCTTTTAAAAAACCTATATAAGGTCAAAAAGGTCCTTTTCATCCTCATTTGTACTTTTTGACTTTCAAAACCTAGTGAGAGAGACATTTGAGCCAGCTGGAGCAAGATGTCGATTCCCTACCACACTTACCAGTTTCATCGTTGTCAACGTCACCAGCAGCCGATCGTCTACAAACCTCCAGTACATACCCGTAATCCACCTCGTAAAATGTGCTTTCTTAATTTTCATGCCCTTTTTGTGTTTTAGCACATCAATGTCGTGTTGTAGCACTTTGCACTCTAGTGTAGCACTTCTATTAACTATTGTAGCACTTTGAGGAATTAGTGCTTTCATAAATGAGTGCTTCAATAGTTTTATTTAGCACTTTGATGCCCGATTGTAGTGCCTAGAAAGTTCTAGCGCTTTAAAGCAATAAGTTGGTGTATTGAAGGTCTGTTATAGCGCCTTGATTAAAGTAGCGCTTTGATGGACTGTTATAGTGCATCAGATTGCCGAAATAGCGCTTCTGGTTATTTAGCACTTTGGATGCCTATTTTAGCGCATCTGAATGATGAAATATCACTTTTGACTTTTAGCGCTTTGGATGCCTAGTGCATCCATGTCATATTTGCAGATTTTGACACCGTTAACCTTGATTTTGTCAATTTCGATCATGTCCATTCTTCAGTTTGGTATGATTTGATTATCCAATTTCCACAATGACTGATTCTGATGATGAATAAGACTCAAGCTCATGATAGGAGAGAAATAATCCCATTATTGATGATCCTCATGATAGGTAGGGAATGATTTCATATCTGATAAACCTCATGATAGGTGAGATTAGATGATGGTTGTGATGAACCTCATGATAGGTGAGGTTAGTTGATGTTTGTTCATGAATTTTGATCAAAAATTCATACCAAAGTTTGATTGGATCTGATAGTAGAATGGCTTGTAATTTTTGACATAGTGCACTAATTTTAAACTTTTTATGATGATAGGAGCATCTGGGTAACCTCCAGATGTAAGAGCGATTTCCATGGACTATTGATTTGATTGCACATTTGACTCCGGATGAGATTTAGATCATAGCTCGATGTGGTTTGTCTAGTCATCTTGATATGCCCCAGATTAGGATTAATTAGGGTCTCCTTATTGCCTTGGCCGAGCGGTGGCACAACGATCATAACACCTTCCATTTACCCACCAACGAGATGACAATCACACCAGAGGATGTGTGGCAGATATTGTGGATACCTTTTATTGGAGAGGTCATAGTCTATGGTTCACATGAGACTGGTGGGAGAGATGCACTTCGTAGAGTATTCCATGATTAGCATATTGCAGGACCAAGTGTTCGATGGCAGACGATAGTTGATGCTTATGCTAGTCTACCAGCAGTGCTAGCTGGATTTATTGGAGGCTTCCTTTGTCCTAATTGCAGGTCTAAGGGATTCTCTATGGGTTGGGGCCATATTCTTGAGAGCATGGTCATGCACGGGACCAAATATGCATGGGGGATGTGTATGCTAGCCCACCTTTATCATGATTTACACTTCATGGTGTACTTGGGAGGACACAGCCTATCAGCAGGGATGACTCTTTTACAGGTTTGGGCATGGGAGCATTTTTCCATTGCATGACCATTTCTGGTACTTGACAGACCTGCAGGCAGACCATATGTTTTTTGATACAAAGGTCGACTTACCTAGTCTCGGATGAGTAAGTTAGAGCATTGGAGGCGTGTCTTGGATGACTTGGAGAGTGTTGTTTGGCGGCTTTATCTGGATTACGAGTAGTGGGAGGAGGATGATCAAGTGATCGAATTTTTGTGTGATTTCACGTATCTAATTGGCAGGACTCCTTTTGTCTTAGAGAGATTTTTACTGCGGCGGGTCTACAGGTAGTACGGTATTGTGTAGTGTATGCATTAAGGGGTTGCTCATTATGCCCGACGATAGAGTGATACAGCAGATTGGGGGTCATGCTTGTCTTATGAGACATTAGTGGAGGGATATCAGACTCTGTAGCCATCAGCTTGGGATATGCGTGGGGATATTGTAGAGGCACCTGTGACAGAGGAGTATATCGTGTATTTAGCTTTGCATCCATGTCCTCAGATCACCATTCCAAATGAGCCAGCACCATTACCTGTGGAGGAGGACGCTACCGAGGATCCTGCCATAGCCGTTGAGGGCAAGGAGGATAGTGGATCTGATACTAAGTCGAGCAACAGTGTTGAGAGCAGCAGGGGGGATAGCAGCAGTGATGACGGGGATGGTGGTGGTGGAGGTGGTAGAGGGGTTGGGCCAGGCAGTGTGGGTCCATCTTTGAGTAGGCCTCATAAGAGGTGAGCAGTGGAGATGCCCTCTGTGGATCATCAGAGATAGATTGCGAGCCTACAGGTGCAGGTAAAGACTCTACAGGGACAGTTAGTGTAGGCATAGGGTTTACTCATGCAGACATAGACATAGATGCAGACTCAGGCATAGGCTCATGCATAGGCATTGGCACAGGTCCAGGGACAGTTGGCAGTTGTTCAGACACAGGTTGGTACCTTGACAGCTGAGAGGGACAATGCTAGACGGATCATCGAGAGGGCACAAGAGACTGCAGAGACCTTACAGAGAGTAGTCGATGGCACTTTTGTTGTTGATTATATGAGGGAGGTTCTGCGGGTTGGCCGAGAGGCAGAGTTTTATAGGAGTAGGTATCATGATGCAGTTCCTGTCGATCGCAGAGTCAGTTATGCCCCATCGAGATCTGGTAGGACACGTACCCAAATAGTCAGCGAGGGTGTGACGCAGCCTTCACGGAGAGATCCTAGAGATCCTGGTCCATTTGGAGGTGGTGGTGGTACTGGTCCTTTTATGCCTACACCTTCTAGCAGCAGTAGATCTTAGATGTTGTTTATGATTTTGAGATATTCTTTTGAGACATGATGTATACTTCGAGTCAGTTCATTTTTGACAATGTATCTTTTCTTATTTCAGACTTCATTATTATACTTGACATTGATGATATATATGATTATGTAGTTGATTTATATTGATCTGTGATGGTTATCTATGATTCTATGATGGATGTATTTATTTTAATGTGATGATTCTAATTTGAAATGCTTATGTATGAATATATGATGTTGGATGTATGTGTTCTAAATGATAGTTTTTGCAATGAATGATATATGGATAATAATGACATGTTTTACATTTATTTTAATGTGATGAAATGTATGGATGTATGGTGAATGCATTTATTTTAATGTGATGAAATAAAATTATGATTTTGCGATGGATGGTATATGGATGGATGGTGTAAATTTTACGATATATTCATGGATGATAAATGATGTATGGGTTAAAATTGATCAAATGTATATGATAATAATGTAATGAATGATATGGTGTAATGAACATGATGTATTTATAAAAATGATAGTTTGTGACGGATGATAATGTAATAAATGATATGGTGAAATGAACATGATGTATTTATTTATGATATGATGTGACGGATGATAATGTAATAAATGATATGGTGCAATGAACATGATGTATTTATAAAAATGATAGTTTGTGATGGATGATAATGTAATAAATGATATGGTGCAATGAGCATGATGTATTTATAAAAATGATAGTTTGTGACGGATGATAATGTAATAAATGATATGGTGCAATGAACATGATGTATTTAAAAATGATATGATGTGGACTATATGGTATAATAAATGCACAACTATTTGATGTTAAATGCATGAATGATGAGATGATAAAATCTTTGCAATGATGAGATGATGCTCCTATATGTTTTTGATAATTTTTGGTTTATGTCAAGTATACTCAATCATATTTGTAGAAAAGATAATCATTAATTGGAATCCTTTATGTAACACACACTCTGCAGATGTAGAATTTATTATGAATGCAGTCCAATTTTATCATGCAACTATATGCAAACCATTGTCATTTTAATAGTACTTTGTTCTTGGTATCATCATAGAGATTTTTAGGATGTTGAAAGTACGTACAAGTGTTAATGGTATATGTTAGACCAATGACAACCTGAGTACTATTTTCATGATTTTTTGATATTGCAAGCGAACACAAGCATCTAGGTATAATTGAACCAAGATGACCTGAGCATTTCTTGTGTAAACAGGCAGAGATTAATCATTTTAGTGTGTGAATTTTGAATGTCATCGGTGATACATTTGCATAGCACATCGCCCGATAATTCACACTTTTATATGATTAACGTATAGACAACAGACAATCAAAATATCATTCTTCTTCCTAACTTCTCTAGTTCAATACATCATCGAGTTACTCCAAAGAAATGATAATAATTAATCAAAAATACAACTTATCCACTTTTTACTTAGAGTGTTTCAATCATTATTCAGATTAGATTATCCATCCTGATTTTGTGATGTTTTTGTGATTTTCTGAGATTTTGACCAAAGACCTAACCTACTAACCTATCCTAGGGGTCTCGAGGGCTGATTAAAGATTAGCCTTGCCTACGTTACATACACAGAGACCACGTAGTTTGACTGACACAGACTCATGTTTTTGGTTTTTGCTTTTCTAGACTGACTTTTTGACTTGTTTTTAGATTTTCTGATATGATATGGATGTTTGATGTGTTTCCGATGGTGATTGATGTTATGCTTTGATCATTGTTTTTTTTTTCTTGTCATACTGTTGTTTGCCCATTTGGCAAAGCCTGATGTTTTTTTGCCCCCATTGATATCCAGATGTTGCCCCCAAGCTAGAGTGAGACTTGACCATGTGAATGATTTGATAATGGATGCAATGATGGCAAGACTAATGATATGATATGAAATGGTAATGACGGCCAGACTAATGATCCTGATATGTATCAAAATAGATTGGAAAGCTGGTTTAGAATCACATACGATGCCTGTTTCTAGGTTTTCACCATATGTTTTGATTACCTTTTTTTTTTTGTATTTTTTGTGTTTTCTATTACCAATACGCCTGTTTGCCAAGTTTTCATCAAGGAAACCATTTTCTAGAAGTTTGACCCGTGCACTAGGAAATTTAGGTACAAATTTTTTTGAGATGGATACTGTTGATAGTTTCATCAAACAAATCCCCCTCTGATGTTGATAGTTGATAGGCTCCTGATCTATACACTGATATGATGACAAAAGGACCTAGCTAGTTAGGTTCAAACTTCCCTTTCTTTTCCCTGTCATGTTGATTTCTAGGGTTCTTTTTTAGGACCAAATTGCCAACCTGAAAAATCGTAGGTTTTACCCTATGATTATAGCTCCTTGATATTCTCTATTGGTAAGTTGTTAGATGGTTGACAACTTGCTGACAATGCTCATCCAATAATTCTAGTTCTTGAAGTCTGGATACCCTATAGTCCTCATCTGAAATTATTCCTCTGAGTGATACACGGAGTGATGGAATCTCTACTTCAATGGGTAGTATGGCCTCTGATTCATATACCAGGGCATATGGTGTAGCTCCTGTCAGTGTTTTGATACTAGTTCTGTAGGCCCATAGTGTAGGATTAAGCTGAACATGCCAATCACGTCCAACATCGTCAACCGTTTTCTTGAGTATTTTCAAAATTATTTTGTTAGAGGCCTCTACTTGGCCATTTCCCTAAGGATAGTACGGTGTTGAGAAATGATGTTGGATATGAAACCTTTCACATAATTCTTGGACATCTTGGTTTTTGAATGTCCATCCATTATCTGTGATAATAGATTGATGTATGCCATACTAAAAGATTATGTAATTCAGTATGAATAACGAGATCTGTTTTCTAGTGATAGTTGTAAGAGGAACTGCTTCTATCCATTTTGTAAAGTATTATGTTGTTGTGATTATGAACTTGTGTCCATTGGATGAAGATGGATTTATCTTTCCTACCAAATCTAGTCCCCATTGACAAAAGGGCCATGTTGATGTGAATGGATGCAAATCTTGAGCTGGTGCATGGATCAGATTACTGTGAATCTGACACTTTTGGCATTTCTTTACAAACTGATAAGACTCTTCTCCATACATGGCCAATAATATCCTAAATGGAGGAGTTTCTTTGCTAGAGTTATAACACTCGAATGAGTGCCAAAAATACCCTCATGAACCTCACGTAAGGTCATCTCAGATTTGTTGTGTTCTAAACATCAGAGTAAGGTACCATCAAGACCTCGACAATAAAGGATGTCGGCAATTAAAATATACTAGGCGGATTGGTGGATGAAATTGCATTTTTGGTTCCTAGAAAGATCGAGTGGGAGGATATTGTCCTTTAGGTAAGCATAGGTTTTCTCATAGACTGAGGTTTCAATGGTATCTAAATGGCATATGGTATTGGATTCTGAGCTATTGTAAGAAGGACATGATACTTGTTCTACCATAAACTCATACCGATTGCATTTCTCTGGCAATTGTAAGAGTGAAGCAATTGTGGCCATAGCATTTGCCGCTTTGTTCTCTACCATTGGAATTTGATCAAATTTGACATTGACAAAAAACTATTTTAGATCATCTATTTTCTGTTTATAGGGCATTAAATTTTCATCTTTCATCTGATACTCGTCATTTACTTGATAAATGACTAGTTGAGAATCCCCATATACCTATAATTATGTGATCTTCCATTCAATTGAAATTTTGACCCTAATGATTAGTGCTTCATATTCTGCCACATTATTGGTACATTGAAACATCAGTCTATAAGATTTTGAGATGGTGTGTCCTTGGGGAGTGATGAACAAAATCCCTACTCCAGATCCTCGCTGTGTATATGATCCATCAAAATACAATATCCATTGTTGTGGCGTCACTATCGGAATGTCCGCATCTGGAAACTCCATTGTCATAGGTTGATCATCTGGTAAAGGAGCCTCAGCCAATTTTTCGGTGATTGCTTGACCCTTGATGGCTTTTCTTTCCACATATTGAATATCAAACTCACTTAAGAGCATGACCCATTTAGCCAGTCTACTTGTTAAGGCAGCCTTACTGAGTAGATATTTTAAGGGGTTGATTTTCTCTATAAGCCTGATTATGTGAGTCATCATATAATGTCACAGTTGTTGAGTAGAAAACACCACCGCCAAGCAATATTTCTCAATGAAAGTGTAGTTTATTTCATAGCCATTTAAAGTTATGTTGATGTAGTAGATGGTGTGTTCCTTTCCGTCATAATCTTCATGTGCTAATAACACTCCTAAAGAGATATATGTTGTTGCAATGTATAGTATCAAAGGTCTTCCTTCTATAGGTGGCATGAGAATAGGCGGTGACATTAGATATTTCTTTATTTGATTGAACGTTGTTTCACACCCATTATCCCATTTGAAAATGATATTTTTATGCAATAGATGATTGAATGGATGACTTTTGTCTGCCAACTAGGAGATAAATCTCCTGATTGATTGGAGCCTTCCTTGTAGTGATTTGAGTTGACTGATATTTCTGGGTGGCGGTATTTCCATTATTGCCTTGACTTTCCCTAGATCTACTTCAATGCCCTTTTGCAAGACAATGTATCCCAAGAGTTTTTCTTATGTGACCCCAAAGACACACGTCTTGGGCTTTAGCTTGGCATTGAATTTCTCTAGCCTTGTGAAGATTTTGCTTAGAATATGCAGATGTCCTTCCCTAGTACAAGATTTAACCAAGATATCATCCACGTAATCCTCCATAAAGGTGTGCATCCTATCGTGAAATATTGTGGTCATTGCTCTTTGATAGGTTGCTCCTACGTTTTTAAAACCAAATGGCATGACATTCCAGTAGAAGGTTCCCCATGGACATGTAAATGCAGTCTTCTCCTAATCTTCTGGAGCTATCTTAATTTGGTTGTATCCAGAGAAACCATCCATTATTGACAACATGGCATGCCCTGTCGTTAAGTCTACAATGATGTCTATATTAGGTAATGGGAAATCATCCTTTGGGCATGCTTTATTCAGGTCCTTGAAATCCATACATATTCTGATGTTATTGTTTGGCTTTGAGATAGGTACAATGTTTGATATCCATTCGGCATAATCAATAGACCTTATGAATCCAACACCTAATAATTTCTTTAGCTCAGCCTTTACCATTAATGTGATATGGGGATGCATTTTTCTCAATTTTTACTTTACAAGCTTGATTCATGTAGGAAAAGACAAATGATGCATGAGAAGGTTTGGATCCAAGCCTGGCATATCAGAATATGACCAAGCAAAGTTAATGTTTATTTCCTTAAAGAATTTGATAAATTCTGGTCTCTCTTGATCTGTCATAGATTCTGCCAGATGTAGATTTTTTGCTCTTTCTTCAGTGCCAATGTTTACTAACTATGTTGGCTCCACCAGAACTGATGACCATTCATGATAATGCTCTGGAAGAGTGTCAAATCTCCCATCCTTCAGTGCCTCAGAGAGGTTTTCACTGTTAGATGCATTCTTTATTTTTTCTTTTTCAAGATCTAATGCTGCCATAGAATGGTTTTCACCATTAGATCTATTATCCTTGTTCTTACTTTTTCAATTGGAATATTTGACACCCTCCTTCCGAGTTGTGTTGTTATGAGAATAATGGATAGAACTTGTACTAGGTTCATCACAACATAGGAAATTTATGATGGCATCATCGTTTGCAAATATGGGTACATTTATAGGTTCCCAGTCAATAAGTTTAGGATGGACTAAAGGCATGAAGTCATCAGATTGACTTAGGTTGATGGGGGTAAGGGTTAGTACAGCTATGTCATCATAGTCATTATTAGGGATGTCGAGATCAATGATGGTACCCTCTTCAAGATCGTCTAGTTCACTTGATGTTTGTTCGTCCCCACTTGAGTCATCGATATTTAGTGATCCTGATACGAATGGTCTAGACCCAGAGCTCTGTCCCTCCTCACGCGTAGGTGCATATTTTTTTATTACATCAATCTGGATATATGTGTAAGATATATCGAAACACAGATCCCATTCATATTCATTTGAATCTATTTCAGATCTATCTCTAACCTGAAGGATTCTTTCAACAGCCTTCTTTATCATTTCTTATTTTTGTTCTTCTAAGTATCCCAATCCTGTTTTATCTTTTGAAGGAAGAGTGAGAGGCTGAATAGGTTCTACGATGCCTTCCTTCCTTTTTCCAATAGGTCCTTGTCCCTCATAACCCATTTTTTCTAGGATAGCCTTCCCTTTGCCATATTTTTTTGTATTGATATTGATATCCTTGATACTGATATTTGTTGATGTCAATGGTTCTTCATCTTTGTATAACCAATTGAGGATAGCCTTGTTGTCTGATTCATCCTCTATAGTACCAAATTTTACAAATCTTTCTTCTAGAACTATGATAGGCAGTGATGTTCGATGTTTGACCATTGATAGTTGGCCATATGTCTTTGGAGATGGCATCAATTGTGAAAGATTGAGTGATTGCTCAATAGCATATTGTCCCATTCCCTTGTCTGTCAGATGGACCTGTTCCTGAAATATCTATGATAAAGAAGTTTGGGGATTTGGATTGTTTGATAATTGAGTATCAACAAGACTCGTATCTTTTGATTTATCCTTTTTCTCTACCCACTTGGTGGTGATATTTGGACGTTTTTCCCCATTCAATGACTTTGACCTGGATGCTTCCCTATTGTGAGGTACAAAGGTATCTTGAGAGATTCTAAGTGTGTCACAATGCTGAGGATGATTATAATCGACTGATATAGTCACCTCTTGTCCATTTACTGGGAATTTTAAGCATTGGTGATATGTGGAAGGCACTGCCTACATTTCATGGATCCATGGGTGTCCTAAGAGTGTGTTGTAAGTTAACTCTTTTTCCAGTACCTGGCATGCTATGTGTTTCATCATCGGTCCCACTTTAATGGGTAACACAATCAGTCCCTTTGAAGATCTCTCTTCCTCATCATATGCCTTTATTGTCATTTTCCTTCGGGCATCAATAGCATCATCTAAATACTCTAGTGCACGAATTAACTTTTGACACGATGATTGTGGATCAAGACTTCAATATGGAGTACGGTGTTATGGGGATGGTTAAGTGACACATCATCATGTTCAGTGAATGATAGACAATGTGGTGTAGTCAAATGCCCCACCATAGCCTGGAATTGGCAAACATCTAGATTTTTCGATACCATAGTGGCAACTAGTGCTTGTTCTAGAACCTCCTTATGTGATGGTGATAGTTTGAGGAGTTCTAGTATTGATATCTACACTGGAATTTTTTGAAGCTAATTGAAAATGTTGTAATGAGATGGAGGTGGAGTTGTGTTTTTAGGTGCAACTCCCTTTAAGACTACCTTGGATTGCCCCCTCATCATTACATTTACTAGTTTATAGTCCTATCGTTCTCTGATTTTTAAAACGTTTATTTGATTTTCAGAGACTTGTATGCTTGGGAGAAAATCCAAAGGGGTAGTGTCATTGGTTTTGTATTTGTCCATGTTATGACCAATGGTATTTTCATTTTCCACTTCAGTGAGACAAAGGATCATTTTATCATAGACATGATTGATATTTTTACCTTTGTTGTTCATAGAAGATGATGCTCCTTTGTCATAGTTTGGTAAAGGGTCCTTGAAGGTTGTATGATCTTTATTTTTTAGGTGTCCCTCTACATATATCTTGTTATTGTCGATTAGATCTTGAACTATGTGTTTTAACTCCATGCAATCATTAGTTTTGTGGCCTTTATTGTTGTGGAAGTTGCAATAATCTATGTCATTCCACAATGTTGGTTTGACCTTTGGATCCCAGAATCTTGCTTCCCGCGTAGTGATAAGGCCACTTGTGACTAGTTCTTTCATCGTTGATTCCAATGTTTGGCCTAAAGGTGTGAACCTATGCCAGTTTGATGATTTTTCATATGTTTGCGGTTTTGTGATTTCGTTGTTCTGAATGACATTTGACTTGATGATTTGATCATTGTTTTGATTTGTTTTTGAAGTAGAAGCTGTCAAGTTGAAAACTGGTTTGGCATTTTGTAAATCACTTGCAGTTTTGTTGGTCCCTGTATTTATGTTCTTTTGCCAAAATTTTGGTTTGTCATTGTTGGGGTATTGATTTGAGGAGTTTGTATTATTTGATTTGTCATTGAAATGTTTGATAACCCCTCTTTTGACTAGCGCTTCTTCAATCTTAAGGCCATTTTCTATCACCTTTTCAAACGTAGGAGGACATTGTAATTCGAGTTTGTAACTCATCTCGTCTGTCAAATTATCTATGAACAACTCCATTTTCTCTTCCTTAGGAATGGAGCGAGGATATCTAGCGAATAGTCATCGCCATCTTTGTAAAAAGGACAAGAATGTCTCCCCTTTGTTTTGTTTCATGTTATATAGATCCTTTATCGTGACATCATGTTGGATGTTAAAAGAATATTGGGAGATGAACCTATTGACAAGTTCTTCAAAAATCCTGATTCCTGGCTGTAATTTGGAAAACCATTCCATACACAAACCTCCCAAGCTTCTTGGGAATAATCTCATCAGGTAACTTTCCTCTTGAGAAAACTCTAGGCTCATGGTTTTGAATTCGCGGATACTTCCTTTCATTGTATTTGTCATACTTGGGGAATTCATGGTGTCAAGGAAAAGGTCTCATGTCGACTGTTGAGTCAAAAGGATAAGGACAAATGTCCTGTACTACATACCTTTTGGTGTTTCCTTTTGTCATGTCTTGTATTTGTTGTTATAAGATCTTCATTTAGGATGTTAAGGAAACAACCGTATCAACACCTTGTGTGTGTTGTGGTATTTTGGTTCCGTTTGTTCCAAGTGCTTCTCTTAGGAAATTCACGTCAAAGTCTTTGGGAAGCTTAGCACTTGATTTAGCCAACATTAAGAGGTATTTCTCCATGTCCTGCTCTAAGATCTTTTCCATGAATTTATGGAATTTTGGATCCTGTTGGGTTGTTTGTATGTCTTCTGGAGTTATTTCATTTTCGTCACTTTGATGTAGACTATTCTAGGGATTTTCTTCTACCATTGTGTTTGATGTTTCAAGTTCCTTTTCTAAGAGCCTCTGTTTTTGTAACCTGGTGAAGATTGGCATTCAAGTGTTTTGTTCTTTCTACCAAAATTTGATCTTCTATGTTGGAAAATGTCAAGTGAATTTTTAACAAAGTCAAATAAGATGATATATCTTATTGATAAGACTAGGTTAAAAATTTGATTACTATGCCTTGTTTCATGATGATAGGATGATAATATCCTGATGATGAAACTTTAGTGTAATAATCGAGATTTTTTATTTGATTTGACACTTTATGATTTGCAAGATCTGCATTTTAGTTGAAAAGACTTAAAACTTGTAGGAACCTATCTGATTTTGGTTTCTAGACAATGAATCTGATAAAAAGATACCTATGTTTTGATAAAAATACGTGTTTAGATGACAGACAAACTGATTGATATGTTCTAGAACTCTTTGTTTTAAAAGTGCTAAAACAGAGTTCAGAAGCACTAAAACAAGTCTTGGATACGCTATTTCGCAGAAGCGCTAGAACAGAATTCAAAAGCGTTAAAACATATGATGGAAGTGTAAGAATGGGGAAAATCAAATAGTATTAGATTAAGTGACAGTCAACACTTCGAAACTATTATCCCAATCTAAACAAGAGAATACAAACAAAGAGAGCAATCAAAATGAAAGAAAATGAAATAAAGCACTCCCCTTTGAAGTTGATTCTTTCTCTTGTCTCTCCTATTTCTTCTTATGCCAATATTGCCCTTAGATTTGTTGATGAAGTTGTGCAAATACCTGCAAATAGTAAGCAAGAAAGTTGGAGATAATGACTGTTAAATTGAAAATGGAGGGGAAGGGTTTCTTTTATAGACAACCATTCGAATGGACGGACAAGATTGATCTTCCAGAAAGATTCTAAGATCAACGGATGAGGATTCATGAGAGGGAAGTTATGAAATGGATGGCCAAGATCGAGTTTCTAGAAAGATGCCAAGATCTACGGTTGAGAATTGATGCAACCAGAATATGCCATGCATGGAAAAGATATGACGCCGACGGCTATGATGCCTGATGGCTATGACAGACATGCAGGACATGCAGACTATGACATGAAATAATGACAGGGGATCTTTGACCAAAATAGAGGGATAAATAATTTATTTTAAATTATTTATTTGAAAATGGAAGAGGATGACAAGTGGCAAATAAATAATTTATTTTAAATTATTTATTCGAAAATGGAGGAGAAGGACAAGTGGCAAATAAATAATTTATTTTAAATCATTTATTTGGAGGAAATGAAAAAGGAGATTTAATTAAATTCATAAATTTAATTAAAGAAGGAGATATAAATTAAATATGGATAATTGATTAGGATCAATTATTTAAAGGAGAAGAATGACACATAATTAAATAATTTCGTTAATTATTTAATTATAGAAAAATAAAAGGTCAAATAATTATTATTATCTGACTATAGACATGTGATAAAAGATAAATAATTAAATAAATAATAATTTATTTAATTATTGAAGAAAGGGGTATTAGTGACAATTAAATAATTTTAATTGATCAAGATAGAAATGAGAAGGTGAATCAATTAAATAATTAAAAACTATTTAATTAATAAAGGAATATGATCGAACATAATTGAATAATTAAAATTATTCAATTATTGAAAGATGATGACTAGGAAAAATGATGCTCATAGACTTAGGACATTTTTCAGTGTCTACATTTTGCCCCTCTTTGACATAATGTAGTTCATCGCATTGTGTCAAAGAAATTTAATTCTGAAATATGCCCCAGTGTAAAGAGAAAGGGGAAGGATGACCAAGAGGGTTGTGGTATGCCCCCTCGAGAGGACATGCGGGTTCAAAGAACATGAATGTGCTCTTGAAATGGAAGATAAGACTAAAGGATGAAGGATAGAAGAAATGTTAGCATGAAAAGGGGAAAGAAGATAGACAGGAAATGATAATAGAACCAACTTCCATGCTTACATTTATATTTATCATCATTGGGCATCAAAATGTCACAAATGGACCACAAACACCATGGTATGATATAGACCAAAGTGTGCAAGGTGACCATTTGGGAGAGACAAATCTTCAAAAAGACAAGGAATGCCCCAGCTCATACTAAGGACCCAATTGTCCCAGTCCTTTTGCCAAGACAAACCATAGGCAACAATCAAAGAAAAGAGGCCATGATCCATCATCGTCCCTCTAAATCCATTAATAGGACATCCTCGAAGAGACTAGTAACATGACCCAAAACCAATCGAAAAGATAAGAAAATCCAGACCAACAAAGTGTTTGCCAAGATAGTGTTGTCCAATGATAATGATGATTGTTTGATTGGTTGATTAGGTTGACCACGATGACTGAGTTGATTGATAGGTTAATAAGGATTGGTAAAATGATTTGATTGATGATGCTGAGCCTCAGGAAGGACACATCCTGATGAAGGAAAGATTGATTGACCAAGCTGATAAGATTGAGTGGTGTGACAAAGTTGATTGATAATGATAATGCCCGGTTTCAGGAAGGACACATCCTGATTAAGGAAAGATTGATTGACAAAGTTGACAAGATTGTTTGATTGTTTGACAAATATTGATGAATATGACCAAGCGATGTGACAATACCCAACCATAGGAAGGACACATCCTATTTAGGGAGAGGACACATCTGATAAAGTTGACCAAGTGACAAGTGTTGACATGACACCCTGACTGCAAGAAAGACACATCCTGCTTAAGGTGAATGACAAGGTTGAGAAAGTCCAATCCCAGGAAGGATGTATCCAGATAAAAGACAAGAGATAAGACCAAATGAGACAAATGACATGATGCCCCATTCCGATATAAGACTAGTGACTTGATTGAGTTGATGATAGGATAATTGATTGATGAAAGATTTAATTTGTTTGTTGTTTCTTGATGTAGTTTGAATGATGATTGCTTTCAGATCAAGCACACGACCCAACTCGATGAACCCTAAAGGACTTGACCTAGGGGGCCTCGGGGGCTCATCGATAGATGGCCTTGCCTACGTAGCAGTGCACAGAGACCTCGTAGTTCGACACGACTTGAATTTGTCTTATTTGACAAAATACTAGGTCATGATGTTATTTGGACAACCTAAAGGGACTGACCTAATGCCTCGGGGGCTCATTTAAGATGAGCCCTTGCCTATGTAGCAAACGCACAGAGGCAACGTAGTTCGACCACTCTAACAAAACTGATTCAGACTCAGACTCTATTTTTGGGATTTTTGAAGCTTTTTGATTTTTTTGGATTTTGAAATGTTTTGATTTTTTTTGGATTTTTATTTTGGTTTTTTTTGGATTTTGAAATTTTTTGGTTTTTTTCTTTTTTTGGATTTTGAAAGGTTTTAAAGGGTTGATACCATGTATTATTTCCCATGAAGATGCAAGTCAAGGAATTGCCCCCCAGTCAGGTATAGGAATAACTTATTATGCACGAGGGGAAGTGGTGAATGCGACAGGTGGATATGGAAGTGAAGGATGCTAAATGTCGATGGTTTTTAGGCCATGGGAAAGATGACAAAGCTTTATTATGGATGAGTAATGGGTGTGAATGGACGAAAGACCAGATGGAGTGAAAGTAGAAAAAGGAGCATAGATCAACTACACATGGTGCCTGTTTGCCAGGTTTTCACCATGGTACTTATCCAAAGCGCCACCGAAGTGGTTTTCACTTTTGGATGAATTATTTTTCTTTACTATTTTTTTGATTTTTTTTTATTTTGATTTTTTTTTTATTTTGTGACTTTTTAAGGGATACTCTGAGAATCAAGTATAATACTTGTGAAGGTGCATGCTGTTGATGGGTTCAGACAATGGTTCTCCTTCAGGAGTAGAAAGCTGATAAGCACCAGATCCATATGCTATTGTGACAATGTACGGGCCCAACCAATTAGGCTCAAATTTACCAGGTTTTTCTCGTTCAACTTGGTTCTTTGGATTCTCCTTTAGGACCAGATCACCAATGTCAAAACTTCTAGGATGAACCTTCTTATTATAACTGCGTCGAAGGCGGTTCTGATATGCTTGCAAGTGTGTCAAAGCATTTTGTCTCTTTTCATCCAGTAACTCTAGCTCATGTAGACGGGATACACGGTATTCTTCTTGGTCAATCAAGCCATGCATAGAGACTCGTAGGGATGGTAACTCGACCTCTATAGGAAGTATTGCTTCAGATCCATAAACAAGGGAATATGGTGTGGCTCCTATGGGGGTACGAATACATGTGCGATAGGCCCATAAAGCAGGGTTAAGTTGTAAGTGCCAGTCACGGCCAACGTCATTAACAGTCTTCTTTAAGATCTTTAGGATAGTCTTATTAGATGCCTCAGCTTGACCATTACCCTGGGGGTAATACGGAGTGGAAAAATGATGTTGAATATGAAATTTGTCACAAAGTTTGTGAACATCTTGGTTTTTGAAAGGGCGACCATTATCTGTAATGACGGAGTGTGGGATACCATAACGACAAATGATGTAATTCAGGATGAATTTGGCTATTTGCTTACCGGTAATGTAGGTCAATGGAACGGCTTCAATCCATTTCGTAAAGTACTCAGTGGCGACAAGGATAAACTTATGCCCATTGGAAGAGGTGGGATGGATCTTTCCTATGAGGTCGAGTCCCCATTGAGAAAATGGCCATGGTGAAGTAAGCGGCTGCAATTCCTGAGCTGGTGCATGTATGAGATCTCCATGAATCTGACATTGGTGACATTTCTTCACAAAATGATAGGCATCATGTTCCATCGTAGGCCAATAATATCCTGTTCTCATGAGCTTTTTGGCTAAGGTAGGACTAGCTGAGTGAGCTCCACATATACCATGATGTACCTCTTGTAAGGTTGTTTGTGCTTCATTTGAGTCGAGACATCGAAGGAGGGTACTATCTAGGCTACGACGATAAAGGGTGTCTCCGATGATGGCATATTTAGATGCTTTTCGGATGAAGGTCTTATGTTGGTTAAGGGACAAGTCAGGAGGTATAATCTAGTCATGTAAATAGGCATAAATGTCTTTGTACCAAGGTGAATCAAGACCAACAAGTTCACACACAAATTCAGTTTCGGGGACATCGAACGCAGGGATCAACAACTATTCTACCAAGAACTCATATTGTGGTGCATTATTGGGAATGTCCAAGAGAGATCCAATGGTAGCCATTGCATCAGCTGCTTTGTTCTGGATTCTCGGGATTTGTTCAAAAGAAACATTGTCAAAGTATAGTTTGAAACTATCCACCATGCGTTTGTAGGGCATCAATTTCTCATCCTTAGTATCATAATCATCATTGACTTGTTTTATCACTAACTATGAATCACCATAGACCTGAAGATCCTTGATTTTCCATTTTATTGCTATTCGAAGTCCTATCAATAGTGCCTCATATTCTGCTATGTTATTAGTGCAAGAGAATGCTATTCGAAATGACTTAGGAATGGAGTCTCCTTGGGGTGTGATGAACAAAATTCCAGCTCCTGAACCGTGACTTGTGTGAGATCCATCAAAATATAACTTCCATGTAATTGGTGTGTTTATGACAAAGATTGATTCATCTGGGAAATCAGATATCAAAGGATGATTTTCCTTTACGGGTGCATCTGCAAGTTGATCTGCTATCACTTGTCCTTTTATTGCCTTTCGATCTACATACTCAATGTCATATTCACTTAGCATCATAACCCATTTAGCTAGTCTTCCTATCAGTGCTGCTTTGCTAAGAAGATATTTCAGAGGATCAATTTTGGCGATCAGCTTTGTCTTATGATTCAACATGTAATGTCTCAATTTTTGTGCTACAAATACCACTACTAGACACGCCCGTTCAATAGGACTATAATTCACCTCATATCCAACCAGGGTGCGACTAATGTAATATACAGCTCGTTCTTTTCCATCATTATCATTTTGTGCTAATAATGCCCCCAATGCTGATGTTGTTGCTGTCACATATAATATCAAATATTTTCCATCAATTGGAGGCATTAGAACTGGTGGAGTTAGTAGATAATTTTTAATTTGATCAAATGCTTCTTGACACTTTTCTGTCCAGTTGAAGGGAATGCCTTTTCTTAACAAATGCTGGAATGGGTGGATCTTGTCTGCTAACTAAGCAATGAACCTATGGATTGATTGTAGTCTCCCTTGCAATGTCCTCAATTGACTGATGTTGGTTGGTGGTGGCATTTCTAAGATAGCTTTGACTTTCATTGGGTCAACTTCTATTCCTCTGCGTGATACTATGTATCCAAGGAGTTTGCCTGATTGGACCCCAAAAACACATTTTTTTGGATTTAATCTAAGTTGGTATTTCTCGAGTCGTGTGAAAATATTTTCTAATACTGCTAAATGTCCACTTCATTATATGGATTTAGAGAGAAGGTCATCAACATAATCTTCCATCAACACATGCATGTAGTCATGAAACATTGTGGTCATCGCTCTTTGATATGTAGCTCCAGCATTTTTTAGTCCAAACGGCATTACATTCCAACAAAAAGTTCCCCAAGCACATGTAAAAGCTATTTTTTGTTGATCTTCAGTAGCAATCCTTATCTGATTATAACCTGAGAATCCATCCATGAGTGATAGCATTTCATACCCAGCTGTGAGGTTTACAATGATGTCGATGTTTGGCAGAGGAAAATCATCCTTGGGACAAGCTTTGTTGAGATCTCTAAAATCTGTGCATATTCTAATTTGACCATTTGGTTTAGTGATAGGAACAAGGTTTGATATCCAATCTGCATAATCAATAGAACGAATGAATCCCACATCTAGAAGTTTCTTCAATTCTGCCTTTACAAGGAGTGCAATTTGTGGATGCATTTTTCTTAGCTTTTGTTTGTATGGCTTGGCATTAGGTAGAAGTGGTAAGTGATGTAAAACCAATTCAGAATCCAATCCAGGCATATCTGCATATGACCAGGCGAAATTGACTTGTCTTTCTGCAAAGAATTTTGTGAACTCGGGCTTTTCCTTGGCGGTCAAAGATGCTGCTAACTGTATGATCCTGGAATTATCTTGTGTTCCAATATTCACCTCTTCTATTTCTTCTATCAACAATGGTGATCTCTCATGGTCTATTGGGAGACACTCCAATCCTCCATCTTCAGGTGCCTCAGGGAGGTTTTCACCTTTAGATACGTCCTTTATTTTTACTTTTTCATGATCAACAGGTGCCTTTCGGTTTTCACCTGAAGACCTATTATTTCTATTTTTTATTTCATCATATTCATTTTTGCAACTAGAGGATAGGATAGCCTAACCAAAGTATGCAGTATAATCAAGTTCTATGGAAAATCCAGCCTTATGATCCCCACTAGGTATTCCTTCATGAAGTCCCATAAACTAAGGGATTGCTTCATCATTCTCGAAAGTGTCCAAACTTGGTGGGTCTTGTTGATCCCAATCTATGAGTTGTGGGTAGACAAGGGGTAATCCATCATCATTGTTATCAAGATTCATGGTGTAGGTAGAGAGGGTAAAGATAGACGTAGAGTCATCAGGTTCCCAGGAGACAGTGTCGATGGTTTCCCAAAAGTTTTTAATCCATTCTTCTTTATTTAAGGGGGCTTTGGGACGAGGGCTTGGTAGACTCACCGGGGAACTAGTTGTAAGCTTTTGACTGAATTGTGTTTCAAGAGGAGGCTCATCAAGTATTCCGAATAGTTTATCTAAGTCCATAAAGGTAGTGGAGGATAGGGAATCCCATTCATATTCATTAGAATCGGCATCAAAATCCCAGGGGTCCTCATATGTCTTGATCTCATTTGAAGCATTAGCAACCTCACTTGAAGGTAATTTGATACCTTGGATAGTCACTTTTACAGGTACAAACCCTAACCCTTGATGTTTAATCAACTTAGGAGGTTGCAAGGGTTCTATCATTCCTTGTTTATTTAGGCCAAGACCACTGTGTCCATCATATCCTTTTCGTTTCATTATTGGGAACCCTTTTGGATACTGCTCAACTGGCAACCTCTTAGATTTAGTGTCTTCTTCTTCTCTGTACAACCATGTGAGAATGTGATCATCTAGAGATTCCTTGGAAAGTTCTCCCCATTTGGTGAAGGTGGTAGGGGGATTATGAAAGATGACCTTAGGCTACATGGGATGTGGTTTGCCATAAGACTTTGGTGATTTAGGCAATTTTCCAATGAAAAAGAGACTCTTCATGTTATATTCTCCACATCCTTTGTCTTGGATCTGGATCTTAGGCATGGAGGGGGTGGTGAATGGAATGGATGATTTGACCAACATAGATGGGTCAAGGTAGTGGGATGAAGTGGCGGATGAAGTGGAAGGTGAGGCCTCTCGATTGATGGGCACTTGACATTCCATAGTTCCTCTTAAGTTTGAACAATATTGAAAAGGATTGGGGTCGCCTGGAATGGTGATTTCAGTGCCATTGTGTGGAAATTTGAGGCATTGATGGTAGGTGGATGGGATAGCTCTCATAGCATGAATCCAAGGACGACCAAGGAGAAGGTTATAATGTAAGTCTAGATCCAAGACATGGAATATTGTATGTTGTATGGCTGGGCCAACTCTTATAGGAAGTGAAATGACACCTTCAGATGAACGCTCAGCATCATCATAAGCTTTGATAGTGATTTTCTTTGTTCGGTCTATACAATTCTCAGAGTATCCCAATGCTTTCACCAATTTTAGTGAACAAATATTTAGACCCGCTCCACCATCTACTAAGACTCGTCTAATCTTGCATTTATCAACGCAAACTTCAAGATGCAAGGGATCATTATGATCAGATTTTGGTGTAGAAAAGTCTTGCTCAGAGAAGGTGACATGATGTGGCATAGCTAGGTATCCGACCATGGCCTGAAATGCATTGACATCTAGGTTGGCAGGGACAGATGCTTCTTGCAATGCTTTGTCAAGTATAGCTCTATGTTGTGGGGATGTGCGAAGGAGCTCCAAGATAGAGATTTGTGCGGGAGTTTTTCCCAACTGCTCTAGGAGATTATATTGGTTCTTGGGCTGAGGATTGGGTGGAGGTCCTGGAATAGTTATCTTGGTTCTGCGAGTAGCAACAGCACAATTTGAGTTTGGCTTGTTTATGGTGATGGTAGCAATGCGATCATCAAAGGGTTTTATGTTAAGAATGATAGTGCTATAGTCATGTTTGACTGTGGCATAGTTGGCACTATTGTTGTTCCCTGAACTGGAGGCTTTCCCTTTATCATGGTCTTGCAAGGGAGTTTTGAATATGGTATGATCAGTATTGGTTTTTCCTTGTGAATCTCCTACTGATATAGTTCCATCTTCAATGAGGTCTTGAATAATGTTCTTGAGTGTCCAACATCTTGGTGTTTTGTGTCCTTTGCTATGGTGGTATTCACAGTATTCATCTTCTTTCCACCAATCTGGTTTGATCAAGGAAGGTTCATAATTCTTGGTGTCAGGTAGTGTGATGGTATTGGTTTGCAAGAGTCGTTTGAGAATTGATTCAATAGGTTCACCCAAGGGGGTGTAGGTTCTCTTGGCACGAGGAGGTCCTCTTCGTTGTTGGTTGTTTTGGATAGCGTTTAATGTTTGGTTTTGACTCTGGATTCATGAGTTTGGCAGGGTTGATATATTAGACAAGGAGGGACCTTTAAGTTGAATGGTCGGACCTGTATTTATCAGTTTGGCATCAACAACTCCATCACTTGTTACATTTTTGTTTCGGGACCAGTATTTGCTCTTATCATTGTTGGATTTATGATTTTCTCTATTTATCTTGACTAGTCCTTTGGCGATAAGACCTTTCTCAATAAGGACGCCTTTCTCAAGGATCTCTTCAAAGGTTGTACAACATTGGATTTGAATTCGGCTCATGAGTTCTCCATTAAGATTTTCCACAAACATGGTGACCAATTGTTTTTCAGGAATGTGACAAGGGAATTTGCTAACCAAACCTCGCCATCTTTGGTAGAATGAGGTAAGGGATTCTCCTTCTTCTTGTCTAGTGGTGCTTAATGTTGCAAGGGTGACATCATTTTTAATGTTGAAGGAAAAATTGTTAATGAATTTGTCAGCTAGTTCACCCCATGTTCTTATTCCTGGAGGAAGATGTGAAAACCAATCTAAAGCTGCCCCTGTAAGACTTCGCAGAAATAGTCTCATTAAATAAGTTGGATCATATGATACTTCCATGCATGATGTGTTGAATTCTCGAATGTGTTCTATTGGATCCCCTATCCCCTTATACTTAGGCAAAGGTGGTGTTGTAAAATGAGGGGGAAAGGGGGGCATATATAAATTGTGATCGAATGGAAAGGGGCATAATTCCTCCACAGAATAGGTCTTTTTGTTGGTCCCCAATTGCATGTTAGTCATTTGTTGTTGAAGGGTTTTCACCTGTTGTATCAAGAGGTCTGCAAGTGATGGTGTTGCATTGCTTTGACTTGGTGCCATGATGCTAGCATTAAGGTCATAGGTTGAATTTGAATCATGATTGATGCCTTGTGATGTGAGACCTTGATTGCCATATTGATTTGTGTTGGTTTGATTTGGAATGAAATTGGCATTTGGGTTTGTCCCAAAGGTCATGTTTGCATGTGGTATGGTGTTTTGGAATTGATGTGTAGACCCTTGATTTGTGTTTTGGTTTGGAAAATTAGGTCCTTGGTTTGCAAATGAAGGTGTTGGTCCTTGACCAATGTTTTGTGATGAAGAAAGGATCCCTTGGTTGGTATTTTGAAATGAAGATGTAGGCCCTTGATTGACATTTTGCGATGGAATGTTTCCTTGGTTAGAATTTTGGAGTGATGAGAGGGACCCTTGATTCACATTTTGGAATGATGGGATGGATCCTTGATTATTGTGTTGCTTTTGGATTTTTCGTGAGACAATGTGGACCTTTCTAGGTTGACTTGAAAATTGGAACAAGGATCCTTGGTTTGCGTTTTGAAGTGTAGGAATGGGACCTTGGTTTGCTTTTGAGTCAAAGGTGTAGGACCTTGTGAAGTAGAACCTTGATGTGTGTTTTGGAAAAGGGGATTTGTAAAGGTCTTACCCAAGGAGTTGGAGTTGCTTCCAAGTGTAGAATTTTGTCCTTGTGTAGCAGTATGGGTTTCCTTGTTGCCAAATGTTGGGATATTTGGGATATGTGTGGTGGTGGTACTCATGTGTGAGGTTATCCCAAGGGGTATATTTGTTGTTTGTGATGATGATGGCATGCCAAGTGTAAATGGATTTTCAGTTTCCTCTTCTACAAGGGTTGATACATCAAAACCTTGAGGTAGTTTGGCACCCTTTTTAGCTAGTGCATAGAAGTATC
Source organism: Sequoiadendron giganteum (assembly GCA_007115665.2). NCBI lineage: Eukaryota > Viridiplantae > Streptophyta > Pinopsida > Cupressales > Cupressaceae > Sequoiadendron > Sequoiadendron giganteum. The sequence continues at coordinate 338,372,106 of CM021106.1, read as the reverse complement.
TATTAGGATCAGCACTAACAAGTTGATCAATCATATTTAAATTTTTTGGATCTTGGTAAACTCTTTCAATTTTTTGAGGAGTCAATTGTTTGTTGAATTCTTCTATGCTTAGGTTTTCCCATTTCTTGTTGAATTCATTGTGATTTAGATTGTCCCAATTGTCATTTTAATCTCTTTGTGGCACCTCTCTGTGAGGTGTGGATTGATTTGAATTAAACCCAAGGGTAGTGTCATGAAATGGGTCACTTGAATATTCCATGTCCTTTCTTTTGGATTTTGACCTTGTTTCAACCATGTGAGATGTTTGCAAGTTTGAGGGATAATGCAAGATGTGGATGCCACTAAACTATGTTTTTTTTTTGTGTTTTTGTGTTTTTGGAATAAAGGATGTTAATGCAAGGTGATAATGACCCTTGTCCAAGGAAGATGACTAATGCAAGGTGACGATGAGGACTAATATGAAAATAAATGTTGACTAAGGTAATGGCCAAACCAAAGTCTAGATGCCAAATGAGGACTAAGATAGAAGTTATGACAATATTTTTGGATTTTCAAGGATAAAATATGCAAAGTGAGGAGTAAATGACTTGAATGTCTAAACTAAATTCAAAGGTTTAAATGATTTGGAAAAAGGAGCTACCCAACCACCCTAAGCTTGATCTATGTCTCAATTTGGGTCATCAAAGGACTTGTTGGTAGGACAAGATGATAAAGTGACTTTTCCTAACTAGACTCTTGAGTTGGAAAGGTCTCACAAAAGGACAATGACTAAGGAAAATGATGTTGACTAAGTCCAATGACAACCTACTCTTTGAAGGCAATGATTTCACAAAGTATGGTAGGGTTTTCCTTATCCAAAATTTGAAAATGAAATGAGGATGCAAGGATTGGTTTATGAAGATGATGATGTTCAAGGATGAAACTAAGTTTTGCAAGGATGCACCTACGGGTAAATGCAAACTAAAGATGTCACTAATGGAACATTCAAGCAATTTTCTCTCTGGTTTTCAACAATGGCTACTGAAAAAGATGTTTGATATCAAATTGGACAAGTTTGGTCTTGGGTTGCAAAATTTGGAATTTTTTTCAAGTTGAATGTTTGTTTCCAAGTTTGTGAGAGGTGTTTATTTGTCTCAATGTCTTAGAAAAACACTTGGAAAACACAATATCTTGTCTTTGAAAAATTGAAAACATGCACAATGAAGACAAGCACAACCCTAGGTTAAGCAAGGACAATATTCGCTAGATTCCACGTGGGTTTCCCCAACCGCACTTATTCTTAGCATGTGAATCAGAAGCTTGGCTACACGGACTCCCCCTTACATTGCACTCACTTCTCAGGCCAACCAAGCTTCCAACCTCCATAAAACTCCCATGGCAGGTTGATCACCTCTACTAAGAACTGCGAGAATGTGAATGCTTTCACAACGACCGTTGCTGCGCTAGCAAATAGAAGGATTTTGGCAACTACACAAAGGTTTTTAGTTCGGGACCCCCGTTCGAGTGGCCATACATGGGGCACAAGATTAAGCTCCGTTTAGGAGGCACTCCAGCCTGAAGAGGTTATGCTCAACAGGGTTTTGGGGAGTACTACTTGGTCCGTATGACACATCCGCATTCGTAATCCTAGGTTTTCCCTTAGGATTCACATTTATATACCGGTCGGGGGTAGCTCAGCCAAAGAGCTCCGTTGCCGGTCTGAGTCGCCTTGGGGTGAGTACTTTTTCCCACCAAGGAAGGCCCAAGTTCTAGAGGCAATAATCGTTTCTCTTATACCGAAGATTGCATCAATGCGCAAGGGGAGAGGATACTCTGATTATTACATCAAAGGGTAACACAAAATTGAAGACACTTATAAATTTTAATTACCGAATGATAATATGAGAAGGACACACAAGACACTTTGTTCATTTTAAAAATTTAACTTGATATGAAACAAACAAAGTTCATTTTAAGCCATGAGTGTGCATGCAATTTGTGTTCATTTTAATCCCATGAAATGAAATGCATGTTCATTTTAACCAATGAGTGTGCATGCAATTTGTTGTAGTTGTTGAAAGCAAACAAAATTGATTATGCCTAAAAAAATTAAAAGCTCGATTTTTGTTTCTAAAGAAACAATTTTTTTTAGACTCCCTCCAAACTATGCCACATGCTAAAAACAAGAGATTAGTAACTCAAAAGAAAATGACACCAGCGAATTAAAATAATCATAACTTTCTCAAAACTTAACAAAATTTCAATTGGTTTATATCCATGGAAAGCTAAAATTCAAACCTTCGAAACCCATAAATTATTTTTTCAAGATTCTGCATGAAAAAGAAATGTTATAGGCAAAAGAAAACGTGGGTTTTAACAACTAAACTAAAAAAATAATATATTTTAAAATGGCCATAACTTTCTCAAATCTTAACGAAATTTTAAACCGTTTGAAGTTTCGGAAAGCTGAAAATGAGGGCTACAAAACCCAGATGATCATTTTTAAAGGATTTATGCGCCCATTTTTCTATGCTCAAAAGAAGATGACGGGATTTCGTATGAATTCTTGGCTGTAACCTACAAAACAACCAAACAAACAAGAAAACAAACGATTTTTTGCAATATTATTCGATTCACGTTGGGTTCACCAATGTAAGATAGGGAAAATCAAATAGATTTAGATTAAAGTGACAGTCAACACTTCTAAACTATTATCCCGATCTAAACAAGAGAATATAAACAAAGAGAGCAATCAAAATGAAAGCAAATGAAATAAAACACCCCCCTTTGAAGTTGATTCTTTCTCTTGTCTCTCCTATTTCTTCTTATGCCAATATTGCCCTTAGATTTGTTGATGAAGTTGCACAAATACCTGCAAATAGTAAGCAAGAAAGTTGGAGATAATGACTGTTAAATTGAAAATGGAGGGGAAGGGTTTCTTTTATAGACAACCATTTGAATGGACGGACAAGATTGATCTTCTAGAAAGATTCTAAGATCAACGAATGAGGATTCATGAGAGGGAAGTTACGAAATGGATGGCCAAGATCGAGTTTCTAGAAAGATGCCAAGATCTACAGTTGAGAATTGATGCAACCAGAATATGCCATGCATGGAAAAGATATGACGCCGACGACTATGACGCCTGACGGCTATGACAGACATGCAGGACATGCAGACTATGACATGAAATAATGACAGGGGATCTTTGACCAAAATAGAGGGATAAATAATTTATTTTAAATTATTTATTCGAAAATGGAAGAGGATGACAAGTGGCAAATAAATAATTTATTTTATATTATTTATTTGGAGGAAATGAAAAAGGAGATTTAATTAAATTCATAAATTTAATTAAAGGAAGAAATATAAATTGAGTATGGATAATTGATTTGGATCAATTATTTAAAGGAGAAGAATGACACATAATTAAATAATTTCATTAATTATTTAATTATAGAAAAATAAAAGGTCAAATAATTATTATTATCTGACTATAGACATGTGATAAAAGATAAATAATTAAATAAATAATGATTTATTTAATTATTGAAGAAAGGGGTATTAGTGACACAATTAATTTATTTTAATTGATCAGGATA
>CM021106.1:338224098-338368425 GCA_007115665.2 Sequoiadendron giganteum | reverse complement strand
TGGACGGAAAAGATTGATCTTCCAGAAAGATTCTAAGATCAACAGATGAGGATTCATGAGAGAGAAGTTACGAAATGGATGGCCAAGATCGAGTTTCTAGAAAGATGCCAAGATCTACGGTTGAGAATTGATGCAACCAGAATATGCCATGCATGGAAAAGATATGACGCCGACGGCTATGACGCCTGACGACTATGACAGACATGCAGGACATGCAGACTATGACATGAAATAATGACAGGGGATCTTTGACCAAAATAGAGGGATAAATAATTTATTTTAAATTATTTATTCGAAAATGGAAGAGGATGACAAGTGGCAAATAAATAATTTATTTTAAATTATTTATTCGAAAATGGAGGAGAAGGACAAGTGGCAAATAAATAATTTATTTTAAATCATTTATTTGGAGGAAATGAAAAAGGAGATTTAATTAAATTCATAAATTTAATTAAAGGAGGAGATATAAATTAAATATGGATAATTGATTAGGATCAATTATTTAAAGGAGAAGAATGACACATAATTAAATAATTTCGTTAATTATTTAATTATAGAAAAATAAAAGGTCAAATAATTATTATTATCTGACTATAGACATGTGATAAAAGATAAATAATTAAATAAATAATGATTTATTTAATTATTGAAGAAAGGGGTATTAGTGATGCAATTAAATAATTTTAATTGATCAAGATAGAAATGAGAAGGTGAATCAATTAAATAATTAAAAACTATTTAATTAATAAAGGAATATGATCGAACATAATTGAATAATTAAAATTATTCAATTATTGAAAGATGATGACTAGGAAAAATGATGCTCATAGACTTAGGACATTTTTCAGTGTCTACATTTTGCCCCTCTTTGACATAATGTAGTTCATCGCATTGTGTCAAAGAAATTTAATTCTGAAATATGCCCCAGTGTAAAGAGAAAGGGGAAGGATGACCAAGAGGGTTGTGGTATGCCCCCTCGAGAGGACATGCGGGTTCAAAGAACATGAATGTGCTCTTGAAATGGAAGATAAGACTAAAGGATGAAGGATAGAAGAAATGTTAGCATGAAAAGGGGAAAGAAGATAGACAGGAAATGATAATAGAACCAACTTCCATGCTTACATTTATATTTATCATCATTGGGCATTGAAAATGTCACAAATGGACCACAAACACCATGGTATGATATAGACCAAAGTGTGCAAGGTGACCATTTGGGAGAGACAAATCTTCAAAAAGACAAGGAATGCCCCAGCTCATACTAAGGACCCAATTGTCCCAGTCCTTTTGCCAAGACAAACCATAGGCAACAATCAAAGAAAAGAGGCCATGATCCATCATCGTCCCTCTAAATCCATTAATAGGACATCCTCGAAGAGACTAGTAACATGACCCAAAACCAATCGAAAAGATAAGAAAATCCAGACCAACAAAGTGTTTGCCAAGATAGTGTTGTCCAATGATAATGATGATTGTTTGATTGGTTGATTAGGTTGACCACGATGACTGAGTTGATTGATAGGTTAATAAGGATTGGTAAAATGATTTGATTGATGATGCTGAGCCTCAGGAAGGACACATCCTGATGAAGGAAAGATTGATTGACCAAGCTGATAAGATTGAGTGGTGTGACAAAGTTGATTGATAATGATAATGCCCGGTTTCAGGAAGGACACATCCTGATTAAGGAAAGATTGATTGACAAAGTTGACAAGATTGTTTGATTGTTTGACAAATATTGATGAATATGACCAAGCGATGTGACAATACCCAACCATAGGAAGGACACATCCTATTTAGGGAGAGGACACATCTGATAAAGTTGACCAAGTGACAAGTGTTGACATGACACCCTGACTGCAAGAAAGACACATCCTGCTTAAGGTGAATGACAAGGTTGAGAAAGTCCAATCCCAGGAAGGATGTATCCTGATAAAAGACAAGAGATAAGACCAAATGAGACAAATGACATGATGCCCCATTCCGATATAAGACTAGTGACTTGATTGAGTTGATGATAGGATAATTGATTGATGAAAGATTTAATTTGTTTGTTGTTTCTTGATGTAGTTTGAATGATGATTGCTCTCGGATCAAGCACACGACCCAACTCGATGAACCCTAAAGGACTTGACCTAGGGGGCCTCGGGGGCTCATCGATAGATGGCCTTGCCTACGTAGCAGTGCACAGAGACCTCGTAGTTCGACACGACTTGAATTTGTCTTATTTGACAAAATACTAGGTCATGATTTTATTTGGACAACCTAAAGGGACTGACCTAATGCCTCGGGGGCTCATTTAAGATGAGTCTTGCCTACGTAGCAAACGCGCAGAGGCAACGTAGTTCGACCACTCTAACAAAACTGATTCAGACTCAGACTCTATTTTTGGGATTTTTGAAGCTTTTTGATTTTTTTGGATTTTGAAATGTTTTGATTTTTTTTGGATTTTGAAATGTTTTGATTTTTTTTGGATTTTTCAGGACATTTTGTGATTTTTTTGGATTTTGAAATTTTAAAGGGTTGATACCATGTATTATTTCCCATGAAGATGCAAGTCAAGGAATTGCCCCCCAGTCAGGTATAGGAATAACTTATTATGCACGAGGGGAAGTGGTGAATGCGACAGGTGGATATGGAAGTGAAGGATGCTAAATGTCGATGGTTTTCAGGCCATGGGAAAGATGACAAAGCTTTATTATGGATGAGTAATGGGTGTGAATGGACGAAAGACCAGATGGAGTGAAAGTAGAAAAGGAGCATAGATCAACTACACATGGTGCCTGTTTGCCAGGTTTTCACCATGGTACTTATCCAAAGCGCCACCGAAGTGGTTTTCACTTTTGGATGAATTATTTTTCTTTACTATTTTTTGATTTTTATTTTATTTTATTTTATTTGTATTTTTGACTTTTTAAGGGATACTCTAAGAATCAAGTATAATACTTGTGAAGGTGCATGTTGTTGATGGGTTCAGACAATGGTTCTCCTTCAGGAGTAGAAAGCTGATAAGCACCAGATCCATATGTTGTTGTGACAATGTACGGGCCCAACCAATTAGGCTCAAATTTACCAGGTTTTTCTCGTTCAACTTGGTTCTTTGGATTCTCCTTTAGGACCAGATCACCAATGTCAAAAATTCTAGGATGAACCTTCTTATTATAACTGCGTCGAAGGCGGTTCTGATATGCTTGCAAGTGTGTCAAAGCATTTTGTCTCTTTTCATCCAGTAACTCTAGCTCATGTAGACGGGATACACAGTATTCTTCTTGGTCAATCAAGCCATGCATAGAGACTCGTAGGGATGGTAACTCGACCTCTATAGGAAGTATTGCTTCAGATCCATAAACAAGGGAATATGGTGTGGCTCCTATGGGGGTACGAATACATGTGCGATAGGCCCATAAAGCAGGGTTAAGTTGTAAGTGCCAGTCATGGCCAACGTCATTAACAGTCTTCTTTAAGATCTTTAGGATAGTCTTATTAGATGCCTCAGCTTGACCATTACCCTGGGGGTAATACGGAGTGGAAAAATGATGTTGAATATGAAATTTGTCACAAAGTCGTGAACATCTTGGTTTTTGAAAGGGCGACCATTATCTGTAATGATGGAGTGTGGGATACCATAACGACAAATGATGTAATTTAGGATGAATTTGGCTATTTGCTTACCAGTAATGTAGGTCAATGGAACGGCTTCAATCCATTTCGTAAAGTACTCAGTGGCGACAAGGATAAACTTATGCCCATTGGAAGAGGTGGGATGGATCTTTCCTATGAGGTCGAGTCCCCATTGAGAAAATGGCCATGGCGAAGTAAGCGGCTGCAATTCCTGAGCTGGTGCATGTATGAGATCTCCATGAATCTGACATTGGTGACATTTCTTCACAAAATGATAGGCATCATGTTCCATCGTAGGCCAATAATATCCTGTTCTCATGAGCTTTTTGGCTAAGGTAGGACCAGCAGAGTGAGCTCCACATATACCATGATGTACCTCTTGTAAGGTTGTTTGTGCTTCATTTGAGTCGAGACATCGAAGGAGGGTACTATCTAGGCTACGACGATAAAGGGTGTCTCCGATGATGGCATATTTAGATGCTTTTCGGATAAAGGTCTTACGTTGGTTAAGGGACAAGTCAGGAGGTATAATCTGGTCATGTAAATAGGCATAAATGTCTTTGTACCAAGGTGAATCAAGACCAACAAGTTCACACACAAATTTAGTTTCGGGGACATCGAACGCAGGGATCAACAACTATTCTACCAAGAACTCATATTGTGATGCATTATTGGGAATGTCCAAGAGAGATCCAATGGTAGCCATTGCATCAACTGCTTTGTTCTGGATTCTCGGGATTTGTTCAAAAGAAACATTGTCAAAGTATAGTTTGAAACTATCCACCATGCGTTTGTAGGGCATCAATTTCTCATCCTTAGTATCATAATCATCATTGACTTGTTTTATCACTAACTGTGAATCACCATAGACCTGAAGATCCTTGATTTTCCATTTTATTGCTATTCGAAGTCCTGTCAATAGTGCCTCATATTCTGCTATGTTATTAGTGCAAGAGAATGCTATTCGAAATGACTTAGGAATGGAGTCTCCTTGGGGTGTGATGAACAAAATTCCAGCTCCTGAACCATGACTTGTGTGAGATCCATCAAAATATAACTTCCATGTAATTGGTGTGTCTATGACAAAGATTGATTCATCTGGGAAATCAGATATCAAAGGATGATTTTCCTTTACGGGTGCATCTGCAAGTTGATCTGCTATCACTTGTCCTTTTATTGCCTTTCGATCTACATACTCAATGTCATATTCACTTAGCATCATAACCCATTTAGCTAGTCTTCCTGTCAGTGCTGCTTTGCTGAGAAGATATTTTAGAGGATCAATTTTGGCGATCAGCTTTGTCTTATGATTCAACATGTAATGTCTCAATTTTTGTGCTGCAAATACCACTGCTAGACACGCCCGTTCAATAGGACTATAATTCACCTCATATCCAACCAGGGTGCGACTAATGTAATATACAACTCATTCTTTTCCATCATTATCATTTTGTGCTAATAATGCCCCCAGTGCTGATGTTGTTGCTGTCACATATAATATCAAATATTTTCCATCAATTGGAGGCATTAGAACTGGTGGAGTTAGTAGATAATTTTTAATTTGATCAAATGCTTCTTGACACTTTTCTGTCCAGTTGAGGGGAATGCCTTTTCTTAACAAATGCTGGAATGGGTGGATCTTGTCTGCTAACTGAGCAATGAACCTACGGATTGATTGTAGTCTCCCTTGTAATGTCCTCAATTGACTGATGTTGGTTGGTGGTGGCATTTCTAAGATAGCTTTGACTTTCGCTGGGTCAACTTCTATTCCTCTGCGTGATACTATGTATCCAAGGAGTTTGCCTGATTGGACCCCAAAAACACATTTTTTTGGATTTAATCGAAGTTGGTATTTCTCGAGTCGTGTGAAAATCTTTTCTAATACTGCTAAATGTCCACTTTGTTCTATGGATTTAGAGAGAAGGTCATCAACATAATCTTCCATCAACACATGCATGTAGTCATGAAACATTGTGGTCATTGCTCTTTGATATGTAGCTCCAGCATTTTTTAGTCCAAACGGCATTACATTCCAACAAAAAGTTCCCCAAGCACATGTAAAAGCTGTTTTTTGTTGATCTTCAGTAGCAATCCTTATCTGATTATAACCTGAGAATCCATCCATGAGTGATAGCATTTCATACCCAGCTGTGAGGTCTACAATGATGTCGATGTTTGGCAGAGGAAAATCATCCTTGGGACAAGCTTTGTTGAGATCTCTAAAATCTGTGCATATTCTAATTTGACCATTTGGTTTAGTGACAGGAACAAGGTTTGATATCCAATCTGCATAATCAATAGAACGAATGAATCCCACATCTAGAAGTTTCTTCAATTCTGCCTTGACAAGGAGTGCAATTTGTGGATGCATTTTTCTTAGCTTTTGTTTGTATGGCTTGGCATTAGGTAGAAGTGGTAAGTGATGTAAAACCAATTCAGGATCCAATCCAGGCATATCTGCATATGACCAGGCAAAATTGACTTGTCTTTCTGCAAAGAATTTTGTGAACTCGGGCTTTTCCTTGGCGGTCAAAGATGCTGCTAACTGTATGATCCTGGAATTATCTTGTGTTCCAATATTCACCTCTTCTATTTCTTCTATCAACAATGGTGATCTCTCATGGTCTATTGGGAGACACTCCAATCCTCCATCTTCAGGTGCCTCAGGGAGGTTTTCACCTTTAGATACGTCCTTTATTTTTACTTTTTCATGATCAACAGGTGCCTTTCGGTTTTCACCTGAAGACCTATTATTTCTATTTTTTATTTCATCATATTCATTTTTGCAACTAGAGGATAGGATAGCCTAACCAAAGTATGCAGTATAATCAAGTTCTATGGAAAATCCAGCCTTATGATCCCCACTAGGTATTCCTTCATGAAGTCCCATAAACTAAGGGATTGCTTCATCATTCTCGAAAGTGTCCAAACTTGGTGGGTCTTGTTGATCCCAATCTATGAGTTGTGGGTAGACAAGGGGTAATCCATCATCATTGTTATCAAGATTCATGGTGTAGGTAGAGAGGGTAAAGATAGACGTAGAGTCATCAGGTTCCCAGGAGACAGTGTCGATGGTTTCCCAAAAGTTTTTAATCCATTCTTCTTTATTTAAGGGGGCTTTGGGACGAGGGCTTGGTAGACTCACCGGGGAACTAGTTGTAAGCTTTTGACTGAATTGTGTTTCAAGAGGAGGCTCATCAAGTATTCCGAATAGTTTATCTAAGTCCATAAAGGTAGTGGAGGATAGGGAATCCCATTCATATTCATTAGAATCGGCATCAAAATCCCAGGGGTCCTCATATGTCTTGATCTCATTTGAAGCATTAGCAACCTCACTTGAAGGTAATTTGATACCTTGGATAGTCACTTTTACAGGTACAAACCCTAACCCTTGATGTTTAATCAACTTAGGAGGTTGCAAGGGTTCTATCATTCCTTGTTTATTTAGGCCAAGACCACTGTGTCCATCATATCCTTGTCGTTTCATTATTGGGAACCCTTTTGGATACTGCTCAACTGGCAACCTCTTAGATTTAGTGTCTTCTTCTTCTCTGTACAACCATGTGAGAATGTGATCATCTAGAGATTCCTTGGAAAGTTCTCCCCATTTGGTGAAGGTGGTAGGGGGATTATGAAAGATGACCTTAGGCTACATGGGATGTGGTTTGCCATAAGACTTTGGTGATTTAGGCAATTTTCCAATGAAAAAGAGACTCTTCATGTTATATTCTCCACATCCTTTGTCTTGGATCTGGATCTTAGGCATGGAGGGGGTGGTGAATGGAATGGATGATTTGACCAACATAGATGGGTCAAGGTAGTGGGATGAAGTGGCGGATGAAGTGGAAGGTGAGGCCTCTCGATTGATGGGCACTTGACATTCCATAGTTCCTCTTAAGTTTGAACAATATTGAAAAGGATTGGGGTCGCCTGGAATGGTGATTTCAGTGCCATTGTGTGGAAATTTGAGGCATTGATGGTAGGTGGATGGGATAGCTCTCATAGCATGAATCCAAGGACGACCAAGGAGAAGGTTATAATGTAAGTCTAGATCCAAGACATGGAATATTGTATGTTGTATGGCTGGGCCAACTCTTATAGGAAGTGAAATGACACCTTCAGATGAACGCTCAGCATCATCATAAGTTTTGATAGTGATTTTCTTTGTTCGGTCTATACAATTCTCAGAGTATCCCAATGCTTTCACCAATTTTAGTGAACAAATATTTAGACCCGCTCCACCATCTACTAAGACTCGTCTAATCTTGCATTTATCAACGCAAACTTCAAGATGCAAGGGATCATTATGATCATATTTTGGTGTAGAAAAGTCTTGCTCAGAGAAGGTGACATGATGTGGCATAGCTAGGTATCCGACCATGGCCTAAAATGCATTGACATCTAGGTTGGCAGGGACAGATGCTTCTTGCAATGCTTTGTCAAGTATAGCTCTATGTTGTGGGGATGTGCGAAGGAGCTCCAAGATAGAGATTTGTGCTGGAGTTTTTCCCAACTGCTCTAGGAGATTATATTGGTTCTTGGGCTGAGGATTGGGTGGAGGTCCTGGAATAGTTATCTTGGTTCTGCGAGTAGCAACAGCACAATTTGAGTTTGGCTTGTTTATGGTGATGGTAGCAATGCGATCATCAAAGGGTTTTATGTTAAGAATGATAGTGCTATAGTCATGTTTGACTGTGGCATAGTTGGCACTATTGTTGTTCCCTGAACTGGAGGCTTTCCCTTTATCATGGTCTTGCAAGGGAGTTTTGAATATGGTATGATCAGTATTGGTTTTTCCTTGTGAATCTCCTACTGATATAGTTCCATCTTCAATGAGGTCTTGAATAATGTTCTTGACTGTCCAACATCTTGATGTTTTGTGTCCTTTGCTATGGTGGTATTCACAGTATTCATCTTCTTTCCACCAATCTGGTTTGATCAAGGAAGGTTCATAATTCTTGGTGTCAGGTAGTGTGATGGTATTGGTTTGCAAGAGTCGTTTGAGAATTGATTCAATAGGTTCGCCCAAGGGGGTGTAGGTTCTCTTGGCACAAGGAGGTCCTCTTCGTTGTTGGTTGTTTTGGATAGCATTTAATGTTTGGTTTTGACTCTGGATTCATGAGTTTGGCAGGGTTGATATATTAGACAAGGGGGGACCTTTAAGTTGAATGGTCAAACCTGTGTTTATCAGTTTGTCATCAACAACTCCATCACTTGTTACATTTTTGTTTCGGGACTAGTATTTGCTCTTATCATTGATGGATTTATGATTTTCTCTATTTATCTTGACTAGTCCTTTGGCGATAAGACCTTTCTCAATAAGGACGCCTTTCTCAAGGATCTCTTCAAAGGTTGTACAACATTGGATTTGAATTCAGCTCATGAGTTCACCATTAAGATTTTCCACAAACATGGTGACCAATTGTTTTTCAGGAATGTGACAAGGGAATTTGCTAACTAAACCTCGCCATCTTTGGTAGAATGAGGTAAGGGATTCTCCTTCTTGTCTAGTGGTGCTTAATGTTGCAAGGGTGACATCATTTTTAATGTTGAAGGAAAAATTGTTAATGAATTTGTCAGCTAGTTCACCCCATGTTCTTATTCCTGGAGGAAGATGTGAAAACCAATCTAAAGCTGCCCCTGTAAGACTTCGCAGAAATAGTCTCATTAAATAAGTTGGATCATATGATACTTCCATGCATGATGTGTTGAATTCTCAAATGTGTTCTATTGGATCCCCTATCCCCTTATACTTAGGCAAAGGTGGTGTTGTAAAATGAGGGGGAAAGGGTGGCATATATAAATTGCGATCGAATGGAAAGGGGCATAATTCCTCCACGGAATAGGTCTTTTTGTTGGTCCCCAATTGCATGTTAGTCATTTGTTGTTGAAGGATTTTCACTATTGTACCAAGAGGTCTGCAAGTGATGGTGTTGCATTGCTTTGACTTGGTGCCATGATGCTAGCATTAAGGTCATAGGTTGAATTTGAATCATGATTGATGCCTCGTGATGTGAGACTTTCATTGCCATATTGATTTGTGTTGGTTTGATTTGGAATGAAATTGGCATTTGGGTTTGTCCTAAAGGTCATGTTTGCATGTGGTATGGTGTTTTGGAATTGATGTGTAGACCCTTGATTTGTGTTTTGGTTTGGAAAATTAGGTCCTTGGTTTGCAAATGAAGGTGTTGGTCCTTGACCAATGTTTTGTGATGAAAAAAGGATCCCTTGGCTAGTATTTTGAAATGAAGATGTAGGCCCTTGATTGACATTTTGCGATGGAATGTTTCCTTGGTTAGAATTTTGGAGTGATGAGAGGGACCCTTGATTCACATTTTGGAATGATGGGATGGATCCTTGATTATTGTGTTGCTTTTGGATTTTTCGTGAGACAATGTGGACCTTTCTAGGTTGACTTGAAAATTGGAACAAGGATCCTTGGTTTGCGTTTTGAAGTGTATGAATGGGACCTTGGTTTGCATTTTGAGTCAAAGGTGTAGGACCTTGTGAAGTAGAACCTTGATGTGTGTTTTGGAAAAGGGGATTTGTAAAGGTCTTACCCAAGGAATTGGAGTTGCTTCCAAGTGTAGAATTTTGTCCTTGTGTAGCAGTATGGGTTTCCTTGTTGCCAAATGTTGGGATATTTGGGATATGTGTGGTGGTGGTACTCATGTGTGAGGTTATCCCAAGGGGTATATTTGTTGTTTGTGATGATGATGGCATGCCAAGTGTAAATGGATTTTCAGTTTCCTCTTCTACAAGGGTTGATACATCAAAACCTTGAGGTAGTTTGGCACCCTTTTTAGCTAGTGCATAGAAGTATCTATTAGGATCAGCACTAACAAGTTGATCAATCATGTTTAAAATTTTTGGATCTTGGTAAGCTCTTTCAATTTCTTGAGGAGTCAATTGTTTGTTGAATTCTTCTATGCTTAGGTTTTCCCATTTCTTGTTGAATTCATCGTGATTTAGATTGTCCCAATTGTCAGTTTGATCTCTTTGTGGCACCTCTCTGTGAGGTGTGGATTGATTTGAATTAAACCCAAGGGTAGTGTCATGAAATGGGTCACTTGAATATTCCATGTCCTTTCTTTTGGATTTTGACCTTGTTTCAACCATGGGAGATGTTTGCAAGTTTGAGGGATAATGCAAGATGTGGATGCCACTAAACTATGTTTTTTTTTTTTTTTGGAATAAAGGATGTTAATGCAATGTGATAATGATGTTTGTCTAAGGAATATGACTAATGCAAGGTGACAATGAGGACTAATATGAAAAATGTTGACTAAGGTAATGACCAATGCAAAGTCTAGGTGCCAAATGAGGACTAAGATAGAAGGTATGACAATATTTTTGGATTTTCAGGATAAAATATGCAAGGTGAGGACTAAAATGACCTTGATGTGCAAAAGGTCTAAATGATCTGGAAAAAGGAGCTACTCGACCACCCTAAGCTTGATCTATGCCTCAATTTGGGTCATCGAAGGACTTGTTGGTAGGACAAGATGATAAAGTGAGTTTTCCTAACTAGACTCTTGAGTTGGAAAGGTCTCACAAAAGGACAATGACTAAGGAAAATGATGTTGACTAAGTCCAATGACAACCTACTCTTTGAAGGCAATGATTTCACAAAGTATGGTAGGGTTTTCCTAATCCAAAATTTGAAAATGAAATGAGGATACAAGGATTGGTTTATGAAGATGATGATGTTCAAGGATGAAACTAAGTTTTGCAATGATGCACCTATGGGTAAATGCAAACTAAAGATGTCACTAATGGAACATTCGAGCAATTTTCTCTCTGGTTTTCAACAATGGCTGCTGAAAAAGATGTTTGATATCAAATTGGACAAGTTTGGTCTTGGGTTGCAAAATTTGGAATTTTTTCAAGTTGAATGTTTGTTTCCAAGTTTGTGAAAGGTGTTTATTTGTCTCAATGTCTTAGAAAAACACTTGGCCAACATAATATCTTGTCTTTGAAAATTTGAAAATATGCACAATGAAAACAAGCACAACCCTAGGTTAAGCAAGGACAATATTTGCTAGATTCCACGTGGATTTCCCCAACCGCACTTATTCTTAGCGTGTGAATCCAGAAGCTTGGCTGCACGGGCTCCCCCTTACATTGCACTCACTTCTCAGGCCAACCAAGCTTCCAACCCCCATAAAACTCCCATAGCAGGTTGATCACCTCTACTAAGAACTGCGAGAATGTGGATGCCTTCACAACGACCATTGTTGCATTAGCAAATAGAAGGATTTTGGCAACTACACAAAGGTTTTTAGTTCGAGACCCCCGTTCGAGTGGCCATACATGGGGCACAAGATTAAGCTCCATTTAGGAGGCACTCCAGCCTGAAGAGGTTATGCTCAACAGGGTTTTGGGGAGTACTACTTGGTCCGTATGACACATCCACACTCGTAATCCTAGGTTTTCCCTTAGGATTCACATTTATATACTGGTCGGGGGTAGCTTGGCCAAAAAGCTCCGTTGCCGGTCTGAGTCGCCTTGGGGTGAGTACTTTTTCCCACCAAGGAAGACCCAAGTTGTAGAGGCAATAACTGTTTCTCTTACACCCAAGATCACATCAATGCGCAAGGGGAGAGGATACTTTGATTATTGCATCAAAGGGTAACACAAAATTGAAGATACTTATAAATTTTAATTACCAAATGATAATGTGAGGAGGACACACAAGACACTTTGTTCATTTTAAAAATTTAACTTGATGTGAAACAAACAAAGTTCATTTTAAGCCAATGACATGAAATGCATGTTCATTTTAACCCATGAGTGTGCATGCAATTTGTGTTCATTTTAATCCCATGAAATGAAATGCATGTTCATTTTAACCAATGAGTGTGCATGCAATTTGTTGTAGTTGTTGAAAACAAATAAAATTAATTATGCTTAAAGAAATGAAAAGCTCGATTTTTGTTTCTAAAGAAACAATTTTTTTAGACTCCCTCAAAGCTGTGCCACATGTCAAAAACAAGAGATTAGTAACTCAAAAGAAAATGACACCAACGAATTAAAATAATCATAACTTTCTCAAAACTTAACAAAATTTCAATTGGTTTATATCCATGGAAAGTTAAAACTCAACCCTTCAAAACCCAGAAATTATTTTTCCAAGATTCTGCATGAAAAAATGTTATAGGCAAAAGAAAACGCGGGTTTTAACAGCTAAACTAAAAAAATAGCAAATATTAAAATAGTCCTAACTTTCTCAAATCTTAACAAAATTTTAAACCGTTTGAAGTTTCAGAAAGCTGAAAACGAGGGCTACAAAACCCAGATGATCATTTTTAAAGAATTTATGTGCCCATTTTTCTGTGCTCAAAAGAAGATAACGGGATTTCGTATGAATTCTCAGCTGTAACCTGCAAAACAACCAAACAAACAAGAAAACAAATGATTTTTTGCAATATTATTTGATTCACATCAGGTTCACCAATGTAAGAATGGGGAAAATCAAATAGTATTAGATTAAGTGACAGTCAACACTTCTAAACTATTATCCCAATCTAAAAAAGAGAATACAAACAAAGAGAGTAATCAAAATGAAAGCAGATGAAATAAAGCACTCCCCTTTGAAGTTGATTCTTTCTCTTGTCTCTCCTATTTCTTCTTATGTCAATATTGCCCTCAGATTTGTTGATGAAGTTGTGCAAATACCTACAAATAGTAAGCAAGAAAGTTGGAGATAATGACTGTTAAATTGAAAATGGAGGGGAAGGGTTTCTTTTATAAACAACCATTCGAATGGACGGACAAGATTGATCTTCCAGAAAGATTCTAAGATCAACGGATGAGGATTCATGAGAGGGAAGTTACGAAATGGATGGCCAAGATCGAGTTTCTAGAAAGATACCAAGATCTACGATTGAGAATTGATGCAACCAGAATATACCATGCATGGAAAAGATATGACGCCGACGGCTATGACAGACATGCAGGACATGCAGACTATGACATGAAATAATGACAGGAGATTTTTGACCAAAATAGAGGGATAAATAATTTATTTTAAATTATTTATTCAAAAATGGAAGAGGATGACAAGTGGCAAATAAATAATTTATTTTAAATTATTTATTCGAAAATGGAGGAGAAGGACAAGTGGCAAATAAATAATTTATTTTAAATCATTTATTTGGAGGAAATGAAAAAGGAGATTTAATTAAATTCATAAATTTAATTAAAGGAGGAGATATAAATTAAATATGGATAATTGATTAGGATCAATTATTTAAAGGAGAAGAATGACACATAATTAAATAATTTCGTTAATTATTTAATTATAGAAAAATAAAAGGTCAAATAATTATTATTATCTGACTATAGACATGTGATAAAAGATAAATAATTAAATAAATAATGATTTATTTAATTATTGAAGAAAGGGGTATTAGTGATGCAATTAAATAATTTTAATTGATCAAGATAGAAATGAGAAGGTGAATCAATTAAATAATTAAAAACTATTTAATTAATAAAGGAATATGATCGAACATAATTGAATAATTAAAATTATTCAATTATTGAAAGATGATGACTAGGAAAAATGATGCTCATAGACTTAGGACATTTTTCAGTGTCTACAGGAAGTGTTATCTTTATGGATGCACTAAAACATTGCTCGAAAGCACTGCAACAATGCTTAGAAGCGCTATTTTGTGAAAGCGCTATGGCAGTGCTTGGAAGCGCTAAAATAGTGCTTGGAAGCGCTCTTTTATGGAAGTGCTAAAATAGTGCTCAGAAGCGCTAAAACAGTGCTTGAAAGCGCTATTTTATGAAAGTGCTAAAACAGAGTCCCAAAATGCTGAAACAGATTTCCAGAGCGCTAAAAATGGAGGGTTGATGTTTAAGACTCTTTTATTGCAAAATTTGACTTGGTCTTGTGGCGTATTCTATCATCGGTTGTGGGATGTAGGACTGATGTATGCATTGACTATGATTGTGATATTGTGTGAGGGCTCTCCTTTGGAAGAAATCTCGTGAATAAATAGGTTCTATGGTGTAATCAAGAGTATGACCTCTAGCGAAATTGTGATACCTATGAATGAAGGTTCTATGTCGTAAAAAAAAAAATTGACTCTGATATAAGAAACGCCTTCTTCTTAAAATATCCCGGTAACCGAGTGGTCTCTTGGGTTTCTTGACTTTGATGGTTTTCTTGACAAACTTTGTTGATTTCCACTCTCGAATCATGAATTTTTCTAACTTGATTTGATTTGTAGTTTTCTGGATGATCTTTATCTGATTTTTAATGATTTTTGAAAACACAGCAAGCAATTTGTAGAATAATTGTTTTAGAATCTGAACAAATAGTGTATATTTAAGAACCATGAATGATCCTTATTGATTTTCACTGGTTTGTTTTGACAAATATATACTTTCAAACAGACTCGCTCTTAAGGTCAAAAAGGTCATTGTTATACTCAACAGCCCACATCTTTAAATTGTGTTGACTCACACAGTCGTCTCACCCCCTAGAGGGCGCCCGTGTTTTTGTTGTTTCCAGGTGCGTACTCAAAGTTGGATTTCTCATCCTCTGAGCAAACTGTCCTTGGAAATTATATGGTGAGTTTCTTGGGGGCAGATTCTTCCCTCCCCTTGCTTCATGAGTATTACAATGTCTAGTTACTGACTCGGCTAGATACTACACTATGGTTCGTAGATAGGGTTTCCATGCGGTACGGAAATTGATAAACTCCCTCAGGAGACCTCCCAATCTTTAGAAAAAATATTTTGAGGATGGTTATCTTGCACACTACCGTCAAGTTGAACTTTCATCAACAACTTGCATTTTGATTAGAGTGGGTTGGAATCCTTGGCTTTAGGCATTCCCACTTAGGTCGTTCCTATAGGGTGAGTACTTTTTCCCACTACGGCAGGCCTTCTAAAGGTTTTAACAAAAACGTAAATTTGCATAAAAAATAAAAGATGAGTCTAGAACTTTGATCGCCCAGTTAAGGGGAGAGCATAAGCCTATTCACCACACAAACACAGCAGATAAATGATTTATTTTAAGCCCAAAAGACAAATTTTGCTAATCTATGTGAAGATTTTGCTTCACAAAAATCATGGTGTCTTTTTTAACTGATATTGCAAAAGTGTGATGGCTACCCTAGGATTGATAAATTTTTAACCAGAAATGGCTACCCTAGGATTGATAAATTTTAAACCAAATGATTATCCTAGGATTGGTTCATTTTAGTCCAAACGTATGAAAATGAAATTTTGGCCGCGGTCGCGTTGGATCCAAATAAATAAATACAGAAGCGCTAAAACAATCAATGAAAGCACTATAATTTTTACCCAATGCGCTAAAACTGAAAGCCTTGAAATAGAGTATCGAAGCGCTAAAGTATTTAACGGAAGCACTATATCAGCTATACTAGAGATGGATGACCGATGTGTTGAAACAGTTCATGGAAGCGCTACAGTGGAAGCACTAAAAATTTTAACGGATGTGCTATAGTTTCATGGAAGCGCTGAAACAGAGCACGGAAGCACCATAGTTTTCCATGGAAGCGCTATAGTTTTTTATGGAAGCGCTATAGTTTTTGACAAAAGCGCTGAAACAAAACACGTTGAAAACCTGCGCGACACTTTTCAGAAAAAATTGCAAAATATGGGGTTAATGCCCCATGGTGGGCACCAAATTGTAAGTGTGAATAATTAAACAAGAATAAAACACTTCTTAATGAAACATTGTATCAAAGATTAAGCGAATAATCTACTAAAAGCGTCTCATTGTCTCCTATCTTCAAAGATTTATTAAGCTATTGTGCTCTCAAATTTAAATAACACTATAACTGTTAAAATGACAATCTAAAGAATGGAATGATATTGATGCAATGATGTGAAGCTAAATGATAATACTAAATGATAAAAGAAACTAATATAACATGAATTGACATGAAATTTGATGGATGAAGCTATAGGAGGCAGCCATGATATGAAATCTCAAATGTCGGATGCTTGAATTGCTTGATGCTTGATGATTGATGCTTGAATTCCTGCAGAGTAAGATTGCATAAACTTGATAATCTGGATCCTTTTCTTGGTTGAATGAAACTTTATTTATAGATTTCCCGGGAGAAGAAATGCACAGGGATTGCAAAGAGAGGCTTGGATTCAATTTGGAGGATTGAATGGTGAGAGATGGAGGAGATGGAGAAGATTTTGGGGATTGTCTCTACCTATGAAAACACCAGACAAGAGAAGAGGAAGGATTGATGGAAGAGGATTGAGAGATGAATTTCCAATTTGTCTCTAATTTGTCTCCAAAACTTTCCGTGAAGTTTGAAAGCATTAATTTTCACATATTTTGACATAAATTAGACATAGGATATCTAATTTGATTTTGAGGAAATATAGAAGAATATTCTTTATGCCTTTATTTAAATATTTTTGATTTATTTAAATTAACAAAAGAGGGATAAATAATTTAATAAAACAAACTATAGAAGTTGTTTATTAAATTAAAAGAGAAGAATATGATAATTAATCAATAAAGTGTTTGACCTTTATTTAATTAATTTAAGATTTGATGTGATAGAATACAATAGGGAAATGATAATTAAATCAAACAAATTATTTAATTTTGTTTATTTAATTAAGATGAAATAATAGAAGAATTGGAAGATTTTAAATGTGAATGTGAACGTGAACTATATAAATAAATATTTCTATTTATTCAATAGTAGAGGAATTTAGGATAATTAATCAAATAAATTGTATTTAATTAATCAGATTCTCCAGACCAATTTTAGGTGTATACTATTATTATTAGGTTTATTTTGTTGTTGATTATTTTTCTTCATAGGTTTTTTCTCGTTTTGCTTCTTAAAACAAGTGTTTTTCCAATGACCATCCTTATTACAATAAGTGCAATGAGGTTTCTTAGAAGAGTTAGACTTTCTAGGATCATTACCATTATTATAATGAGGTTTAGTATTATAATATTGTTTAGAATGATGCTTAAAATTTTGCTTAGGATTAGACAAAAAAGCATGTTCATTGGACTTAAGATTGTCAAACTGAATTAACTTAGCTTCTTCTTGTCTTAATAAATTACGAAAAATATCATAAGTTAATTGAGTAGTTAAAGAAGGAATAGATAATCGACCATGAATATTAGTAATAAATTGTTAAAATTGTCTAGGAAGACATTTTTTAAGAATAAGATGAATTAATCTAAGATCTTCTAATTGTACTCCTAAACCTTACAATTGACTATTTAAAGCATCAAACTTTAACAAAAAAACATCCATAGATTTAAAATCAAAATACCTTAAATCTTCAAGTTGATCTTGAAGTTGAGTTTTTATAGATTCATTTGAACTATCATAAATAGTCTTGAGTGTTTCTCATACTTTATAAGCTGTTGTACATGTCCCAATGTGAACATATAGTTCAGTTAGCATGGAAATGCCTATGAGGCCAAGGGCTTCCTCATACTTGAGCTTCCATTTTTCTTATTCATCTTGGGATGCAGACGGATCGGGTTTCAATTTGGGATCTGTAACAACATCCAAAAGATGTTTAAAACGAAAAATAAAAAAGAAAGAATTTTCTAAGAATGATAGTTAGAACTAGTTAATTTAATTTCAAGAATTAAAGTTGACATGATTGCAATAAAAAATTCACAACTTTATGAGAAAAATAATAACTATAGTAAATATTTGTTTAAAAAAATACCCCTCTTGATTGAATTAAATCTTAAAAACCTTCTTTAAATTAAATTAAATTTTATAAAATAAAATAACCCCTTGAAGAGGAAAACAAAATCTCAAAAAATTCCTCATTTTTAAAAAATTATATATATTTGAAAAAAAATATTACAATAAAAAAGATTAATAAAAAAAAAATCTATTTGAAAGAACTAAATAAATTTTTTAAATTAAATAATATTAAATGAATAGATATTTTTATAAACTATTAAAAGAAATCTAAAAGATGAAAAACTTTATTAAAAACTTAAAACTTAAATTTAGAAAAAGCTCTTTCTTTGAAAAAAAAAATATAGGTGGGAAAAAGGATAAGTAGAGATATTATTATTTTGTTTTTAAACTTTTTGCATATCCGCGAGAAGATTTGGATGGTACTTTTGGTGAAGGGCGAGTGAATCTTATTTCAAAATTTAGGTTTTTATTTTTTATTTTTTTAAGAAAAATAGAAAATGCAATCAGAATGGATTGCGCAGGGTTTTGAGAAGAGCAAGAGGCCACGAGTAGCTCGAGAGTGGAGGGTAGGCTTCTAAGGCACTCAAGCACTCTTAAACCAAAAAAAAAAAATTAAAATGATTTTTTTTATTTTTTAAATTTTTATTATTTATTTTTTGAACTTATAAAATAGAAAAAACAAAGGGCTAGGGTCTTGAAAAGAAGATATATTTTCTTATAAAAACAAATTAATCTATGAAGTGAAATTAAAAAATAGTTTTTTTTTAACTTAAAAAATAAGTTGTTTTTTTATTTATTTGAAAAAGATCTCTAAATTTCAGGTTTTTTTTTTTTTTTTAAATTTCTAGAAATTTGAACATGTAAATATGTAGAATATAGTGATTTTTTTATAGATTTGCAAAAAAGTAGATTAACCTTTTTTTAAAAAGAATTTTTGAACTAGGGTTAGATCCCTAAAAAAAAATGATTTTTTACAAAATGTAAAATATAGTGATTTTTATTTTTTTAGAGATTTAGCCTAATATTCCAAAAAGCAAGATTAGGTTTTTGGCTCTTCTCTTTTTCTTTTAGAGTGCCTCCAATGGTGTGCTTTCAAAACTTGGTAAACCTTCAACAATGTAGCTCACAGGATTAGTAATAACAAAGCTCTAATGCCATGAAAGGGAAAAATAAATGAGCAATGGAAAGTACTAACTAATGAGTATTGTTTGAAGGAAAGAGATTACCAAGAAATAGAGAAGCCAAACCAAGCACCACAAAATGCAAAGGAGACAAGAATTTGATAAGGGGAAAAAATAAGAAAAAACCCCAATATTATGAATGGAGGCAAAATGCCTAAGAATGATACATAGAGAGAGAGAGAGAACACTTAAGCCTTAAGCTTGCTTGCTTGAATATGAAGAATGAGAGAAGAGGCACCTCAATAAATAGAGGTGAGAAGAGGAATTAGAATGTAGCTTTCAACTCAATGAATGCCACCATTCATCTATGTGTGTGCAATGTGTCAAGAACCTTTTAAGGAGCTGCTACAAATATTCCTTAATAAAAGAATTAGAAATAAAATGAGTCATCCTCACACATGTGTGAGAAGACAAAAGACTTTTAGGGATTGCTTTGGAATATTCCTACAAGTTAATAAATAATTACAATTAAAGATAACCTTTACCAAGTAAATATTAATCTTCTAACAAAGATCAATTATCCATTATTGCATTCAAAGACCTACACCTTGTCAACTCATATCTAAACTCACCTATAGAAATATCAAATAGTGATCCGGCATATTTGCAAGTGGTAACAGAAAGCTCTGATCTAGCATCAGAGGACTACAAAAACATATCTAGAATAACCCTACAAGGACACATATGCCATATGGCGAATTAGTCTGCCTATTTTGGCTAACTCCAAATTTATAGGACAGGTACACAAAAATTTTCCTTTCTCAAATTTGTTGGTGAATTTTTGTTATAGTTTTGAATTTGTCAGAATCTTACATTTTCAAATTAGGGCACATAGTCTAATTAGTTTGATTAAATAAATTAAAATTCCAATCAATTTCCAAGGCTCAAAAGGATCAAATTCAAGTCTAATCGACTCACCTTAATGGTTGAAAGTCAATCTAATCACCTTGTCCATTTGCATCCTAATGATTCTCTAGAAAAAGTAAATTGATCCTAAGTTCTTTACATTAGAATTAGGATCACATTTTCCCACTTTTCATTTTGGTGAACATGTCAGTCAATGCTCATAAGATAGCATGTGGTATACACACCAAACAAATAATATAAATGAACAAACACAAATCATGTTGAATACAAAATTTGACAAAGGGAAGGACAAGAATTATAGGCATAAGATAAGGAGTTTCATCATAGCATCTCTACAACTCTGCGAGAATTGTGTATGCATTCATATTGCCTTGTGAGGGTATCTAATTGATAATATCCAATAACTCCAAGCTCGTGTAACTTGTCCCTTATGCTCATACCAACCCCCCATGAGATCTAGACTAGTATGTCATAGACTAAGCATCTTAGTTTGTTTTAATTATTCAATAAAGTATATTTTTTACTTAATTAATAAATCTTTCATGCTCTATCATCAAACCACTTGGGGTCCCAACAAATGTTGAAAATCAATCCATTCCCATACTATGTACCTTTATCCTAAATTTCCAATGTTATCGCATGTTCTATCATCAAACTACTTGGGATCCTAGCAACAAATGTTGAAAGCCACTCTTTTCCTATATTTTATACATCTATCCTAAAATTCCAACACTCCAATTTCATAAATTAGGCATGGCATGCAAACCAATCCAATTTTTCATGAGAATTTGTGTAAAGATGTAAAATTATAAAATATTAAAGAGACAATTCATTTCACAAAATTATTCATTCATATAAGGTCGAAAATTCAACTTTTTTATTTTTCTTCAAGGAGATCAAAACCACAAAAAATTTCAAACCTCCATTAATGAACTCACATGATACCTTTAAAATCACCAAAACTTCATAACTTTTAAAATAGATAGAATTCCTAAATTCTACAGATTCCCTTTGATCTAAAAATACACAACCTACTTCTAACAATCAATTTTTCAAATTTCAAATATATATGATTTTAAAAAAAATTGCTATAACTTAACCTCAAATTTTCCATTTAAAAATAAATAAATTAATACAACTTAAAATGAATTTTTTCTTCTAATAACAAGTTCATATGCCTTCACCTAATATGGACTTGACAATTGAAAGAAAATTTATATAAAATATAATCAAAATTAAGAATCTAACTTTTTCAAGCTTGTAACTATGAAGGAAATATCCTCTTATGCAAGTTCATAGGTACAAGCCAATACTTCACCCAATTGCAATCAATCCCAAGTCTTTCTAGGTACAAGCAATCAAAATTTAACTTCAAATCAATCCATTCATTATTTCTTTTCAATAAAATATTTATTATTTCTTTTCAATAAAATATTTATAAAAAAAAGAGAAGAGAGAGGGTTTGGGCAAGAATATGCAAAAATAATTAACTGAAAAATAGTCTTATCATTTTCCCCTTTTACGTTTCTATTTATTTTTTATTTTCTAATTTCTATTTTTTCTTTTCTATTTTTTCTATTTTCTTTAACTCAATTATTCACTTGACCAAGAATACATTTCAATAATAATTACAATTGATTATATATACTGTTGAACACACCCAAGGACTGAGAGGGGGGGTGAATCAATATTTTCAAAACATAAACCCTTCAACAAACTCAAACTTCTTTATCAGATTAGAAACTATCAACAGATATAGCAATTTAGTTCCTTAACAAGGTCAACAACCCTTAGCAATAAAAGATATAACAATTCAACCCTTAACCAGATCAATAACAATGAAAACTTAAACAAGCAACAAACATCCAAAAGATAATACCAGATTTACTTGGAAAACCCAAAGAAGGAAAAACCATGGTGAGAGTTAACTCACAATATATGAAGCTCACTACTTCCAAAAAGCTACAAGGCTCACTACCAAAAGACTTGAAAACTAAGGTGCACAACCTTAGGGCAAGATACAAAGGACTTGCAAATTGAAGTACACAACTCTAGGGCAAGATACAAAGAACTTGATGAGACTCACTATCTCAAAGAAGGATACATGAAGATTTAGAATTTACAACATATGTCAATAATACACTTAGATGACTGAGGTATTAAGACACATCTAATCTATATTTCACACACTTTCACACTACATCTATGTGAACTTCAATACATTCCACACTCTACTCAACTTGCAATTCATTCGATTTTTCATTTATATCTTTTGCAAGATCACAAAACATCAATTAGGTCAACCAAAAAGAAGATAAACAACAATCTAAGTCAGCCACATAACATCAATGCAGTATAAAGCAATCCTATCCAGATGATAAAGAGGACCAAAAACAATCTTATTACATCTTCCAATGTGATCCCAAACAATTTGTACACTAGTTCACATCAACTCAAGTCGGCAACAAGGAATTGTGTTGATGAAGTGTGAAGCACATAACCAGTCGACCCAAAAACATACTTCTAATTGAATTTAGTCAAGGTGATCCTCAACAAGATAGGTCTAAACAAAAATACATCTTAATACAACTTCACATGCTAGCAAAAAACCCTCAATAACATAGCACAAGAAAGATACCAAGCCCTGTCAGCCAAACATCCACGAATAACCCAGAGAACCAACTCAAACACAATGCAACACCAAAAGAGATCAACCACTGATGTGTGAATCACAAAGGGATGTTCCATGAACATACAAAAATACTTCCAAATGCTTCTTTCATATTGCCATTCCATGAACAACTATTGTAGATGAAATAGGAACAAAATACTTTATCCCAGAAGAACAAAAGACATAATCAAGAGATCTAACATTATCAAACATCTTGTAGACCACTTCAACACATGAAAATTGAATTGAGACACTGCAAAAACACTAAGAGCACATTCACCAAGCTGTAGGAGCAAAACAATCAATACAAAAAAATGCAAAGCATTTTTTGAACCAATCCACACAACCAACATCACTTCCAACCTTTTGCAATAAACAAAAACCTCCTCAACAACACTGGTGACCTAAAAATATAGGAGTGCAACATCTATAGAACACAAAATCTCAATCCCAAACTGCAAGACCATGTCTCCAACAGTAGATAAATGCATATCATTCTACGAAATAGCCTTCAACACAACTTCTTGGAACACAAGCTTTTCATCAACTTGTGGAGGCTAGAACTTTCTTGCAACAACACATAATTCCTTAAGAGAAACATGAGAGAGCATACAACATGTTGTAGACCATCAACAATCATCTCTCCACCATCAGCATTACTTTTAATCTTCATCTTAATACTTCTAATCCTCATCTTAATATATCATCATGATATCAACTCTGATGACAACAACCATACATAATAATTCTTTCATTATCATTGGACAAGGTATGACATCCAACCATGAACATCAACAACACATCACCATACACAATGATAACCGAATCTGAATGTTGTCAATAATGAGAACCAATTCCAAACAATAATGAAATAATCTTCCCAAGTGCTAACAACCATGACAACAATACAACCAAGTGTTAACATCACAACCAGCTCCTCAAATGTTGACAACCAATGCCAATAATATAACCACTACAACAATCTCACCAAGTGTTAACATCAATGACAACCAATGCCAACAATCTCCCCCTTTGGAATTGATGGAAACACACATTTTATCACTCTCCCCATTTTAAATCAAGGACAAATGGCCACACACACCTACATATTAAAAGAAACAAAATATACTCTAATTTCAAGGATAAAGGGCTAAAGATCTTCGATTGAAACAACACATTCTCCCCCTTTGACTTGAAACTACACATATTTTTTAGGCAGTCATACCATCTCCTCCTATCAACATCACTTCTTTCCAACAACTTCACAATTCTCCAAACTCCCCCTTACTACCAACTCCCCCTAAGAGGTATCCTATATCAATCTAGGAGAAAAAAGATATGACATGAATTTATCCCCTTGTATGGATGCACCATCTATGCATCTAGTTAGTTTTGGGAGGGGCAACAACCCCTAACAACTATCAGAGGTACTCAAAAGTATCCTTCGAAAGAACTATAGTGAAGATATCTACAATCTAATCCTAAGTAGGCACATACTCCAATCTAACTTCATGCTCAACAACCTTCTCTCTTAGAATGTGATACTAGATAGAAATTTGTTTCCAATTTTTAAATGCATTATTAGATTCTTGGAAATATTAATTGCATTAGTATTATCACACAATATAGGAATGGGTTCATCATATACCACATTTATATCCTTCAAAGTCTGCTTCATCCAAATCACTTGGGTGCAGTAAGATGCTGCAAAAATTTATTCAGCTTCTATTGTGGATAAGGATATTGAGTCCCACTTCTTACTAAACTAAGAGACCAATCTATCTCCTAAGAAAAATGTGCATCCACTAGTTCTTCTCTAGTCATCCACATATCTCCAACTGGTGCAAGTGCCCAAGACATATGTTATGTAGGCATCCAGAATGATCTATAGCACCCTGTCATTTGAGAACTAAACTTTCAGACCATCAAATAACCTGATATTGTAAAGTAGCATGTGTTGAACATCATTGAATGTGCTCATAAACCTGCATGGACAAATATTCATTTTCTAAGGAATGTGGAGCATTCCAAAAATCTCTCATCATTACTTTACTCTACCATGTCATAGACTGGGACTTTGTCACTTATAAATTTCATTTTAGGTGTAATTATTGTTATATGGAGCCTAATCAGACTCAGAGGTTATATTTTCCCCACATTTATCAGTGTGGTTTCCCCCCAAATTATTTAATGGGGGTTTGCGGGCAACGCCCCTAAGATGGGGTCAGGAGTTATTTTTCTATTAGATGACCTAAAAAAACCCTATTTTGTAACCAACATAAGTCTTGATAAAATAGCTAAGTGTTAGGGTTTGTGTTGATATTGTATTATAGCATTTGTAGTGGTATTGAGTTGCAAGGATTGTTGGTTGTAATCGGTTCAATTTTTTGGATAATAATATTGGACTCTTTGTTGGTGGATGTAGCCTAAGTTTGGGTGAACCATGCTAAAAAAATTCTCTCGTTATTATTATTTTTATGTATTTTCCATTCCTCTATTTAATATTTATCTGCATTTAATTGATATCTTCTACATGCAATTCCTAACAAGTGGTATTAGAGTAGTTTGTGTTCGATTATCATTTGCAAGGTCTCACGGTTGAGTGGGAGACTCACAGTTAAGTGGTATTAATGGTGGACCAGGGTAAATTGAAGCTAGATAAATTCAATGGATAGAACTATCAATTATGGAAGATGCATATGGAGTATTATCTCTATCAAAAGGATTTATGGAGGCCATTGGAAAGAATAGCCAAGAAATCGGCAACAATGACTAATGAGGATTGGGATCTTCTAGAAAGAAAGGCACTGGGAACCATTTGATTGTGCCTGGCACCATCTCTGGCATTCAATATAACAAAATCAAAGACGAAAAATGATCTGATGAAATCTTTGGCTAAATTGTATGAAAACCCTCAGCCTCCAATAAGGTATTTCTCATGAAGCGTTTGTTTAATCTAAAAATGATTGAAGGTGGATCTGTGATAGATCATTTAAATGAGTTTAATACGATTACCAGTCAATTGACTTTTGTGAATGTAAAATTTGATGAAGAAGTTAGAGCTCTCATGATATTATGTTCTTTTCCTGAAAGCTGGAATAGTTTGGTAATGGTGATTAGTAACTTTGTTTCCGGTTCAAATACCCTAAAATTTGATGATGTTGTTGGTGTTATTTTGAGTGAGGAAATTCACAAGAAAAGCTCAAGTGGATCCACATCAAGAAGTGTTTTGAATGCAGAAAGTAGAGGCAGATCAAAGGAGAGAGGAAAAGGTTTTGGAGGTCATGGAAATTCATGAGGAAAATCAAAGGACAAGAGTTCCCAATCTAGATGACAGAAGGATTGCTAGTATTGTGGGAAACCAGGTCATCTGAAGAAATATTGTTGGTCTCAAAAGAATAAAGAATGAGACAAACAAGAAGGCAATAAGGAGGAAAATGTGGTAAGTAATAAATTTGAAGATGATGCTTTGATTCTTTCCCTAGATAATGTTGATGATTCATGGGTTTTAGATTCAAGGGCCTCATTTCATGCTACGCCCCATAGAAGTTATTTTCTTGATTATGTCCAAGGGGATTTTGGGCTGGTTTATTTGGGAGATAATGAAGTCTGTCATATTGTTGGAAAGGGAAGAATTAAGATTAAGTTGCAAAATGGGAATCATTGGCTACTACAAGAGATAAGGCACATTCCAAGGTTGAGTAGGAATTTAATTTTAACAGGGCAGCTAGATGACGAAGGTTGAATAGTTAATTTCAGTGATAAAAGATGGAAGGTTTCAAGAGGTTCCTTAATAGTAGAAAAATGTGTGAAAGTAGGAACCTTATATCTTTGTACAGGTCATACTATTCCTTCTACTTTAGTTGTTGTAGAGAAAAAACAAACAGGTTTAGGAACAATTGTGGGTTCGCAGGAAGAGACTGAAACAGTTGTTGCAAGTTCTGAGACAACACTATGGAATAACAAACTTAGGCATATGAGTGAAAAGGGTATGAAATTATTTCATTCTAAGAAAGTTTTACCAGGTCTGAAATGTATTTATATGTAATTCTATGAAATTTTTGTATGGAAAACAAAAGAGAGTTAATTTTCTCAAGGATGGGAAGAAAAAGAAAGATGAAAATTTGGAGCTTGTGCATACAGATGTATCAGGACCAGCTCAGGTATCTTCTCTCGGTGGCTCTCAGTATTATGTTACATTCATAGATGATGCAACTAGGAAGGTTTGACTTTATTTCCTAAGACAAAAATCTGATGTGTTTGAAACATTTAAGAAATGGAGAAGCTTGGTTGAGAATGAGATGGGAAAAAGATTAAAATGTCTCAGATTTGATAATGGTGGTGAGAATTGTAGCAAAGAATTTGAGGATTGTTGTTCCTTTAATGGAATTCATAGGCATAAAGCAGTTTGAGGGACTCCATAAGAAAATGGATTGGCTGAGCGCACAAATAGGACAATACTGGAGCGTGCAAGGAGCATGAGATTTCATGTTGGGCTTCCATTAAACATGTGGGTAGACACTTTCAATACTGTTGTATATTTGATTAATCAAGGTTCTTCAATTCCTTTGGGATGTGGTATTCTAGATGAAGTATGGACAGGTAAAAAGGTGAGTTATTCTTTTCTCAAAACCTTTGAATGTGAAGCATTTGCACATGTAGATTTTGAAAACAGAATCAAGCTGGATGCAAACTCAAAAAAATGTATATTCATTGGATATGGCATTGATGATTTGGTTATAGGCTTTGGGATGTTGAAAATTTGAAAATTGTGAGAAGTAGGGATGTTGTATTCAATGAGAGGGTGTTGTACAAAGATCAGTTGTAGCAGCATGAGAAGAAAGAAAAGGATTTTGTGGTCTTGGATAATACTCTAGATAGTGATGTTCCAGTAGTTCCTCATGCTCCGCAACAACAACAAGAAATACCACAAACTCCAATGAATGCTAGATGGCCAACAAGGCTAAGTAGACCTCCTAAAAGGTTTTCTCCCTCTTTGTATTCTATTTTGTTAATAGATTTTGGTGAATCGGAAGGGTATGATGAAGATATGTAGGTGAGTACAAAGGTTTATTGGGAACTTGCAATGAAAGAAGAAATGGACTCCTTGCTAAAAAATCAGACTTGGGAATTATGTAAGTTTCCTGCAAGTAAAAAATGCTTTACCAAACAAATGGATTTATAGGCTGAAAGAGGAAGATGGAGGTAATAACATATTTAAATCAGGTTAGTTGTAAAAGGATTTACACAAAAAAAGGCATTGATTTTGCTGAAATTGTTTCTCTAATTGTTAAGATGACTTCTATTCGTACTGTTTTAAGTATTGTGGTTGCTAAAGATTTGCATTTGAAACAGATAGATGTGAAAACCTCCTTTCTCCATGGTGATTTGGAGGAGATATATATGGAACAACCCCAATTATTTGAGGTCAAAGGTAAGGATAAATTGGTGTGCAATTAAAGAAGAGTTTATATGGTTTGAAACAAGCACCTCGGCAATGGTACTAAAAATTTGATAGTTTTATGGTTGAGTAAGGATACAATAGATGTAATTCTAACCATTTTGTTTATTTTAAGATTTTGGATAATAAAAGCTATATTATTTTATGTTTATATGTTGATGACATGCTTGTAGCGGGATCTAACATGAATCACATAAGTGAGTTAAAATAGAAGTTAGCAAAATCATTTTCTATGAAGGATTTGGGGGCAACAAAACAAATCCTTGGTATGAGAATTTGTAGAGATAGGAAGAACAAAAAATTGACTCTATCTGAGGTTGATTATGTTGAAAAGGTGTTGCAGAGATTCCATATGGAGAATGCAAAATTTTCCAACACACCTTTTCCTAATCATTTGAAATTGACTAAGGAGATATGTCCAAAGATACAAGAGGAGGAAGAAAAAATGTCCAAGGTGACATATGCTTCAACTGTAGGAAGTTTAATGTAGGCCATGGTATGCACGAGACTAGATATTGCACATGTTGTAGGAGTCGTAAGTAGGTATATGAGTAATCCTAAATTGGAGCATTGGAATGTAGTAAAATGGGTTCTTAGCTATTTGAGAGGTACATACAATAAACATTTATGTTTTGGGGGCTCTAATACTAATTTAGTAGGTTATGTAGACTCAAGTTTGGTAGGGGATATTGATACCAGGTGGAGTACTACAAGTTATGTCTTTACTATAGGTGGGATAGCAGTGAGTTGGATCTCACGGTTCCAAAAGGTGGTTGCTTTATCCACCACGGAGGTAGAATATGTAGCTGCAACAGAGGCAAGCAAGGAAATGATATGGCTGCAATCTTTCATGGAAGAATTGTACAAACAATAGGCCAATAGTTATTTATTTACGGATAGCTAGAGTGCCATACATCTTGCAAAGAATTATGCCTTACATTCAAATACCAAACACATACATTTGAGGTATCACTTTGTTCAGTCGGTGTCGGATGATGGACAGTTAAGGTTGGAAAAGATGCATACGGATGAAAATATAGCGGATATGTTTACAAAGGCAGTGACAAGGGAGAAGTTGAGCTCCTCTTCAGCTTTGGTTGGTCTTCAATACTAAAAATAATAAAATCATAACTGTAGGGTTCGGGGTGCTTATTTCCAGTGGGAGCTACAGGGTCAGCGGTGTTTTGATCAGTCTCCAAGTGGGAGATGATATGGTGTGGAGTCTGATCAATCTCCAAGTGGGATATTGTTGTTATGTGGAGCCTAATCAGACTCGAAGGTTATATTTTCCCCACCTTTATTGGTGTGGTTGCCCCCAAATTATTTTTCTATTGGTCAACACAAAAATCCCTATTTTGTAACTAACATAAGTCTCGATAAAATGGCTAAGGGTTAGGGTTTCTGTTGATATTGTATTGTAGCATTTGTAGCGGTATTGACTTGCAAGGACTTTTAGTTGTAATCGGTTTGCTTTCCTGGATAATAATATTGAACTCTCCGTCAGTGGATGTAGCTTGAGTTTGGGTGAACCACGTTAAAAATTGTCTCTTGTTATTATTTTTGTGTATTTTTCATTCCTCTGTTTAATCTTTATCTGCATTTAATTGATTTCTTCTGCATGCAATTCCTAATAGTAATGACTTGAAATCTTGGATATGACACCTTCACAACTCAACCAACTTATCTTTTGAACCATAAGAAAAAAAAAATCTCGATGGAAGCATGCAAATCAAAAATAATGACTCTCCATAAAGTATCTATTTGCACCAAAACCTTCATCAAAAGGTTCATTCTTGTACAACGGATCTATTTACTAGAGGATCTTATATAATTCTTCTTTCATATTGAAATCTTCAACATCTTGTCCTTTTCAGGGGGCAAAAATATTTTACAAATGAAATCTCTCCTTGAGATAATGTTTTATCTCAATTTGTTTTAGGGTCTTGTGTAGAATGCACAAGTGTAGAATCATCCTCCTAATTCTCTTGAACCTATTTTTCCTTCCAATTATTTTCATTACCCTTCCTTTCTTGATTAATGGTTTCATTCTTTTTTTGGTTTTGAACTAGTGGCTTCACAAAACCACTTCTACAACAATTTGCTTTATATCCCATATTGTTGCATATTTAGCACACAATGTTGTGCTTTGGAACCAATTTTTTCCTTTTCACCTTAGTTCTACACTCATTAGCCTTATGACCAAAATTGTTACATGCATAGCAATATCCATGAAATGATCTTATACTCGTGTTATCTTTCTTTCTTTGTCTAGATCTACAATCAATAGTCATATGCCCAAATATATTGCAAGAAAAACAATATCATTGAAAGGATCGATTTAACTTGGTAGGTGCATGTTTTCTAGCAGGTGGAGGACCTCTGAAACTTCTTTTTCTCTAGACAAGAGTGAATCCACCTTCTTTCTTTCTATCTTGATCTACTTTTGCATCTTTGAAGGCATTCACCTTAGAATATTTAGTGCAAGCTTTCTCCTCCTTTGTACCAAACTTTCCTCCTGCTTCGAGGTTATCATATAAATTTGCAAATGCACTAGTTATAGAACTTTTCCCTCTTTCAAAAACAAGACTAATTTTTTTTCTTGATGGATTTTGATATTTAATTAACTCTTCAAGAATGTCAAAACCTCCTTTGTTAATTTTTTGTTTAGCTTTTTTTGATTCTCTTCTTAAGGCAACAATCTCTTCTTCAAGTTTTGAACATTCACAAAATTTATCATTGAGCTTGGTATTCAAGCAATATTCAATCCTCTTGCCTTCTTCAACCTTAACTTTCAAATTAAGGACCACATCCTCTACCTTCTTGAGTTTAATTTCACATCCTTCACCTCCTATTTGAGCTTTCAGATTGCCACATTCTTCTTTAGATTCTCTAGCTTGTGCCTTGAATTTGATAATTGTCTCTTTTGATATTTCAAGCATGCTCTCATATTTCTAATTTAGTGCTCTTGCTTCATTTATATCTTCAAGAATAGAACAAAGTTTTCCTTCAAAATCTATTTCCCAAACATATGAATTGATGTTCCAACCTTCAAATTCCATTGACTCAAGATCTAATTCTAAAGAGAACATATCATCAAACGTTGCTCCATATCTCATGTGTTCAAGTGTAGGATCTACCTCAGCTATTAGGCTACTCAAAGGCACTTGGCCCTTAAAAATTTATTTGTTTCCTTTCCCCTTTGACACTCTTTTATATGATAGGCATTTTCATTTGTTCTAGTACCTTCTGCAACTAATCTTCCATATCCTACCTTCCTGATTTCACAATATTTGGAATGAAATGTAAGATTGTATCCTTTACTACACATATAATTGACAATGAGGATATTGTGCTTCAACCCTTTGACATACAGGACATCCTCAGTCTTGCTCTTCCCATTAATAGTTATAGCACCCTTTCCACAAATTTGTGTTCACTCATCACCACAAAACTTGATAGCTCCATTATTCCACTTCTCAAGGTTGATGAACTTCCCCTAGCCACCAATCATGTGGTTAGAGCAACCATTATCAATCACCTAAGAATTTGCTTCTGCTTTTCCATGAAAATAAGTCCATACAACCATTGATTTCTCATTATCCTTGTCAACTTGCAAGGTACCAAATTCTTTACATTTTCCAATATCACTCCATTTTCACCAAATTTCAAGGCCATGAAAAGTGTTTCATCATCCGAATCATCATGATCCTCATCTTCTTAATAATAAATTTTCTATAAGGAATAAAAACTACTTTTGAACTTCTCTCTTTTGTTCCTATCCTTTAATTATTTAAAAGGACATTTAGGGGGAAAATGACCAATTTCCCATAGTTAAAATATTTGAAAGGTAACTTACCTTTGTATTTGAAAGGAAACTTGTAGCCACCTAATAAAAATCTGTGCAAATAAGTATTTAGAGTCCACATGCAAGATAATAGACAACATACCCATCAAAGATGACACAAGATATACCTGAGGAAAACCCTCGAGAGGGAAAAACCTAGCCTCTAAAAGCATCCATCACTCATGTATTATTCAACAATAAACACTACAATACACCTTCAAAGTCCTCCATGAACACCTTTGAAACATAAATCCCTCTACAAGAACTCCATGTGAACAATCATGTAACCACACATCCCATGCCATGCTTCAACCCTCACAAATGCTAACAAGAGCTAACCTATCAACCAACAAACTTTAAACAACTACCCATGTGATTTCTTTTATAAAAATAAGCTCCCACAAAACCGCCAAGTGGTATTACATAAAACCATGTGACTATAACCATGAGATTACAAAACCATGACCCCACATTTAATATTGGGTCGTTTATTAAATTACTTTCCCCAATATTAAATAAATATTTTTTACAACTTACATTATGTCCCAATGTTACATACAACATAAAGTGGCCCCAAGAATATTAACTCCTAGTGATGCACATACTTCTGGGTACACCACACACATACTAATAAATTAAACATTATAAACATTATTCAAGGTGTACAACACCTAATTCCTAACAGTATTTTCCAATGCCTTTCTTCAATATTCTTACAAAGTTTCCTTCAATCTCATCAAATTCATTATTCATAGCAACTACTTCCTTTTCTATCTTTTTATTTTCTTTGAATATTGCTTTCTTCTTTGGACCATCTTTGTCAAATTCTCTCATTTCAAAGGTTCTGAGAGCACCAAACATTTCATCTACTAAATATTGATCCAAGTCCTTAGATTCTTCAATAATAGACACCTTATGACTATAAGATTTAGGGAGAGATCTCATAACCTTTTTCACAATCTTATCTTATTTTACTTCTCCACCAAGACCTATGACACTAATAACTACTTCATGCACTTGAAGCATATGAATTGCAATGTCTTCATCCTCTGTCATCCTCAGAGTCTCAAATATGCTCTTAAAAATTTACATCTTAGCTTTCTTTACTTTATTATCTCCTTCATAGATGCTACTAAGTTTTAGCCAGACATCCTTATCAAACTACAATTCATCACCTTCAAATTTTCTAAATCTATCAGCCCACACAAGATGGCATTCATAGCCTTGGAATTATTCTAATACAACTTGATCTCAACTGGATCTATAGGAGGAGTAGTAAGAGAAATATAAGCATACTTGATAGATTACCAAACACAAAACCCTAGAGAGTTTAGATAGCCTTCCATTCTTAAGTTCCAAAAGGTATATTTTGTCCCATAAAACCTAGGAGCTTTGTAAGATCCATCATGTGCCATCTCGGATCTTTCCTCAATCAATTAAGCTTCTTCAAAGTAGCTTGGCTCTAATATCAATTGTTGAACACACCCAAAGACTAAAAGGGGGTGAATCAATCTTTTCAAAACATAAACCCTTTAGCAAACTCAAACTTCTTTATCAAATCAAAAACTATCAAATAGATCAACAGATATAGCAAGCTAGTTCCTAAACAAGGTCAATAGCCCTCAATAATGAACAATACAACAATTCAATCCTTAACTAGATCAACAACAAGGAAAACTTAAACAAGGAACACACATCCACAAGATAACACCAGATTTATGTGGAAAACCTAATGAGGGAAAAACCATTGTGAGAGTTAACTCACAATATACGAAGCTCATTGCTTACAAAAAGTTACAAGAAGGATCACTTCCAAAAGACTTGCAAACTAAGGTGCACAACCTTAGGGAAAGATAGAAAGGAATTAAAAATTGAAGTACATAACTCCAGAGAAAGATAAAAAGGACCTGATGAGACCCGCTATCTTAGAGTAGGATACACAAATATTTAGAATTTACAACATTTGTATGTCAACAATACTCTATTGACCAAGGTGTTAATGAATTCCTAATCTATCTTTCACACACTTTCACACTACGTCTATGAGATATTCAATACATTACACACTCTACTCAACTTGTGATTGATTTGATCTTCCATTTATATCTTTCGCAAGATCACAAAACATCAATTAGGTCATCCACAAAAAGTCAATGTAGTGCAAAGTAGTCCTATCTAGAAGATAGAGAGGACCAAAAACAATCTTATTACATTTTCCAATGTGATCCCAAATAATTCACAGATTGGCACACATCAACTCAAGTTGAAATAGGGAAACATGTAGATGAAATGTGAAGCACATAAACAGTCAGCGAAAAACATACTTCCAATTGAATTTACTCAGTGTGGTCCTCAAAAAGATAGGTCAAAACACAAATACATCTTAACACAACTTCATATGCTAGAGAAAACCCTTAAGAACATAGTGCTTGAACAAGATACCAAGCCCTTTTGGCCAAACATCCAAAAATAACCTAGAAAACCAACTAAAACATAATGTAACACCAAAATATATCAACCACTGATGTGCAAATCACAAAGGAATGTTCCATGAACATCCAAAAACACTTCCAAATATTTATTTCATACTTCCATGCCACCGAAAACCATCATAGACCAAACAAGAACAAAATACTTTATCCTAGAAGCACACAAGACATAATCAAGAGATATAACATTATCATAACATCTTGCTGACCACTTCAACACCTTAAAACTAAATTGAGACACTGCACAAACACTAAGAGCACATTCACCAAGCTAGAGGAGTAGAAACATCATTGTAGAGAAATGTAGAGCATTTTATGGACTAATTCAAACAACCAACATCACTACCAACCTTATACAATTAACAGAAACCTCCTTGGCAACACTGGTGACCTGAAAATATAGGATTGCAACATCTACAAAACACAAACTCCAAATCCCAAACACAATACCATATATCCAAAATCAGAGAAATGTGGAGCCTTCTCCCAAACAACCTTCAACATAACTTCCTAGAACAAAAGATTTTTTTATCAACTTGTGGAGGCCGAAAATTTCTTGTAGTAACACATACTTTCTTAGGAGAAACAAGAGAGAGCATACAAAATATTGTAGTCCATCATTATTACTTCTAATCCTCATCTTAATATGTCATCATGATATCAACTCTAATGACAACAACCATACACAATACTTATTTCATTATTAGACAAGGCATGACATCCAATGATGAACATCAACAACACATAACCACACACAATGACAACCTAAACTAAATGTTGTCAATAATTACAACCAATGCCAAAAAAATGCAATGGTCTTCCTAAGTGCTAACAACCATGAAAACAATTTACAACCAAGTGTTGACATCACAACAAACTCCTCAAGTGTTGACTGCCAATGCCAACAATCCAACCACTGCAATAATCTAACCAAGTGTTGACATCAATGAC
Organism: Sequoiadendron giganteum; assembly: GCA_007115665.2. Classification (NCBI taxonomy): domain Eukaryota; kingdom Viridiplantae; phylum Streptophyta; class Pinopsida; order Cupressales; family Cupressaceae; genus Sequoiadendron; species Sequoiadendron giganteum. The sequence continues at coordinate 338,332,644 of CM021106.1, read as the reverse complement.
AACCAATTACAGCATAGAATATATGCTAATTTAATTTTACAGGATACACTTACACTAGCTATGAAATTAAATTACATTTTAACTAGAAATTATATCATTAATTCAAACAATTCATTTCAAACAAATAATTAAATACATCTAATTTATTCTACCATAATAATGCAATAGACCTTTTTCTAATTAAAACATAAATATTCTTTTTAACACAAACATTAAATATTTTAGAAACACATAAAACATTTGTTTTGAAGTAATCTTTAATTCAATGCAAAAGATAAATTAAACACACACAAAGGACTCAACCATATCTTATAGGTTTTCATCGCATATGAATTCTAGAATTTCCACTAATTTGGATTTGAGTTAACATGGGGATTCACAAGGTCTAAGAAGGGTAAGATAGCTAAATTGAATCAACATTAAATTCTCCACATACCAACCATTATTTTAATACCTATAATTTTTCTATACACTTAGGTAAAAATAATGCATACATGTTCCACATAAGAATAGTTAAAGCATGATTTAGGAAATAAACTAATCATCACATCTACTATAAGCTAACTAGAATGATCTAGGAAATAAAATAAATATTTAATAATAACACATAATGTTGAAACATTGAAATTATCTAACATACATAGACACAACATATGCGTTAGAAATGTAATGCCAATATAAAACTTCATCAAAATCACCTCAATGGTCATACTTAAGCATATCCACAAAGCATCTAAAATACACCACTAGAGCACTTAAATGGCACAACAATTCTCATCAAAAAAATTAGTGCAATGGCTCATAGCACATGAAACACATAATACATTGATAAAACACTCAAAATAGAATATATCATATGAATAAAAAACACAAGGAAAATACAAGAGTGAGCATTACATATTTTCCTAAGGATTGGATGGTATTGTACGAGGAATTCTTTTTTTATTTTGATCATGGTTGAGGTTGAGGTATTTTTCTTTCTAAATTTGGTAAATCAAAAATGATATTTTAATATATGCATCCATGAATATTTGTTCTTCAGTTGGTACAGGATAGATTTAGTTATGTATATTTATGTGTGTAAAAATGATGTATTTTTCTACTTTTTATATAATGTGAAAATAATTACATACAAATTATGTATTTTTTATTTGATTATAATGGGACAATAAACGTATTTAGGTGGTCTGTAAACATTATTTTGGTTATAGAAGTACAGGTATTTCATATTTGGTTGGTTAATTTAAATTCAAATGGCTCATTCAAGGAAAAATAAGATCGATGATATTCATGATGGTGAAATGGGAGATAGAAATTATCAAAATGAACCATCTTATATAGCATCAATTGTTAGTGTTGGAACTTGCAATGAGCGAAAAAAAGCATGCATGCACACATATTTTCTATAATCAGTATATTACAAGAAATTTCATTTGAAAAAAAAATTGATATTGTAATTCTCATTTTAGAAAATAAATCATGTGTTGTATTTTCTAGGCTCCACATATTTTATCTTGTTGCAACATTAACATTGATTAGCACTGTGAGTGAACATTTAAGTTGGATTTTTTTTTCATGCTTAAATTCCCTTAGCTAGTTAACATGCATTGATTTTGTAAATACCTTTCTAGTGCTTTTTGATCTTTGTTCATCTAGAATATGGAGTTTGAGATAGAGATGCAAAGAAAAAGATAACTTGCATTCTAGCATAACATAGGTTATTTATGCCAAGATTTTTGAAGAGGACTGGCATGAAATAGGGTTTCCTGATTTTTTGCTTTATTTGAGCATTTGTCATTAACAAAATCAAAAACAAAATCTACGACCATTTGAGAAATAAAATTTTATTACATAAATTGATTGGTAGATAACTAAAATAAACTATTAAAGTAATAATTACCTTTTCAATTTGTAGACTTTACATTCAGCACAAATACTATCATGTTTTATAGCCAATGGGAATTGTATCACTTTTCTTCTTGTGTAGAATGTATCATCCCTGAATTAGAAGTATTGGTTATTGCTAAACAATGCAACAATGTAAAAAAACTCCTGAATTGCCCTTGCAAAATATAGAAATTTATCTAAGACAATTATTTATGAACTCTATGACCATTTCTAAGGAATCAATATGGACAAGATTCTTTTTCCTTTCATGATTGAACATCTCTCACCATAGAATCACATTTTGCTACTTTTTGTTGATTTTTACGACAATTTATTAGATATAGCCCACATGTTATATCTTCACCTTATCCATAGTTTGATTATCCCTTTTTAATCTATTTGACTATCAATTTGAACATTCCTGAGAACCAATTTTTATTCACTCTTGGGACAAGTAATTATTTTATATGTACACTATGATGAAATGATTTTTGTCATCATGATGAACTATGTAGTTTTATATTATTGAACAACAAATAATGGTGTCTATCACAAAAGTTAAGTAAAAAAGGTAAGTGAATTTGTATTTGATTTTTTAAATTTAGGTTCGATTATATTTTATATGATTATGTAGAATGTATAATAATAGAAAACTCATAATATTTTTGTGGCTATGTAGAATGTTATCTATTTCAACTAACCAGAATGAACAATTGCAAGCCTTCGTAAAATCAAATATATCATATCAATAATTAACACTTTTGAATTTTATGGATGATAAGTCATATTAGTATGGATGGGGGGTTCAATTTGACAAAGATAATTGTATTAATGAGAAGATTAAAATTGAAATGGAAGCATAGACATGGTATTGTAATGTGCTCAAGAGTGGCAATCAAATGGAGTTAGTAAATTTAATCCTACTTTACTGGCCTCATTATTACCCACACCTTGTGCTTTGTTGTACATACAACTCAAAGGTTTATGGCCAACTATTTATTTACATTGTGGATGACCATGCGATTGAACGTGTCACACAAATGTTACCTACTAATAGGTTGAATATGGATTATAGAGAACTATTCATTCCAAGTTACAGAATAAAGAAACCAAAAATATTTTGAAGGATAAGGACAAGGACATTGAAGAAGATTTCTAAGACTTCTCAAATTTGAGAGTAGATAAATTTTACATCTTTAAAATTTTGATATGTGTAATAATTATTATGAAAAACATATACATTCATAACAAGTACCATATGTGACCTCTCTAACCATGAACTTAAGCAAAGTCATTAAGTGATATATTTTCATGTTGTTACAATACTTGTTTCAATTGTTATTTGAATGTCTTTGTTAGTTTTTATGTATCTAATATTTGTAGTGTATACAATACATTGGACTTGTATAAAAATAGATTGTGATATCAAGCAAACTTTAATTTTTTAATGTATTCAATAAGTGATGATATATAACCAACAATCCATATAGCACAAAAAATAGACATGTTTATGGATATTTTTAATTTATAAGATTAATACATTTTTATGTGTCATTGCATAATGTATCATGAGAAAACTATAGGTTACTGAAACATGCATGACTTTAAATATAATTATAAATTTATTCAATTAATTATAGTTAATATTTATTGTGATGCTCTTAGGTATCTATGGGAATAATAATCAACATTAGTAAATTAAAATACATTCAAAGTTTTTTTTTCTTATAAAATCATCAAAAATCCATTAGATTAATTACATTTTCTAAATTTTTAAAATACTTGAAACATTTTTAAAAGTGATATCAAATGGTTGATACACATGAACCATATAAAAATGAGGTGGGGGTTAATGTTCACCTATTTCTCTTAGTTCATTTGATATTTTCCTAAGAACCCTAATTGGATTGACTATCAACCTCACAAGGTGAGTTAATTCTCAATTAGGAGGACCTAGGAAGGGGGTTCTTTCAGCTTTTAGGGGTTCACCACCAAGAAAATGCTTGGAAAAGACAAATAAGTATTCAACCTACAAAACCTAGTTATGCAAGCTAAATGAGGGATGCAAATGATGAAATTATGTAATAGCAAGATAGGATATGTGTACTTGGGAAGTCTGGAGATGTTGTGAGGATTTTGGAAATGCAAAGAAGTTGTCCAAATATGCCCTTATTGTTGTCTTAGTCTTGTTGTTGCTTTTCAGGGCAGATGTGAAATCTTCAGATCTCGAAACAGAATCTCAAAGAATCTCTAAAAAATACCCTTGGGAGGACTAAAATGCCCTAGGTGGCGTATTAGTCTCGTTCTGGATTTCTAAAAAATTTGAATGTGATCTCGAGCTCCACGGTTTGCACTTGCTTCCTCTGAGATCCCAAGTTCTGAAACTTCCATATTTGACCTGTAGGTGAGTTTCCACGAAGATGACAACTTTGTAATGCAAATTTGCAATCTTTCACTCAAAATGATCTTCAAGCCTTCAACCTAAATCTGCAATCACAAGCATGCAAGAGAGGAAAAAAATTGTTGATTGATAGTAAATGGAGGTTTTCCTTGGTCAAACCCCTTGTTGGTAATTAAACCTTGAAATGAAAGAGAATAATGAAGGAAAATGATGAATGAACATCATGCAATGTTACAACTCACCAAACCCTTGTTGTAAATTTAGCAAACTTGTGTGAAGTGGCTAGCTTGAATGTAGATCTTGAATCAATGGAATGCTTTGATAGATCTTGCTTGAATTGCTTGCTTGAATCAAAATCCTATATCACAAATGTTAGCACAAAAACACATATGATGCAAGAATTTCCTTTGAAATGATGCTTGGATCTTGATGATGGCTCCAAAATGCTTAATGATTTTTTCTTGATCTCATAAACTTACCTTAGGAATGAATAATCAAGTTGCTAGATGAGAAATGAATGAATGAACCTTGTATTTATACTTATCTATGCTTAATATCCGAAAAATACATCACACCAAGCCAACATAGGAAAACATTAATTAAAGGAGGCTAAATCCCACCAGAATTTGAAATTAAATCCCAAAAATAAGCCGAGGACTAAACACCCTAGGTGGTATCTTAGTCTATGATGTTGGTGTTTTTATGCACTTCTCAACATAGGCAATGTGCAAGTGCATTACCTCTCTTGAAAGACAATCTTCCACAATCAAATTGTAGAACACTATCCCAAGGTCTCTTGGATGTTAGGTCATGACGGTGCTTGGAATATATCAATTAATTTGTGATGTGATTTGCTGGAATCACAAGGCGGTCTTACATGAATCAAAGTTGTAGGAGAATCGGATCTACAAATAGAGTTCTTTGGATAGGAAATTACTACACTTTTGCTGCAAGTTCAAACAGCAATCTTGAACTCCATCTTATCATTGAATTTGGCTTTACAATATGCAATGAATCTTAGTATAGGTTATTTCTTAAAGAAAAGGAAAAGGGCAGGGAAGAGAGAAGGTTCCTGGACCTGCAACTACCGATGAATAGTAATCATGGAGGTTTCTGATGTGGACAATTTCCTTAAAATAGAATTTCACTTAATCAAAAATTTCACAATGCCATGAAATCTATACTATCTTCTAAGGACTACAGATATTTCATCATTCATTCGCCATATAGATGTGAATAAAGATAAAGTTTAAAGAGTAGCTATAAAATTAGAGTCCACTCTAACTTTGTACAGTCACCTACCAGCAACAAATGACTAAAAGTATGGACAAGAAAAGCATACACATAGCAGGAATCTTCACAACCAAAGACAACATTACTAAATCTACCAAGGATATCTAAAAAGGAAATTAGAACAGCAAAGTAACTCAAACTAGAATCTTAACTTATGGGAGAAGAATCATGAAACATGGGAAGAAATCCAAAATACACCAAAATCATTGTATTTCTATTGCAATTTTTGTAGCATGTCTTTACAACAACTCAACTCTCCCAAAATGAGAGGAGGAGACCCCTATTTATAGTTTCAAAAAAAAAAAAATGAGTGGCCAAGATTCAATTCCATTGTGTGGCAAACATTCACTTTACAATAGGGTTTCACCTACCCCCAAATAATATTACATTTTAAAATACATCCTTTGTCTTTTCCTTGTTTTGTCTTCTAGTGGCAGCACTGTAGCATTTTCGTCTTTTTGTTGATTGTTCTTTGCTACAGCTATTCTTTTAGAAATTCTTCATCAATAATAGGGTTGCCTTCCCATTTCTTCAAAGTAGCATACTCCATGAATCTCAAGATAACCAGCCAAAGCTTGTTGACCTCAATGATGTCAGACCTTAGCACTTGGTAACTCCATTCCTTGGAATTGTTAACAAGATTTTTCCAATCTTCGTCATACTTGGTAGCGTGGTCCTTGAAAAGCTTGGGCAGCAAAGCTCATAAAGTCTATGGTAACCTTGGTTGACACTCCCTTCTCCATCCTCCTTCGAAAGTGAGGCTTTATGCTTTCCAGATTGATCTTAACAGCAAGCATCTCGTAATGTGTCATCAACTTGAGGTATCTAACATAATCTCCTCTGGCCTGCTTGGCCCATTCAATATCCGGAATTACTCATTCTAGAATCTATTCCAGCCTCCCCTTTCGATGATCGAAGTCCCGCTTCCACACATCCATTAACCAATGGTCATCATCCTTGAAGGAAAGTTCCTTTTCCCAAACCTCACTTGGCAGTGTGAGGATAGCCTCAATTTTTGGGTAGGCAACCTTATACTTCTTTGGGAACTCTTCGCAGATTCACCTCGTGCCTTCAAGAGACGTTTGCACTTCTAGGAACTTGTTTGCTATTCGGATAGCTAAATTGATGCCCGTATTCCCAATGTCCAAGACCTATTGGAACCAGTTTTTTGTGGTCTTATCCAAGTTCCTCCTTCTTTCTAGCTTGTTGATCTATTCCTGGGACAGCAACCGTGGCGAGGCCGATGATGTGGTAGGTTGTTCATCCAAGGATGACCATTGTTGAATGTAGGTCATCAGATCAGCCACCTGTGCCTTGAGCTCTTCCTTTGAAACCTTATCCTACTGGATAAGGTGTACCACTATGGTAACAAATTCCTGGAGGTGGTCAACCTTTTGTTCCCTGGTGGCCACTCCCAAGTCAATGGTGGAGACGTTATAGCTTATTCCTTGTTCTCCAACCACCGATGTAGCTATTTGCACTGCCCTGGATCCAGAGGCATCCATCATTACCTTTGATCTAATTCTAGGCTTCTTCTCCTTCTTGGTACTAATCTGAGCTCTAGCTAGTATTATCTCCAGTCTTGCTATTGGATCCTTTAGGGCGGGAGTTCTCTTTTCAAGCTGCCTTTCTAGCTAGTCGGGCATCGAGGGTCCTTCCTTGGGTGATTCATGTCGATCGTTGTTGTCCTCCACCCTAAGTTCAATGGATTTTTCATTAAGGACCTCCTACTCAATTCTTACATCTTCCTTCTCCTCGTCAGAATCTTGCATGAGCTCTATATGTTTGGTAGGAGATTTGGTGAGCAGTTGCTTGTCAGGGTGGTCTTCCCTTTCCGCACCCTTTTCTTCTTCATCTTGGTCATGCCCACATTCCTCAGGCCTATCCTCTTGCTCATCTTCATGAAGGATGTTACTTCATCATGCTCTACGGTTTGATCATGTCCTTCCATAAGAGACCTACTACCCTCAGTCTCTGGAGCAGCAACTCTTTCTTCAACCATAGGTTGTCCTTCAGCCTCTTTGTCCTCGATCTCCTTGAGTTGCTTGTTCCACTCCGCGTCGATCTCTAGATCAGTTGTTTCTTGGATTATGTTTGTCCCCAAACCCTCTTGTCCTCACTGGAAGACTCATAGGCCACCTCATCGATCACCTGATGTTCGTATATTGAATGCTCATGATACTCAAATTCCTCATCTTCCAGCCTCTCAGTTGCCTCCAGTTACCGTCGTTCGATCTCAAATGAGATTTTCATTGTAGCCTCCATTCTAGGTGGTTCCATAGGAGGAGGGAGAGTTGGGGCATTAACCATTACCTGGGTGATTACAGCTTGCACCATTGGATTTGCAAGCATTTCTGAAAGTTTAGATGGCACATTTTGCATATACTTGACAAAGGACTCTGGGAGAGCGAGGGAAGGCATTGCAATAGCAAATGAAGTGGGTGGAAGGGAAGGATACATGGAGGATGATGAGATTGGTGAGGTTGTGGTGGAGGATAAATCCATCGATATGGCCTGCACGATCAAAGAAGTGGAGGCAAGGTGGACAACAATGTCCGCCGCGAGTGAAGAGTAAGCAGCTATTGCAAGTGAAGTGGGTGGGATGGTGGCAATAGCAACAGCGGTTGTAGCAGCAAATGAAGCGGGTGGAGACCTTGGTGGGTCAGCCTCCATCTCCTCGCCCTCATGGAGTGGAGTGGATCTTTAGGTATTGCAGGCATCTCAGTGATGCTACTCGTTCTTTTATGCTTCTTAGGAGGCTTGCCCTCTGAGGCCTTTCTGGCATACACTTTTTGGCTAGCTTGCTACTCATCAACCTCCTTTCTCTTCCTCGACTTGACAGATGGTGGGGATTTGGATGTTTCTCCAATTTTAGTGGCAGTCGTCCCACCATCAGAACCACTTGGCTCACTTTTGAGCCCCTTGAATGTCAAGGTGACTCCCTGTTGCTTTAGTCAAGCGACCTGCCCATCGATCCATGCCTTTATCCAAGCCTCAACGGGCTTGGTAAGAATTTTGAGGTCATTAACCTTTGGCTCGCTCCAATCAATTAAAGGCAATGAGAGATTTTCAATGGCACTAGACCTCGGGTCGATCACTATGCTCTCCTCCTCTTCAAGCTAATCTAGAACCAGACACAGGTTCACCCTTTTCATGAAGTATGCAGTCATACACATATAATGCCATATCCACACTTCAAAGTCATCCTTGCAATTATCCCAAAAATCCTCAACGTGGTGGAGGTGGGCATACTCTGGTCCAAGTGCCTTTCTAATGTGACTGTATGGGTCCATCCGCGGCCGAGCTGTATGCTGTCTAAAGTGGTATTTGGCCAACTCCTTCTCTGAATTGCCTAAGCATTGGGAAGTATGAATTTCATACACTACCTGGCCAAGTGCGATGGGATAAGGGGTTCCCGCCAAATGCTTACTTCTTAGAATGTTGTGTATGTGTCACAGTTGTCGAGTTTGTTCCAACAGTATAATCCGGTCATTAGGATAATAGGGCAACTTGTTTGGCCTTTTGGAGAATCCTTGGCCGTGAATGTAGGTGAATTTGGGAAATTGTATGAATAGGAAGGTGTGGTTCTTGAGAAGGGCCCTAGCATTGTGAGAGACTCTTCTCTCAAAATCACATCCAAGCGATCGAATTATGTAGGCAGTAAAAGCATCGTTTACCCTACAATAGTCCTTCCTAAAATTCTTGTACTACAGTTGAGGGTATTTGTCATAGGGTTTAAGCGCTCTCCTCGGTGCCTCATTGGGCATTATAGAAAATCCACTATAATGTCATCAATCAACAAGCGAATAGACTAGGTAGGACATCATGTAAAACTTGGATGTCTTCTTCACATTAACGAATTGCTCATGAAAGCAATTGTTGATTATCTCCCCCCAATAGAATGTAGTGTCATCCCCACAGAGAATTTATTCAACAAACTATAGCATCCACTCCTAGAAGAAGGTTGCAATAGGAAGCCCCATTACTCTACTTAGTAGGGTGACTAGGTCATGATAGTCCTCAAAGAAATCATTGCGGTAGAGCTCTTGAGGGACTTTGGCAGCACTTCCTTGCCTATCTTTCAACCAATATTGGTTGATCAATTTCTCGCATTTTCAAGGATCTTGATCCCATAATGCTTTGCATTCTCGAATGGTTGGAGTCTCCATGCTTTTGAAGGTAGGGATGTGGAAGGTTTTAGTTATACCAAGAGGGGACATATCAGTCAGGACGTTGCCATCCCTATCCACGATGGTCCTTTTTTTAAGTCGGTATGCCTCTCGACATGCCATTACTAGTTTGGGGGCCACCAAGGCGAGCGGGAAACCTGTAGCCTTGGCAAGTCCACTGCGTCTGATCAATTTTGCATTATCTATCTTCGGGTCTATTCTGACTCTTCGTGTAAAATCATCAATATCGACATGTCTGATATTGGTGTCTGTGATATTCTTCCAACTAGTTGTGACCTTGGAATGCAGGGGTGCCCCCTGGAATTGATATTTCATTTGATCTTTATCTTCTTTGCCTCAAGGGCCCTTGGCGGTTCTTTTCCCTTTGCCCTTGGCCATCCCAAAGGCCTCTGCACCAAATTCCATAAATCCTACATAGAGAGATGGGAGTTAGCAACATTAATGTGAGAACGTAACCTCGAAAAAATCCCTACAAATCAAGGTTACATCCACAACATTCATTTAAGAAAAGTCTAACACTTGATAATAATAACATTGGAAGGAAAACAGGTGTCCCGGGCCCCAAGGGTCGAACTTCCCCTAATAGAATGTTGTTCGAAAGGGAAAATAAGGCAAGGTGCTCCCAATGACTTTTCTCGATCCTGGATTTGTTCAATAAAGGAGTGGTGTGAAAGATGGTCCATTTTTAGCACTTGGGTCGAAGTCCATTTTCAATTTGGAGGCCATTTGAGCCATCATTTTGGCATTCGGGCCTTAGCTGTAGGAAAGTTGTCAAGGGTTGGCTGTTTGAAAAAGTGTAGGGAAAATGGCATCTCGAGAGGCAGGTTCGGAGTTCAGATCGTAGGGGTTGGGAAGCTGCCTAGGTATAGCCGTGCAAAATGATGAAACGTGGACGGAATTCTGAAGACGGAAGTTTGGAAGATCAAACCCAGGTAGGCTTGGCAGTTGGCAAAACTTCCAGAGGCAGATTGAGGTTTGGGGCTCGATATTCGGAAGGGCGGACAGGCTTGGTCGTTCAGGACAGTGAAAGCAACATGGAATTCCGGAGGCCGAGATCCGATAGAAGTTTGGACACTTCAATTTTCCCTATTAAAAAACATGTGGAGCGAAAAGCGAACCGGGGTCTGAGAGCCAGGAAGTTGTCATGCGACGGCCGTATGAAACAACAAAATAGAGATAGTGGCTTGTGGACAGAAGTCTGAGCATTGGGGTTTGGGGACAACTTCAAAGTTTTATTTTCATGACAAGTATGAGGCAGACTTTGTGTTACCAGAGTCTGGGGACCAGGAGGACGGAGTGAAGCTGTCGTATAGAATAGAAAAACGGTTAGGGAATTTCGGGGGTTAGAACTCGGGAGGAATTTCGCTGTCAAAGAAAAAATTTCCAAGTTAAAGCCACAGACGCAGCAAGGCTCGGGCCTGGACAGTGTGGTCGCCCACTCCGGAGAACAATGACAAGACAGGGAGGTTTCGGTTTTCAATTTTAACCCTCAGATGATTGTTTTTCAATTTTTTAACTTGTGGGTTTTCATGCTAAGGCACCATCCTACCAGATTTTAAGCTTTATTTTACTTTTCCCTTAGTTTGACCCATGATTTTGAGGAAGAAGTGGAAAGGCAAGCAGACGGTAATCCTACCTCGAGGGCCTGAAGTAGTAGAAGATCGAATCCTTGAAGAATGGCAGAGCTGGAATCCGATCAGGGAGGAGGAAATTGTTGGGGCGGCACTGGGCTCTTCGATTACTCTTGACATGTGAAAATGATAGGCCAAAACTTGTTTAAATAGCCCCCAAGTGCAATTAATGCCTTAATAAATGCCTAGTATAGCGATAGATTAGGTAACTGAATTCAAATTTCGGGATGGTGATGGGAGAACCAAGGTCCGAAAAGACGTCAAGGCACAGCTGCTTGAAAATATTCTAAGGTAATTCAAATGGTGAAGAGGACTCTGGGGTCCAAGGTCTGAAAAGACGTCAAAGGATGGCCACAAGAAATGACGAACAGAGACGGTGGCCCGAAGATGAAAATTGGAGGGTCGTGATCCGAGGGTAGGAAAGACGCAGGTGCACTTGCCAATTTTAAGAAGTGATTCAGACGGCTATCGAAGCATCGGGGTCTGAAGGCCGGGAAGACGCCAACCGCTGGTCATATGGAATGGTGGAGCTGAAAGAGAAACCTGCAAAGGGAAACCTGAGAGGGAAAATCTAAGGGTCTGGGCCCGGACGGTCGCACAAACGTCAAAAAGGCCAACTGACAGAGAAAACCCGAAAGGGCTTAAGACTTAGCATTTTTCAAAGGGGAAAAATTAGGTCAACCCAAAATGAGACTTTTGGGAACGTGTTGACCATCAAGGACATCAAAATGGGGCACACAAAATGAGGCAAAGCAAAAAGGACCCGACAAGCTAAAAGGAAAGAGAGGGTCCCCATTCTGAACAGAGCGTGTGTGTAAGAGGCACAACAAATGGCGACTCTGCTAGGAGAACGCTCTCGGCGTTCTAAAGATAAATATTCATTTTGAACCCATGATCTCCAGTTTCTTACACCAAAGCTGATTTTTAAATTTTAACTAAGATCAAGTTAAGGAAGGAAAGATTGAATCATGCCGCGACATCATCATGGAGGTTTGTGCTTGGTGAGTTCATTTATTTTCTCGGAGATAGCATGGACAACCACTGATCGAGAATGACAAGCTACGTAGTTCGCCTAACCCCAAAAGTAACCTGGACATTGCTCCGCTGCCAGTCAAGCATCCATAGCCCCGATGGAGTTGTCATTGTGACCCCATGAACATAGCTCTGTTGTCAGCCAAGCATCCATAGCCCCGGTAGAGATATTCGCACACCCATACGATTGTTGTCTTTATACTATCTATTCTTTTTATTTCGTATTTTCTTTGCAGCACTTTGCTTTTTCTTTCTACTCAACCATGTAAGCATCGAAGCTCATTATGGGCTTGGGAATCATAGTGGTCACTGGAGCAAACTTTAGATTTTTCACTTATCTAGCCTTCTCAGTAATCACCATACAATTATTTGGAAATTTTTAAGTGTGTCTCTATGTGTTCCATGATAGACGTGAGAAATTCAAACAAGACACCATCCCAGATTAGTTTAGAGTTCGAAAGAGGAAAATCAATGTTTAGGGGTTTTTAGAGATTAGTAATAGGGATTGAAGTCTTATCTAGAGAACAACGCAAGAGCGGGCAATAGGGAAAACTGCTTATTGAGCCAAGCATGGCCACCATAGCAGAACAAGGAGACTCTTCCAAGGTCAAAACAAAAATAGTTGGGAAACAAGCAAAACAAAATGAAACAGAAGAAAAAAGCAAAGAAACCTACCCTAACCTGTGTATAGGTATTTACACAAACAGCTCTAGAAGAGCTTAGGCCTAGAAGTAATGTTTAAGGTGTTTCCCATTGATAGAAAATAGAACATCTTCATCAGTCAAAGTCTTTAAATGAAAAGCATTATCTCCAAGGATTTCAGCAATCTGAAAGGGGCCAAGCCAAAGCTTGTCAAATTTGTTATGTCCCCCTTTCTTTTCATGGGCCTTGTCCCAATAAAGGACCAAATTAGAAATGTGGAAGGCCTTAATTTTGGCTCGGTGGTCAAATCATCTTTTGACTACGCCCTGATGTTTGGTGAAATTTTCTATTGCACAGTCTCGTACTTCTTCTAGGTGTAGCAGCTCGGCGAGGCAAGCTTCTCTGCGGTCTCCCCCTTTATAAAAATCATTGATGAACTAGAGGGTAGGGATTTTCAAATGTATGGGGAAAATGGGCTCCAAGCCATAAATGAGGTGGTAAGGGGAATCACCAAGGGTAGCCTTGTGATGGGTACGATCTGCCCAAAGGGCAAAATAAAGTTAGGTATGCCAATCTTTGGGATTCCTATCTAGTAACTTCTTGATCACAATGATCAAGTTCTTGTTGGTTGACTCAGCAAGACCATTGCCTTGAGGGTAATAATTGGAGGAAAACTTAAGGGCAATACCATAAGCAAAGGCCCAACCCATAAATTTTAACGAAGCACATGCAGGACCATTATCACATACCAGTGCATAAGGATAGCCAAAGCGATTTAAAATAAAACTTTCCAAAAAATTAGTTACTACTTCAGTTCTGCATTGCCTAAAAGTGATTGCTTTTGTCCACTGAGTATAGTAATCGAAAGTGGTCAGAATGTACCTATTTCCAGTAGATGATGGAGGGCTTACCGGACCAATGAAGTTGAGACCCCACTGCGCGAATGGCCTTACCTCCAAAACAGGTTGCAATGGGACATCAGCATTCTTTTCTCGAGTGGCGGCGGTCTCGCATACATGCTAGGTACGAACATGACCGTGAGCATCCTTGAAAACTATGGGCCAATAGTACCCAAATCTCAATATTTGATGCGTAGTTGATAAACCAAAACTATGACCAGTCTCGAACTTATCATGGAATTCCCAGAGTACCCGCTCAGCTTCTTCTTTACCAAGGCATCTCAAGTAGATACCCTCATGGTTTATTTTGTACAATACGGTGCCTTGCAACATGTAACCATTGCTTTTCAATATAAGGGCTCACCTTTGGACTCCCTATAGATGAGGTGGACATTTATGATTCAACAGATAATACACTATGTCATCGTACCATTCCCCTGGAGAGACATCTTCGAGCTGGTATTGTTGCACTATGAGTTCGGGCCTGGCCTCAATAACTACTTCTGCCATCATTTCGTCAAGTGTCTGCCCTCTCACCAGCCTCATTGGCTAGATTTCTATATCATACTCCTATAGCAATGTGATCCATTTTTCCCTTCTTTCTCCTACCTCATTTTGCATGAGAAATGTCTTCACTACAGGCCAGGAACTATGGTGAACACTTTGTTGCGCAAGATATAATGCCTGAACTTATTTACCCCCTTAACAAGGGCATAAGCCTATTTTTCAACGTTGTGATAACGTAGCTCGGCATCTTTCAAAGGGGTACTCATGAAGGTGATTGGATGTTCACTCCCCTCGTCATCCTTCTGTGTCAAAATATTGGCACACGAATGATCTGAAGTGAATGAGTAGATGTAGAAGGGCTTCAGGTAGTTGGGGTTGACCAGCACAGGGGCATCAACAATTGCCTTCTTAATTTCCCCAAAATCCTGCTTTGCTTTTGGGGTCCACTCGACCTTGGTGTCCTACTTTAGCATAGCATTGAGTGGTTTGACGATTTTTGTGAAGCCCGTGATAAACTTATGGACAAAGTTAATCCTTCTGAAAAAATATTTTAATTCCTTTTTGCTGCTTGGTAGCTGAATATTCATGATTGATTGGATACGCTCAGGATCAATAGAGATTCCCCTCTCTGAGAGGACATATCCAAGGAGCTTCCCTTAAGTGACACCGAAGATACACTTCTTCGGATTAAGGGAGACCTCGAATTCGTGGTATCTCTAAAAGACTTTGCATAGGTCAGTGACATGATTACCCCACTGCTTTGAGAACACTATCAAATCATCCATGTAGATGATTATGCACTTGTTGATCAGGTCCTTGAAATCAATATCCATGGCGCATTGGAAGGTAGCACCAGCATTGATTAGTCTCTGAACGGAATTCATCTATAAGAGAAGGTTTCCCATTTGGTGGTGAACGTCATTTTGTGTCGATCTTCGTACTATACCATGACCTAATTTTACCCTGAATATTCATCCAAGAAGGACATCATCTAAGAGTCATTTACTATCTGCAACACTTCATCTAATGAAGGTACAGGATAGTTATCCTTTTCTAAGGCTCGGTTCAGGTTGTAGAAGTCGACGCACAATTTTATTTCCCCATTTTTCTTTCTAATAGGAACCAAATTCACCACCCATGTGGAATGTCTAACTGGAAAAATGATCTTGGTTGACAGCAAATTTTGTACTTCTTTGTATATTATTGGTTCTAGCAAAGCATTGGTAGGGCGTTGTCATTGTAGAAATGGCTTTGCATCTGGTCTAAGAGGGATGGATTGGGTGATAATTGATGTATAATACATTTTGAGATCCTCGTAGCTCTAGGCGATGACATCGTGGCACTTCTACAGAGCCTCAATTATACCCTTTCTCTCCTCAGGAGCGCACACCTTACCAATAAACACATTCTTAGCATTCCCAACCGTTCTGAGGTTGTAGGTGTCACACTGGCCACTGATGGTATCTTTCTTAGCCTGTTGATCTTGATCTCTAATCTAATCCAAGTCAAAGATTCACTTTGATTGGACCATCCCCCTAGGGATGGTATTGGTCTTCAGGTTGATGATCCCCTCTATATCCAGGTTAGCCTCTTAAGGTTCAACCTCATCAATTATCTAGGTAGCAAACACATCTGAACTGGTGAGAAAATCCAGGATGTGTTTGTCATCATTGAACA
The DNA here is from genome assembly GCA_007115665.2 of Sequoiadendron giganteum. Taxonomy (NCBI): domain Eukaryota; kingdom Viridiplantae; phylum Streptophyta; class Pinopsida; order Cupressales; family Cupressaceae; genus Sequoiadendron; species Sequoiadendron giganteum. The sequence continues at coordinate 338,316,485 of CM021106.1, read as the reverse complement.
CCTGGAAATTGGCTACGTTGTTCGACACTGATGAGACGGAGGTGAGTTCCACAGTGAATCTCTTGAGGCTTGATAGGGACAGTGGTTGTAGTGTGCTTGTTGCCTGTGCTAAGGCATTGGCAGTATGATTTTGAGAACGCAGGATCAATTGGATATTGAATGCATCCATTCCTTCCAGTAGATCCCATACCCGGTGCATGTAGTTGGTGAGTCTTCGATTATAACAAGAATAGAGTTTCCTAACTTTCTTTATGACCAACTCTAAATCCCCGAACACTTGGAGCATTTTGACACCTTTTCTTAGTGCCATCAGGAGGCCCAAGACTAAGGCCTCATATTCTGCCACATTGTTGGTGCAATAAAACTAAATTCTATGAGCAACAAAGTATGAATTACCCCTAGGACTAATTAATTCGAAACCTGCTCCAACCCCATGCTTGGATTTGGAACCGTCAAAGTGCAACATCCAGAATTTAGGAGAATCCTTGAAAGTAGAATCAACAAACCCAAATTTCACCTTCAATGGAGGCCTCATTTCAGTAACCATTTGGGGAGGTGTAGGGGTGGAACATGTTTGTTCGTTCAGGTGGTGTTGACTTAGCTTTCTCCTTCAGAGTAGTTTGTCTTCTAACATGTTTAATTGTTGTTTGACACAAACAGCAGTCAAACTCTAAATGGGCAGCATTATGTTCCCTGCACCAATTAGGCAACAAGAGTTCCTAAAAGTTCATTCGGACTCCCAAATTAAGCTGGTCCTTTACGCACTTTTCCATAAAATCTTGGAAACCATCTAGCAATCCAAGATTGTCATCCTCTCTTGATTCTTCATCGTTGAATTCTATCAGCACTTCAATGCTTTGAGAGGTATTGGCTAGATTGGCAGGTGGGCTACATAATACAAGGAAAAGCTCACTTGTTCCCTCTTCTTCAAGGCATTCCTACTCATTCAGATACGATACTGGCGAATAACTCCCTAAATCTGTTTCAACAAATAGCACCTCGTTCATGTTGTTGTATTCGGTGATCATGAATCTCATCTGTGGCTCCCGATCAATCTAAATCTGATTTGGAATCCCTTTCCATGGCAACCACATGTGCGAGTAGTCAGTCATAGTGTATCCATTCAACACCCTTGTGAAATCCCTTCCTAGGATTATACCGTACGTATCCAAGATATCAGCCACCCGAATATCTATGGTCTGTTGGATCCGGGGATCAGCAGCAATTTGCATAAGTATTCTGTTAATTTCTCCCACTATGCTAATCTTAGTTTTGTCAAGTTGTGTTACCTTATTCTGAGAGGGAGTTGGCATTATTTTGAGCGCCTTGCACACGCTCAGGGGCATGACATTGGCGGAAGCTCCTGAATCCAATAGGCAATTATGGAGGTTCTTCCCAAACACACGAATGGTGGTCAAGAAGGGAGGAGTTTTGAATTTCCCTTGAAACAATCCTCTGGAAACGTCCACTTGGGTGACTTGGCCTTTGTCCTTCTCATTGCCCCTACTTTGGGTTAGCATTTGATTAATTTCTTTGTTGGACTACTTGTTTGCTTGCTAACTTGCAGGCGAATCAGCCTTATTGTTGAAGACTTGTCTAACAACCAGCTCATTTTGGTGATCGTCGAAGGAAACCATCCTAGCTGGAGTTTCTTGAGTCAATCCGACTAGTGGAGTCCCATTTATTATTCTGAAAAAGGAATTCTTGACGGTAGGCACCTTTAGTAGCTCAAAGGTAGACACGCTTAGCTTCACCTTTTTAAATTCCTCAGCAATGTACTCCCCCATCTGCTCGACTTCTTGATCATAGGAAACATTTTGGGAGGAGTTGGTGGGTTGGATTTGGCTATGGTTTTGTTGTTTGTTCTTATTGAGGTACTGTATAGGTGTATGGGGAAACCCTAGGTTATTTCTCGCATTTGGATCAGGAGGGGTGCTGAAATTATTAGGTGAAGAGGAGGTTGTAAAAGGACCTCCAGCATGACCGTCGGCTTGTCTATTCCTAAGGTTGTAAGGGGTAGTTCAATGGTGAAACATTTGGACTTCATCTTCCCTAGGCTCTTCTTCATCCTCTTTAGGACCATTATCTACTGAATCAAAAAGTTGAGCCAAAGGACTTTCAGAACTTACCTCTTTCATTTTATCATTGTTGCTCGAGTTGGTGCCCTCCTACTCTAGTGTGTTTCATTCAGCTTTTGGGAAAGGAGCTTGCTTCACCACCAGCATCGAAGAGTCATACAGGTCGAACGGGATGATGTCTCTACACCATGAATTGTCCACAGCATTCTAGACCTCGACCTAGAAGATGTCAGTAGTAGTTTGGAATTTCGGACAATCCAGCTCAGAGTGCCGACTTGTTTTGTGTATGCCACACCAACCAGATAAAGCAGCCTCAGCCAAGTAAACTCCACTTGTAGTGTTCTCATTATTGTTGGGTTGATCAAGGGGTGTGGGGATGCCACCATTGTTGGGTCTTGTGTTCCATGTCCGATTTTTCCTTTAGAAAGGCCTTTTGTCGAATTTTTGACCTGTATTCTAATTTTTGTCATAATTTTGCCCGGATGATGTGCTGGCATCCCAACTTTCATGATGATCTCAGTTATCACGATTAAGGTTAGCCTGGATGCTCTTTTGTGATGCTTGCAGTTGGTTATTATGATTCCTCAAGTGTTTCATTTCCATGGACATCTTCTTGATCATCTATGTGAGCTCGTCAATCTTATCCTTTTCAGCATTATTTGGTTGCGACGTTGAATTCTGGAGGAACACAGGTTGTGCAACCGGCTGATTTTGATGAGCGGGTGGGAATTCAGATGCTTGGAGATACGATGGCACCTAGGATGGCTGAGGATGGGGATATTGTTGCTGGGGAAAAAAGTAGTGAGGGACTGGAGGTACCTGATTCATCGGCTACCCAAGGTGTGAAACCATAGGTAGTTGTGGTATCGGATTCAGTAGGGGTTTCTGATGCTACAAGACTTGAGTAAGCCCTTAAATCTGGGTCGGATGTGCAATTTTCTTGAGAGAAGGTAGTGGATCATAAATGTTCTACCCCAAATTTTTGGTAGCAATAATGGCCTTAGCGTATGCATCTACCAACCTGGCGAGCAGTGGTTGCATCCTTTTTACCAGAGCTGAAGTAAGGCCATCCAATGTTGCATAATAAACAAGCAAAACAACAACATCATTGAAAACATATAGGGCCTATAGCCGAGTGTATGCTCTGTGGAAGCGATCATTAAATGAGTTGATCGGTTCATTGATCTCCCTTTGAACCGACATGAAATGTCAGTAAGAATCTTTAGGGCTGACCGGGGTCTTCAACTTCTGTAGGAAAGCCTCCTTCAAAAGAGTCCAAGTATTGATAGTTTCAGCGGGAAAATTGACGTACCAATAGAATGCCTCCTCTCTGAGAGAGTAGGGAAAGAGCTTGCAAGCCATGTCCTCATATATAATCTGCATAGTCTTCAAGGCGATTTCAAAAATCCTTACATGTTCCTTCGCAGTCCTCTACGGGTCTTGAGCATTGAATTTCATGCAGAAGCTTTCAAGATTCTTTGGCATATCATGATAGAAGTTGAAGGCCAAAGGGGATGGTTTATTGCCCAACCATTCCATGGGAGGAGGCGGTGGAGATAGCTATGGCAATTTGACTGGTGGTTGTAAAGGGACAACAGCAGGGTTTAGAATTGTGTTTGGCTGAAAGGAAGCATTCAACCTAGACAGAGTGGGAAACTAGAAGTTTGCCCGAAGTAGATGGATGGAAGATGGTACTGCCAAAGATAATGGAGAAGATGGAGGTGAAAGAGAAATGAGCTGGTCTAGTGAATTGGAGATGGACGGTTCCCTTTATTTAGCTCTTTTAGCTCAGACAAGGGGCTGTAATTCTTGAAATTCCCCTTTGTTCGATGTAGACCTCAAGACTCGATGAAATCTCTTAGGGGAGAAAGACCTGATTCAATTTATCTTTGTCTCCAAAAAGCCCTCCTTCTAGCGCCAGTTTTGTTGATGGTGTTTTTATGCATTTCTCAACACAGGCAATGCGCAAGTGCATTACCTCTCTTGAAAGACAATCTTCCACAATCAAATTACAGAACACTATCCCAAGGTCTCTCGGATGTTAGGTCATGATGGTGCTTGGAATATATCAGTTGATTTGTGATGTGATTTTTTGGAATCACAAGGTGGTCATACGTGAATCAAAGTTGTAGGAGAATCGGATCTGCGAATAGAGTTCTTTGGATAGAAAATTACTGTACTTCTGCTATAGGTTCAAACTGTAGGCACATAAAAATGACCTGGATCCACAGGCTCTTCTTCTAACCCTAATTAGGACATTTTAATTATGTCCCTAACTCACTTCCAATTATTAATTAGATAATTCTTAATTATTTAATTAATTCATGTCCCTTTCTAATCTTCGTGATTATTAAATAAATAAGTTTTATTTATTTATCTAATACGTCACTAATTGTCTAAATATCCTCTTATAATTAAATAAATTTCTTAATTTATTTACCCCTTTATGTCTTCCTAATTATTAAATAAATAACTTTATTTATTTATTTAATTATGTCATTAATTAAGTCCTTTTCTTCCTAAAATTAAATAAATTCTTATTTATTTAATCCACCTTCCACTATAATTAAATAATTATATTTAATTATCTAATTATTCATTAACCTCTTCTCTTTAAATTAAATAAATTTCATTTATTTAATTTAAAAGGTCCCCTTTGTCACATTCCTCTAAATTAAATAATATCTTTATTATTTAATTCTCACTTAAATTAAATAACCCTTTATTATGTAATTTCTTCTAAATCTTATTTATTTAAAATAATTCCCAGCACATAAATTAAATAATTTTATTATTTAATTCCCCCTCTTTTATTGTGATCATTTTAAATATTTATTTAAAATAAGTCTTATTTAAAATCCCCTTCTTTTGTAAATAATTTAATTTAAATTATTTACTGTCACATGACCCCACACTTTTGAATTAAAATAGTTTTTAATTCGAAAAGTCAGCATTCCCTTTTGATTTAAATAATTTTAAATAAATTATTTAATTCCCCAACGACTTCATTTTCTGTGCCCAGAATCTTTTGTCACATGCATTGTCAGCCATTGATTTGATTCTCTAAAGAATCAATCTTGACCCTTCATTTCGAATTTGACCTAATGTTGTCCTAACCCTAATTGTGGATTACTTTATTGAATCTCGTCCATTGATTCGAGGGCACTTACTAACTTTCAATCTTGGCCATTCACACAGAATTGTCTTTTCTATAAAAGAGCAATTTTGGTCTCATTTTGAACATCTTGCATAGTCATATTTTAGAGATTTCTTATCACACATCTTACACTTTCATGTTTTGATTAGCTTACATTTTCATAGTTTATCATTTTAGCACGTTTATCATAGCATATCTAGGTTTTCATTTGATATTAGCTTAGAAATTGTAGATGTTTACTATTTGCAGTAGGGCATAGTTTGCATCTAGGTCATTTCAAATCCTTCAATTTTTGCTTAGGGCTTGTCATCTCTATTGGCTTGCTCTTCACAAATCTGAGGGCAAACAATCATATTCAGAAAATTAAGGAGGTGTAATGGAGGTTAGTCATGGAGGATGAAGACAATCTATAAGATTGTTCATCTATTCCTTTGCACTCCATTACCAACTGTGGGTTTTTAGGTTTTATTACATAAACTAACTAGGAAAATTCTCATTGTTACATTTGGTGAACTTGACGTGAATCAAACACACAACTTTGGAATATTCATGCAACCTGATATATTCCATGACTCCATCTTTATGTCCATTCAAGAAGTCCTCCTAGACCATCATGTCATTCAAGATGACCTTATCCTTAGTCAAGACCCTATTTTTGATCATGACATTCAAAAGGCACCCATCTTTGATCAAGACACTATCTTTGATCAAGAAGTCCAAAATGATCCACTCCTTGACCTGTATGCCATTCATGATGAAACACTTGAAGATGATTCCATCCAAACTTCAAGTATTGACACTTCCAAAAGCGAGACACTTGCCTCCATGGGACACATACGATCTACCTCTAGAACAAGAGTCTCCTAGCATGGAAATATTTGCAACTGATCAAGCTATAACTGAATTCAGTGGGCTCTATGACAATGACCATGAACACGGTTTTGATATCAACTTCGAAGCACCAACAGAATCATCAGAATTTGATATGACAAAAAATCAAATCGAAGATGTTAATCAAAAATCTGTCCAAGATGTCAATGAAGCTACAACATCCTATCAATTAGGATCATCTATCTTTTTCAGAGCAGGCTTCCTTACAGAGGAAAAGATTTCAAGCATTAATTTCCACAATAAAGATGGGTTAGCATCTTGCTTCCAAAATGACAAGTATCCCATCGCCAACAAAATATGTCAGAACATGCATTATCAAGGAAAAGGACTCGGCATACATGAGCAAGGAATTATTGAACCTATACAAATTCAAGCACATTAAAGACATCAAGGTCTTGGCTATTCATCAGTCAGAAAATCAAAAGATGTTAGTGGTCCCTCCTTGACACTGGGGGAAACTTTATCTAATACAAACATCAAAGTGGATGTCATGAGTAGTGGAGTGCAAAGGAATAGATGAACAATCTTATAGATTGTCTTCATCCTCCATGACTAGCCTCTATTACCAACTGTGGGTTTTTAGGTTTTATTACATAAACTAACTAGGAAAATTCTCATTGTTACACAAATAGTAGTCTTGAACTCCATCTTATCATTGAATTTGGCTTTACAATGTGCAATAAACCTTAGCATAGGTTATTTCTTAAAAAAAAAGGAAAAGGGCAGGGAAGAGAGAAAGTTCCTAGACCTGCAACTACCGATGAACAGTGATCATGGAGGTTTTTGTTGTGGACAATTTCCTTAAAATAGAATTTCACTTAATCAGAAATTTCACAATGCCATAAAATATATGCTATCTTCTAAGAACTACAGATATTTCATCATTCATTCACCATACAGATGTGAATAAAGATAAAGTTTAAAGAGCAGCTATAAAATCAGAGTCCAGACTAACTTTGCATAGTCACCTACCAACAGCAAATGACTAAAAGTATGGACAAGAAAAACATACACATAGTAGGAATCTTCACAACCAAAGACAACATTACTAAATCTACCAAGGATAGCTAAAAAGGAAATTAGAACAACAAAGTAACTCAAACTAGAATCTTAACTTATGGGAGAAGAATCATGAAACAAGGGAAGAAATCCAAAATACACCAAAATCACTGTATTTCTATTGCAATTTCTGCAGCATGTCTTTACAACAACTCAATTCTCCCAAAATGAGAGGATTAGACCCCTATTTATAGTTTCCAAAAAACAAAATGAGTGGCCAAGATTCATTTTACAATAGGGTTTCACCTACCCCCAAATATATTACATTTTAAAATACATCCTTTGTCTTTTCCCTGTTTTGTCTTCTAGTGGTAGCACTGTAGAATTTTCATATTTTTGTTGATTGCTCTTTGCTACAGCTATTCTTTTAGAAATTCTTCATCAATAACAGGGTTGCCTTCCTATTTCTTCAAAGCTGCATACTCCATGAATCTCAAGATAATCGGTCGAAGATTGTTGACCTCAATGATGTTAGACCTTAGCACTTGGTAACTCCATTCCTTGGAATTGTTAACGAGATTTTTCCAGTCTTCGTCATACCTGGTAGCGTGGTCCTTGAAAAGTGCAGACTGGGTGAAATCTTAGGCAACAAAGCTCACAAAGTCTATGGTAACCTCGGCTGACACTCCCTTCTCCATCCTCCTTCAAAAGTGAGGCTTTATGCTTTACGGATTGATCTTAACAGCAGGCATCTTGTACCCTATCATCAAATTGAGGTATCTAACACAATCTTCTCTGGCCTCCTTGGCCCATTCAATATCCAGAATTACTCATTCTAGGATCTGTTCTAGCCTCCCCTTTTGGTGATCAAAGTCCCGCTTCCACACATCCATTAACCAATGGTCATCATCCTTGAAGGAAAGGTCCTTTTCCCAAACCTCACTTGGCAGTGCGAGGATAGCCTTTATTTTTGGGTAGGCAACCTTATACTTCTTTGGGAACTCTTTGTAAATTCACCTAGTACCTTCAAGAGATGTTTGCACTTCTAGGAACTTGTTTGTTGTTCGGACGGCCAAATTGATGCTCGTATTCCCAATGTCCAAGACCTGTCGGAACTAGTTTTTTGTGGTCTTATCCAAGTTCCTCCTTCTTTTGAGCTTGCTGATTTGTTCTTGGGACAGAAATTGCGGTGGGGTTGATGATGTGGTAGGTTGTTCATCCAGGGATGACCATTGTTGAATGTAGGTCATCAGATTAGCCACTTGTGCCTTGAGCTCTTCCTTTGAAACCTTATCATGTTGGATAAGGTGCACCACTATGGCGACAAATTCCTAGAGGTGGTCAACCTTTTATTCCCTAGTGGCCACTCCCAAGTCAATGGTGGAGACATTATAGCTTATTCCTTGTTCTCCAACCACCGATGTAGCTATTTGCACTACCTTGTATCCAGAGGCATCCATCATTACCTTTGATCTGATTCTAGGCTTCTTCTCCTTCTTGGTAATAATCTGAGCTCTAGCCATTATTGCCTTCAGTCTTGCTTTTGGATCCTTTAGGGTGGGAGTTCTCTTTTCCTGATGCCTTTCTAGCCAGTTGGGCATCGGGGGTCCTTCCTTGGGTGATTCATGTCGATCTTTGTTTTCCTCCACCCTAAGTTCAATGGCTTTTTCATTAAGGACCTCCTGCTCAATTCTTGCATCTTCCTTCTCCTCATCATAATCTTGCATGAGCATTATACGTTTGGTAGGAGATTTGGTGAGCAGTTGTTTTCCAAGGTGGTCATCCCTTTTTGTACCCTTTTCTTCTTCATCTTGGTCATGCCCATGCTCCTCAGGCCTATCCTCTTACTCATCTTCATGGAAGGATGTTTCTTCATCATGCTCTGGGGTTTAATCATGTCCTTCCGTAGGAGACCTACTACCCTCAATCTCTGGAGCAGCAACTCTTTCTTCAACCATAGGTTGTCCTTCAACCTCTTTGTCCTTGATCTCCTTGATTTGCTTGTTCCACTCCATGTTGAGCTCTGGATTAGTTGTTCCTTGGATTATGTCTGTCCCCAAACCCTTGTTGTCCTCACTAGAAGACTCATAGGCCACCTCATCGATCACCCAATGTTCGTATATTGGATGCTCATGATACTCAAATTCCTCATCTTCTAGCCTCTCAGCACCTCCAGTTGCCATCGTTCGAGCTCATTCGAGATTTTCATTGTAGCCTCCATTCTAGGTGGTTCCATAGGAGGAGGGAGAGCTGGGGCGTTAACCATTTCCTAGGTGATTGCAGCTTGCACCAATGGATTTGCAAGCATTCCCAAAAGTTCAGATGGCATATTTTGCATATACTTGACAAAGGACTCTGGGAGAGCAAGGGCAGGCATTGCAATAGCAGATGAAGCGGGTGGAAGGAAAGGATACATGGAGGATGATGAGATTGGTGAGGTTGTGGTGGAGGATGAATCCACCGATATGAACTGCACGAATGGAGAAGTGGAGGTGAGGTGGACAGCAATGTCCACCGCGGGTGAAGAGGAAGCAACTATTGCAAGTGAAGTGGGTGGTATGGTGGCAATAGCAATAATGGTTGCAGTAGAAAATGAAGCAAGTGGAGACCTTGGTGGGTCAGCCTCCATCTCCTCACCCTCGTGGAGTGGATCTTCAGGTATTATAGGCATCTCAGTGATGTTGCTCATTCTTCTATGCTTTTTAGGAGGCTCACACTCAGAGGCCTTTTTGGTGTACACTTTTGGGTTAGGTTTTTTCTCATCAACCTCCTTTCTCTTCCTTGACTTGACACATGGCAGGGATTTGGATGTTTCTCTAGTTATAGTGGCAATCGTCCCACCATCAAAACCACTTGGCTCACTTTCGATCCCCTTGAATGTCAAGGTGACTCCCTATTGCTTTAGTCGAGCGACCTGCCCATCTATCCATGCCATTGTCCAAGCCACAATAGGCTTGGTAAGAATTTCCAGGTCATCAACCTTTGGCTCATTCCAATCAATTAAAGGCAATGGCAGATTTGCAATGGCACTATACCTCGGGTTGATCACTGTGCTCTCCTACTCTTCAAGCTAATCTGGAACCGGACATAGGTTCACCCTTTTCATGAAGTATGTAGTCATACGCATATAATGTCGTATCCATACTTCAAATTCATCCTTGCAATTAGCCCAAAAAGCCTCAACGTGGTGGAGGTGGGCATACTCTGGTCCAAGTGTCTTTCTAATGTGACCATATGGGTCCATCCATGGCCAAGTTGTATGATGTCTGAAGTAGTATTCAGCCAACTCCTTCTCTGAATTGCCTGAGCAATGGGAAGTATGAATTTCATACATTCCCCAGCCAAGTGTGAGGGGATAAGGGGTTCCCACCAAATTCTTACTGCTTAGAATGTTGTGTATGTGTCGCAATTGTCGAGTTAGTTCCAATAGTATAATCCGGTCATTAGGATACTGGGGCAACTTGTTCAGCCTTTGAGAGAATCCTTGGGCGTGAATGTAGGTGAGCTTGGGAAATTGTATAAATACGAAGGCGTAGTGCTTGAGAAGGGCCTAGCACTATGAGAGACTCTTCTCTCAAAATCACCTCCAAGTGACTGAATGATGTAGGTAGTAAAAGCATCATTTACCCTACAATAGTCCTTCTTGCAATTCTTGTACTGCAGCTAAGGGTAATTGTCATAGGGTTTAAGCGCTCTTCCCAACGCCTCATTAGGCATTACAGACAATCCACTATAATGTTGCCAATCGGCAAGTGAATAGATTAGGTAGGATCTCATGTAAAACTTGGATGTCTTCTTCACATTAACAAATTGCTCATGAAAGCAATTGTTGATTATCTCCCCCCAATAGAATGCAGTGTCATCCCACGAAGAATTTGTTCAAAAAAATATAGCATCCACTCTTGAAATAAGGCCACAACAGGAAGGCCTATTATTCTACTTAGTAGGGTGACCAGGTCATGATAGTCCTCGAAGAAATCATTGTAGTAGAGCTCTTGAGGGACTTTGGTAGCACTGCCTCGCTTGTCTTTCAACCAATATTAGTTGATTAGTTTCTTGCATTTTAAAGGATCCTGATCCCATAATGCTTTGCATTCCTGAATGGTTGGGGTCTCCATGCTTTAAAAGGTCAGGATGTGGAAGGTTTTAGTTATCCCAAGAGGGGACATATCAGTCAGGACGTTGCCCTCCATGTCCACGATGGTCCTTTTTTGAAGTTGGTATGCCTCCCGGCATGCCATTACCAGTTCAGGGGCCACTAAGGCGGGCGGGAAACCTGCAGCCTTGGCAAGTCCGCTACCTCTGATCAATTTTGCATTATCTGTCTTCAGGTCTATTCTGACTCTTCGTGTAAACTCATTAATATCGACATGTCTGATATTGGTGTCTATGATATTCTTCCCACTAGTTGTGACCTTGGAATGCAAGGGTGCCCCTTGGAATTGATATTTCATTTGGTCTTAATCTTCTTTGCCTTGAGGGGCCTTAGCGGTTCTTTTCCCTTTGTCCTTGGCCATCCTAGAGACCCTTGCACTAGATTCCATAAATCCTGCACAAAAAGATGGGAGTTAGAAACATTAACATGAGAAGGTAACCTCGAAAAAATCCCTGCAAATCAAGGTTAGATCCACAACATTTATTTATGAAAAGTCTACCACTTGATAATAATAACATTGGAAGGAAAATAGGTGACCCAGGCCCCAAGGGCCAGACTTCCCCTAGAAAAATGTTGTTCAGAAGGGAAAACAAGGCCAGGTGCTCCCAATGACTTTTCATGATCCTTGATTTTTTCAATAAAGGAGTAGTGTGAAAGATGGTCCATTTTTAGCACATGGGTCGAAGTCCATTTTCAATTTGAAGGCCGTTTGAGCCATCATTTTGGAATTCAGGCCTTAGCTACAGGAAATTCGTCCAGGGTTGGTTGTTTGAAATAGCACAGGGCAAACGGCATCCGGGGAGGCGGGCTTCGGAGTTCAGGTCACAAGGGTCGGGAAGTTGTCTGGGGATAGCCATGCGAAACGACAAAACACAGATGAAATTCTGGAGACAGAAGTCTGGAAGATCAGACCATGGCAGGCTTGGCAGTTGGCAAAGCTTCCAAAGGTGGATTGAGGTTCAGGGCCTAATCTCTAGAAAGGCAAACAGGCTCAGTCGTTCAGGACAGCGAAAGAAACACGGAATTTCGATGACGAAATTCTAGAGGCCGGGATCCGAGAGAAGTTTGGACGCTTTAGTTTTCCCTGTTTAAAAATATGTGGAGCAAAAGATGAACCGAGGTTCGAGAGCCAAGAAGATGTCCCACGATAGCCATGTGAAACGAAAAAATGGAGACAATGGCCCATGGATAGAAGTCCGAGAGCCGGGGTCTAAGGAAAACTTTGAAGTTTGATTTTCATGACAACTATGAGGCAGACTTTGCGTTACCAGAGTCTAGGGACCGAGGGGACGGAGCGAAGCCATCATATAGAACAACGAAACGGTTAGGGAATTCCAGGGGTCAAAACCTAGGAGGAACTTCGTTGTCAAACCAAAATTTTCCAAGTTAAAGCCATGGATGGAGCAAGGCTCGAGCCCAGACAGTGCAGTCACCCACTCTGGAGAACAGTGATGAGACAGGGAGGTTTCGGTTTTCAATTTTTAACCCTCAAATGATTGTTTATCAATTTTTTAACTTGTGGGTTTTCATGTTAAGCCACCATCCTACTAGATTTTAAGTTTTATTTTACTTTTCCCTTAGTTTGACCCATGATTTTGAGGAAGAAGTGGAAAGGAAAGTAGACGGCAATCCTACCTTAAGGGCCCGAAGCAGCAGAAGACCGAATCTTTGAACAACAGCGGAGTTGGAATCTGGGCACGGAGGAGGAAATTCTTGAGGCGGCACTGGGCTCTTCGATTACTCCTAACATATGAAAATGATAAGCCAAAACTTGTTTAAATATCCCCCAAGTGCAATTAATGCCTTAATAAATGCTTGGTACGGTGGCAAATTAGGTAGGTGAATTCAAATTTCAAGACGGCGGTGGGAGAACCGGGGTCCGAGGTCCGGAAAGACGTCGGGGCACAACTGCTTGAAAATCTACCAAGGTAATTCAAATGGCGAAGAGGACTCTGGAGTCCGAGGTCTAGAAAGACATCAGAGGATGGCTGTGAGAAATGGTGAACTGAAGACGGCGGCCCGAAGACAGAAGTTCGAGGGTCGGGGTCCGAGGGTAGGAAAGATGCATGTGCATTTGCCAATTTTAACAAGTGATTCAGATGGCTATCGAAGCACTGAGGTCCAAAGGTCGGGAAGATGCTAACCGCTGGCCTATGGAACAATGGCGCTGAAAGAGAAACCCGAGGGTCCGGGCCTGGACGGTCCCACGAACGTCAGAAAGGCCAACTGATAAAGAAAACTCGAAAGGGCTTAAGACAGCATTTTTCAAAGGGGAAAAATTAGGTCAACCCAAAATGAGTCTTTTGAGAACGTGTTGACCATCAAGGATGTCAAAATGGGGCATGCAAAACGAGGCAAAGCAAAAAGGACCCGGCAAGCCAAAAGGAAAGAGAGGGTCCCCGTTCCGAACATGGCGTGTGTGCAAGAGGCACAACATTCTTGAGGCTCAAATCTCGGAGCACAAACTCCAAAAAGGGGCCTTTTTAGGTGTATTCAAATTCATGGTCCCGATACCTTTGGGGGACTAAGATGCCCTAGGTGGCACTTTAGTCTCGACCCAAAAATTAGGGACACACAAACAAAATCATTAAATGATCACTTTCCCTTTGATGATTGTCGGGATTAATCAAAAAAAGATGTAGTTTATTAGGCTTGTGGATGCAAAATAGGACCAATTAAGACACAAAGAAGGATAAATAAAGCAAGGTAGGACCAAACAAGTGTGAAAATGCAAGGGTATGGATTTTCCTACACTACAACACATAAATAATATAATTATGTCAACTAAGCAATACATATGATGACTCTAAAAATATATATACTGTAACGTAGATAAAATAGCATTGCACAATAAGATGGTTAAATCTAATCTAAACATGCATAAATCTAAATCAAACAATAAAGAATGAATCAAATGAATTAAAAAGCAAATAACGTAAAACATAGAACAGTCTCACCGAATATCAATCTATTTCCTCGAATTATCTTGATTGTCCTTCTCCATTTTGTCGTGTTGGTATTCTTTCCCTCAGATTTTTAGTATGTATGCAAACCTAGCCTTGACCTATGTTTAAGCAAAATATCAAAGATTAAGTTCTTCCAAAATGTGTATTGATTTCGGGAGGAGGAATACTGGCAAAGGTCAGCCAATTTGTAGAAAGTTGGTTTTCAAATGATTGACTCATATTCAAAAGAGAGATCAACGATCGAGATTGTTGAATGCCATGTGATGTGAGTTTTGTGTCAGTTAGAACATGAGTTGGGAAATTTTGCAGGATAAAGATTAAATTACAATAATAATTTAATCTAGTGTTAAGACTGTTCGAAAATATTTAAGAATAGACATTAAGATTAAATAAATGATTTAACCTTCAGTTGAAAGTCTTCAAAAATAGAAGAATAAGACTTTGAATGAAAAGGATAAAGTTAGAACTTGGAGAATGATCTATTTGAATGCACACATGAATTAATTAATTAATTAAAGATATTTAATTAATAAATATGTTCATGCATATGAGTTAGAGCTAGTTAATTGATTGGTTGTGACAGAGAATCCTTTTCGTAGAGACGATCAAATATCGAATCCAGAGATAACTGATGGATTTAAATAGATTTTGAGTCAAATGGTGAGTGAATAATTAGTTAACTGGACGATAGAAGAATGTGATAGAAATAATTAATTATGAATTAAATGTTAATTTAATTCAACATTCAAAAATTGAAATGATTTAATTAAATAAATAATAATTTATTTAATAGACTGTCGAAAAGGTTAATTGAATAATTAAATAATTCAAAAAGAATATTTAATTATAGTCAAAATATGATAAAAGGTAAATTAAATAATAAATTATTTAATTCAGAAAGGGAATTAATTAATTAGCGACGTAATTAAATAAATAAGATTTATTTAATTAATCAGAGTTGAATAAGGGTCATAATGAATTAATTAAATAATTAAAAAAATTTAATTAATAGAAGAAAGATGTGTTCAGGAAATAATTAAATAATTAACATTATTTAATCATGACCATCGACATTAGAAAATTATGTTGAAAGTGGTATTCGTAGGCCTATACCAATTTTTAGTGTCTACAGTTTGCCCCTCTTTGATACAATGTTGTTTACCACATTGTGTCAAAGAAAATCGTTAAAAACATGCCCCAATCGTGCCCTAGTATAAAATATGTTAGGGTATGCCCCCTCAAGAAAATTGACAATTTTTTGAAAATTTTCAAAAAAATCAAGAAATATTCCCGATAAGTCAATTTGATGGCTAGAAATTCTATGGAGTTGATGGAATTGAATTTGGAAGTGTTAGGGACGTGTACGAGTTGATGGAAGATGGAAGTTTACGTGGCCAATAGACAAGGTCAGAAGAAATTCCATTTTAACTCTAGGTATAAATAGAAATTAGGGTGAAATTCAAATCATTTTCACCATATAGACTTCAAGAATTGAAGATTTTTGCTCTGAGTTCTCGGTAAAATGTCTCCTTTTCTGTACACTCATCATCATGGATATAAGATTTGGACCTTCTGATGGCCAGTCAACTCGGGACCCTCGACATGTACCTTGAAACGATCTCTTGAATTTATGTTTTTCACGTAGATTTATGCAGTCAAATTTAAATATTCAAATGTGTCACTTTATCTGCAATGCATATGCATTCGTATGTGACGCATCTGCGCACGATACGACGCATATGTGAAATCATGCCTATGCATGGTTAGGTCCTTTTAGGGCATACACGCATTTGATAATTCATGAAATGCATGTGAATGCTTGCACCGCATTTGCAAGTTATTTATGCACAGGTAGGATAGTAAAATGCATTTTCCAAAATGAACCACATTTGCATATTAGATAGAAAATAAAAATGCAATGCATGTGCAGTTATTTGCACGTATTTGCCTATTTGTTTGAATTGTCTAGTTTTGAGACACATATGCTTGTGTATTCGGTGCATGTAGGGTCATGCACCGCATTTGTAAATAAGAATGATGCATATGAAATGTGCACCGCATATGTTTTTAAAACACGCATTTTACTGTCAAAGTTTAGAAAAAAAATTCTGATAGAAAATTGGAATGATTTGACATTGACACCTTGTTTGAATGCTCTTTGTAGGTTATACTAGATCCTATTTATACTCGGGAGTCACACCTGGATACTTTTGAGCTCAGAGATTGGTTAGTGAGCGTAGAGACACGCTTGCTATGGAGACTTGGACTTCATCATGTATGCACCATGCCCACTATTCAGGCAAATAGAGGTATACTCATTGCCCTATGTGAGAGGTGGCATTCAGAGACTTCGTCATTTCATTTGCCTACTGGAGAGGCAATTTTCATGTTGGAGGATGTGTATAGGATCCTTAGATTACCTATCAGAGGAGAGAGAATTTTGTATGATACCCAGAGGGGTTTTAGTGAGATTAGTATATTTTACGTATATAATGATATTAGGAGATTAGGCATAGAGCACTACGAGATTAGATGGCAGGTGCTAGCGGATAGGTATGAGCGGATAGACTATATATTAGGTTCATTGATTGTTTGGATAGTTCTTTCTGACCGTCGGGGTCATGGATTTCCTATTGGGTGAGGGGAGATGTTAGTTGGGATGTTAGAGAGAGAGCTTGTATATGCTTGTGGTCCTTCTCTATTAGCTATGCTTTACTTCCATCTACATGATATAGCATATAGAGATGTGCAATCAATGAGCTATGGGACTACTCTTCTCATGGTTTGGGCATGGGAACACATTGTTGTGTTTCATCCTCCAATTACTGTTGATCAGGAGGCGAGATCTCCTTATGTTTTCCACTATGCGGGAAACATTACACAGAGCCATGTGGGAGATACCGAATATTGGAGACATGCCTTGGACACATTAGTTCAGTTTATATGGAGACTGTACATGGATTGTGAGAGATGGTAGGATGAGGACATGCATTTACCCTACTGTCAATAGACACAGTACCTAATTGGGAGGACTATTTCTAGTGTTCACATATTAGAGATACATCTTCCAGACCATGTGTTGAGACAGTTTGGTGAGGTGTAGGATAGGCTGAGAGGATGAGCAAAGTTTGATCGATCATCCAAAGAGGTTCCTTGGTGGGGGACCATGATATCAATTGCTACTGCAGAGGCAAATATTTAGGCTTTACAACCATTATAGTGGGGATGGAGGGGTGGAGCACCGGATCTTGGGACTACCATTGCATATGATACCTAGTGGGCAGCACATCATCCTGTGCCATACATAGATCTAGATCAGTTGGCCCCAGTGGAGAGATGAGGGACATGGTCGAGAGGGCGACGCAGAGGCAGAGGTGGTGGCAGGGTTGGAGGCAAATATGGTGGTGATGATGGTAGAGGTAGTGGTGGTGGTAGAGGTGGGAGACGAGGTCAGAGAGGATGGAGAGGTGGTCAAGTAGGTGGATTATCACCTATCTGAGATGCTGAGGCTGAGTACATTTTGATGTTAGACCTCGGGGGTGGAGGAGAGGTAGAGATCGGAGGTTGAGATAGAGGAGCATGCAGAGGAGGCCGAGAGAGTACATGGACATTGATCCCCTTGGCATACTAGTAGGTTATGGAGAGGATGATGTTGAGGAGGAGATCCCCATGGAGGAGTAGGAGAGAGAGCTTCGGGATAGGATAGTAGAGGGGAGACGGGATGAGGAGGCTCCTAGAGACAATGCTAGGGATTCATTGGAGGAGAGGTTGAGAGTGGTTACTGCAAAGCGTGATACCCTACAGATGGAGAGAGACAGTGCTCTCATGGAGAGAGATCAGGCAATAGCTCAAAGGTAGGAGACCGAGCAGTAGTTTATTGAGATTAGATGCCTTTGTAGTGGTACATCATCTAATGGTTTCACTCATGAGCTAGTTAGAGTAGTGGAGAGGCTTCATATTATAGGGATCTGTATGAGTCAGTGGTGCCAGCTGAGAGATGAGCTGATAGCTTTTTTGAGGTACACAGTCAGAGATCATAGAGTAGGAGTCAGACCAAGACACAAAGCACAGAGGATTTGGTAGGACCACCGAGGATAGGTCCATATGACAGGTCATGCACCTCACAGAGAGTACCTCTGAGATAGTTTCCACCACGTTTGCCACATGGGAGTAGCAGTAGTGGGACCCATTGACTTTTTCATGTGTGTAGACATTGTACTTTGGTCGTAGAGCCTATGAGCTCATTTTCATTTATTGATACATTCTAACATTGCACTGTGACACATGTTATTTTGATCAATATATATATGATTTTTAGTGGCATTTCATTTGATATGCAGTTCTATTTATGATGATGTATTTTTCCTATATGATTATGTTTCTATGATATGTTATTGTTTATCTAATATATACATGTTATGGATGAGTCTTTCTACATTATGATGTGTTTATGTAGCCTATAATGTTATGATGATTCTATTGATGACGGATGTAATGTACTTTATGATAATGGGATGTAATGTTATATATACAATGCTATCTACATGTGATGGTTATGTACATGTAATGTTTTTATTATGTACCTTATGATGATTGAATGCCTATTATGCCATGATTTTCCTAGATATGCAATGGAGATGTCTAATATTCCTACTTGTTTTAAATGTAGCATAACTATATGATGTACTATATATAGACATATGACATTTTTTACATAATGCTTATAGAATATATGCATATCCAGATTATCTAAAAAAAAATTGGTTGTTTCACAGGACTCTATCATTATGTCGAATAGGAGAAATGTTAGCGTGGATGATTTCAAAATGTTAGTAAGAAACAAAGAAGGTTGTTTGAAAGACATATGATTGATATTTTTCCATATATATACTAATCTTTGCATTTTATCATCATTGGGTGAGACTAGCACAAATTGATAGTACACACCATGATATGAGATAGAACATAGTGTACAAAGTCATCCACTTGCGAAAAATAGATAGTCGCAGACAAGGAATGTCTTAACTCATACTAAGAGCAAGATTGCCCCAGTATTTTTGTCTAGACAAACAACAGACAACAAACAAATAAAAATGGGTCATGAGATGTCATTGCTCCTCTAAATCCTTCATGGGACATCCTTGAGGAAACTAGTAACATGACTCAAAATCCAAAGTTAAAAAGACAGTTGACAGACAGTAGTCAAAGAAAAAGAATCCTGAGACATCCTTGCTTCTCTAAATCCTTTAAGGGACATCCTTGAGAAAGCTAGTAACCGGACTCATGCACAAATCGATAAAAAGATAAGACAAAATACAATGTAAAGTCAAATATCCAAATAAAATAATTTTCCAAAACTTGATCTTGTGTAATTGTTTGATGCTTGATATACCTCGATGTGAGGGATGACACATACCATATACGACATTGAGTATGGTTTCGACTTTGTGACCATCTGTGTAAGGCATGACAAAGCCTAGTTTCAAAATGACACATGTCGTATAAGACGTTTGAGCCTGATTTCATTAATGTGACAAGCTACATGATGCTATGAAAATGGATGATATCTATTGACAAGAAAGATATATCTTGCTTAAGACATAAGTTGATCACTTTGACAATGTGTTTGATTTTGACTTCATGACAGTTTTGAGATGTTTGCCTTGTTGATGCATGACTTTTTTTGATGCCTTGACTATTATGAGTGTGTGCATGTGTTGACTTATGTGGACTCGAGATGATATACCCTAAAGGACTGACCTAATGTGGCCTCGGGGGATCATCGATTGATAGCCTTGCCTACGTTGTACACGCAGAGACCTCGTAGTTCAACCAGACTTTAACTAACATAACTGACTAAAAATATGTACTTAAGTTGATGATATGCAACATGTGTGATAATGAATGTGATAAACCCTATTGGACTGACCTAGTGCGGCCTCAGGGGCTCATCGATTGATAGCCTTGCCTACGTCATACACGTAGAGACCTCATAGTTCGACACAACCAATGACTTTGACATGTACAAAGAGTCATGATTTTATGTGTGTGAGACGTGAGACACCTAGACAAACAAACCTAATGCCTCAAGGGCACATCAACTGATGGCCTTGCCTACGTCCAATCGCAGAGACAACGAAGTTCGACAATGTCTACGACTAACTTGACATGACTAACTCCAACTCTATTTTTGGGATTTTTTACATGTTTTTTATTTTTTTGTCTTTTTGGAGTTTTTTGATGTTTTTGGATTTTTTCAAGACATTTTCTGATGTTTTTGAGCTTTTTTCAAGACATTTTCTGACATTGGGTTGCTATGTACAAGGTCCACATGACACAGAGCGAGGATTTTCCCCCAGTCGAGAATAAGATATACAAGATGGAGTGGGGAGATAGAGTTGACTTCATGTTAATCATTTCAAGTAATGGATAAGACAACCATTTATTATGAGTGATGGTGAAAAGTCTAATTGGAATGATGGTAGACGAAGGAGCGAAGTCGACTACACATGGCACCTATTTTCCAGGTTTTCACCACGGTACTTATCCATAGCACCACTGAAGTGGTTTTCACTATTGGACAGATTATTTCCCTTTACTATTTTATTGATTTTTCAAATTTTTTGGTCTTACAAAGATGCCTGTTTGCTAGGTTTTCATCAAGGTAACCATTTTTTTTCCATTTTTTTGTTTTGGTATTTTTCTGATTAAAACATGTTTCTCAAAAGCTACGCATAGAACCTCTTTAGATGAAGGTTTTCGATTGGTGATAATTAGTGGTTCTCCTTCAGGGGTAGAGAGTTGATACGCTCCTAATCCAAAAGATTTTGTGACAATATAGGGCCCTAACCAGTTAGGTTCAAACTTACCTAGTTTTTCTCGTTCAGCTTGATTCTTGGGGTTCTCCATTAAGACCAAGTCACCAATGTCAAAGTGTCAATTTAGAACTTTCCTTTTATAGCTGCAACAAAGATAATTTTGATATGCTTACAAATGATCTAGTTTCTTCTATCTTTGTTCATCTAGGAATTCTAACTACAATCTAGATACATGGTACTCTTCATCGTCAATATGACCTTTCAAGGATACCCTCGGGGAAGGAACTTCAGCCTCAATAGGTAAGATAGTTGCAGATCCGAATACTAGGGAGTATGGAGTGGCGCTAGTGGGAGTATGGATGCTTGTGTGGTAAGCCCATAAGACAGGATTAATTTGTAAATGCCAGACACAACCAGCATCATTGATAGTCTTTTTTAGGATTCTAATAATGGTTTTATTAGATGCCTCAGCTTGGCCATTACCTTGTGGGTAATATGGAGTGGAAAAATGATGTTAGATATGGAATTCTTCACATAGATGGCAGAATTCTTGGTTTTTGAAGGGACGGCCATTGTCTTTGATAATGGATTGAGGTACACCATACCGACAAATTATGTAGTTTAGCATAAACCTGGATATTTCTGTCGGTGATGTATGTCATGGGAATAGCTTCAATCCATTTGGTGAAGTATTCGGTGGTGGTTATGATGAACTTATGGCCATTGGATGATGGAGGGTGTATCTTACTTATGAGGTCAATTCCCCATTGGGAAAAGGGCCATGGTGAAGTAATTGGACAGAGCTCATGTGTTGGCACGCATATCAAATCTCTATGTATCTGACACTATTGACACTTCTTGACAAAGATATATGAGTCCTTTTCCATTGTAGGCCAATAATAACCTAATCTCATAATCTTGTGGGCTAAAGTAGGACCACTAGAATGGGATCCATATATACCCTCATGTACCACTCATAAGGTTTCTTGTGCTTCTTCCACATCGAAACATCACATTAAGGTGTTATCTAAGGTATGTCTATATAGGATATCTTTGATGATGGTGTATTTGGCAGACTTACGGATAAAGGTTCTACGTTGGTTGTTTGACATGTCTAAAGGCAAGATTTGGGCATTTAGATAGTCGTATATGTCCTTGTACCAAGGGAAGTAGGACCAACAATCATACACACCATCACAGAATCGGGGACATCATAGGTAGGGACCAATAGCTGTTCGACCAAAAACTTGAATTTAGGCACGTTGCTAGAAATATCCAATAAGGAACCCATAGTTGCCATAGCATCTGTTTCCCTGTTCTGAATGTGTGGTATTTGTTGAAAGGTGATGTCATCAAATTACTGCTTGAAGCTATCATCCATGCACTTGTAGGGGGCAAGTTTCTCATATTTAGTTTCATAATCATCATTTACTTGCTGGACTACTAGCTGAGAATCCCCATAAACATGTAGACTCTTAATCTTCCATTGGGATACCATTCTTAGTTCTATCACTAAGGCTTCATATTCTACTATGTTGTTGGTGCAAGGAAAAGCAATCCTGAATGATTTAGGAATAGTATCTCCTTGAGGTGTAACAAATAGTATGCCTATTCCTAAACCACAATTAGTATGTGACATGTCAAAGTATAATTTCCATTTGGTTCTAGTGTCAACTTTGAAGATAAACTCATCAGGAAAATCTGCCACTAAAGGATGGTATGCCTTCATGGGTGAATCCATTAACTGATCTGCAATTACTTTCCCTTTTATAGCTTTCCTCTCCACATATTGGATGTCATATTCACTAAGTATCATCACCCATTTAGCCAATCGGCATGTTAATGATGCTTTACTTAGGAGATATTTGAGAGGATCAATCTTTGCAACCAACATGGTTTGGCAGTTTAGCATATAGTGCCAAAGTTTTTGAGTAGCAAAGACTACTACAAGATAGGCACGTTTATGCTACTATAGTTTAGTTCATATCCCACCAAGGTACAACTGATGTAGTAAACTGCCCTTTCACGACCTTGATCATCATTTTGTGCGAGAAGGGCTCCTAATGTTGACTGAGTTGTTGAAATGTAAAGTATCAAAGGTATGTCATCTATAAGTGGCATTAACACGGGTGGATTAAGCAGATAATCCTTGATCTGTTGGATATCTTCCTAACATTTAGGTGTCCATACAAATGGTACTCCTTTCTTGAGAAAATGGAATGGATGTATTTTGTCTGCTAGTTGTACTATGAAGCGCCTGATAGACTGTAATCTTCCTTGTAGTGTTCTTAGATGACCAATGCTGGTTGGGGGAGGCATTTCTATGATAGCTTTTACCTTCACTAGGTCTACTTCAATGCTTCTTCTAGAAATGATATATCCTAGAAGTTTCCCTGATTTCACTCCAAAGACATATTTCTTTGGATTTAGTCTAACATTGTAATTTTCTAGTCTTTGGAATATCTTGTCTAGAACTTTCAAATGATCTACCCTTGTTACTGATTTAGCTATGAGATCATCGACATAATCTTACATGAGAGTATGTACAAGTTCATGGAAAATAGTCGTCATTGCATGTTGATACATAGCTCCAACATTTTTAAGCCCAAAAGGCATAATATTCCAGTAGTATGTTCCCCATGGACATGTGAAAGTCATCTTGTGTTGGTCTTCAACTGCAATTTTGATTTGGTTATACCTAGAGAAACCATCCATGAGGGATAGCATCTCGTATCCTATTGTAAGGTCTACTATCATGTCAATGTTTGGCAAAGAGAAGTCATCCTTAGGACACACCTTGTTGATATCTCTAAAGTCTGTACAAATGCGGATTCCCCTAGTTGGTTTGGTCATAGGCACAAGATTTGAAATCCAGACTACATAGTCTATGGATCTTATGAATCCAACATCCAATAGTTTCTTAAGTTCTGCTTTGACTAGTAGAGCAATTTGTGGATGCATCTTTCTTAGCTTTTGTTTGACGAGCTTAATACTTGGCTATAATGGTATATGGTACAATATAAGGTCTAGATCTAGCCTAGGCATTTTAGCATATGACCATGCAAAGTTTATCTCTCTTTGTGAAGAAGTCTCAAAACTCGGATTGTTTTATCTCTGTCAAAGATGCAGCAAAATATATGACTTGAGGGTTTTCTTCTATTTTTATGTTGACTTCAACAGACTCCTTTACTAACATTGGTGATATTTCTTAAGCAACTAGGAGAATATTCAAACCTGCATCCTTGGGTGCCTCAGAGAGGTTTTCACCCTCAGATGCATCCTTGGGTGCCTCAGAGAGGTTTTTACCCTTGGATGCATCCTTTATTTTTATTATTTCCTCATCCAAAGGCGCCTTTCGGTTTTCACGTAGGGACTTGTCATTTTCCTCATTTTCATTGTTTTTCTTTTTATTTTAACTTTTGCAACTAGAGGTGTGAACACACTCCCCAAAATATGCTTTTTCATCCAAGTCTATGGTAAATCTAGCTTTATGATCCCCTCTAGGTATGCCTTCTCGAAGTCCCATGAACTCATCTATTGCTTCGTCATTCTTGAATATGTCTAAGATGGGTGTACCTTATCAATCCCAGTCGATAAGTTGGGGATATATGAGGGGCATGTCATCATCGGAGTTGTCAAATGTGGACGCTGACAAGGTCACAAAAGTTTTGGACTAACTCCTTTTTGTTCTTTTTCTAGGGATAGGCAATCTTGTTTGAGGTACAACTGCAAGGGTTAGGTCATTAGAAGATGGTTCATCAGGTGCCCAAGATGCAGGATCAAGGGTTTCCCAATAGTAAAGCTTAAACCATTCTTCTTTTGACAAGGGATTTTTAGGATGGGGACTAGATGGAGTTGGTGTGGTTTGTAGAATTTTATCAAGTTCACCAAATAGCTTGTCTAGGTCCATTATGTTGGTGGAGGAAAGGGAATCTCATTCGTAATCGCTTGAGTCAGGGGAGTCATCATAAACTGGATCAAGTGGTTCATGAGATATCTCAATGTCTTCAGAAGCACTTACTTCCTCTTGTAATGGAGACGAAGTACTCAGAATGCCAATTCTAATCGGTTGAAACCCTAACCCTAGTCCTTTTGGTCTTGGTGAGATAATGATTGGTTCAGTCCTTCCATTTTGATGTAGTCCTAACCCACTATGTTCATCATATCCTTTGCTTTGAATTATCATAAAGCCTTTTCCATATTGATCCTTAGCTATTTGAATAGATGGTGAAGGGTATCCATTGTCTTCCTGGTACAACCAGGAGGTAATATCATCTTGGTCCACAACTTCTTCACTTAACTCTCCCCATTTTGTCAATGTCATTATAGGATGAACATGAAATGTGACTACTGATTGTCTCCTATCTGTTGTGGGTAAACCATATGTCTTAGGTGGAACTAGTTTAATGACATAATAGGTTTCCCTCAGGTGATATTCTCTACAGCCCTTGTCTTGGATCTCAACCTTAGGAGTGGATGATGGTGGTTGTGATGAAATGGACTTGGTAAGATTTGAACGATCAATATACAAGGATAAAGTAGATGATGAAGCTTCTTGATTAACTGGCACTTGTCATTGTGGAGTTTAACGTAGGCTTGTGCAATATTAAAAAGGATTTGGATCACCATCAATCATGATCTCAGTGCCATTATATGGGAATTTAAGACACTGGTGATATGTGGAAGGTAGGGCTTTCATTGCATGTATCCAAGGTCTACCTAACAAAATGTTATATGGAAGGGTGAGATCCAAGACTTGGAAGCTAGTGTCCATAACTGCAAGGCCAATCCTAATAGGGAGTGTAACAACTCCTTTGGATGATCTTTCCTCATCGTCATAAGCCTTAATGACTATACTCTTAATGGTGTCCATGCATTCTTCTAAGAATCCTAATGCCTTAACCAATTTCAAGGTACAAATGTTCAACCCTACTCCTCCGTCTACCAAGACTCGTTTGATTTTTGTTTGATCAAGAACTTCTAGGTGTAATGGATTGTTATGATGGGTCTTTTCAGTGGAATAATCATGTTGAGAGAATGTGGCATAATGGGAATTGGTTAAATATCCCACAATTTCTTCAAAATTATTGACGTCTAAGTTGGTAGGGATGGTAGTGTTCTACAAGGCTTTTTCAAGAATGGCTCGATGATCTAGTGAGATAGTCAACAGTTCCAAGATAGATATTTATGCTAGGGTCTTGCCCAGTTGATCAAGAAAATTATACTTAGACTTGGAAGACTGTGTAGGTGGCTCAGAAGAAGGAACTGGAAGGGTTATCTTAGTTCTGTGTGTACTTACAGCACATTCAGGTCAATTCTTTATGGTAATGGTATAGATGTTTTCATCAGCAGCTCGAATATGATTGATGATCTTACCTGGTTTATAATCGTACTTAGCACTATTATAATTGGCCGAGGTATTATTCTTTGTTCCCAAACTAGAGGACTTTCCTTTCCCATGGTCATGTAATGGATCTTTGAAGACCTTGTGATCACTATTCTTAGTATGTTTCTGCCCATTGACCTCTATTGTTCCATCTTCAACAAAATCTTGTATGATGTTTTTTAGTTGTCAACATTGTTGTAGGTTATGTCCCTTTGTTTGATGGTATTCACAATAGGTGTTATCATCCCAACATGAGGGTTTAAACTGTCTAGGATCATACTATTTTGGTTCCAGAGGTTTTAGGAGATTGTGTTTGATCAGTTCTTTGAAAATTGTCTCAATTGGTTCCCCTAAAGGTGTAAACTCACGTTTAGGAAATCTCCTCTGTGGTCGTTGTTGTGAATTTTGGACAAAATTTATCATTTGATCTGGATTACTCGTCATGTCTTGATTGGGTTCGTAACCTCTAAGTTTGATGACAGGTCCTGCATGTAGGGTCTTAGCATCAATGATACCATCATTTGTTACATTTTTGTTTCTAGACCAGAACTTGTTTCTATCATTGGGAGCATTTTGATGTTGAACAACTAGGTTCCTACCTGGTACTTTAATGTCTCCTTTGTCAATAAGGCCTTTTTCAAGTATGATTCCCTTCTGTACCAAGTCTAGGAATGAAGTACAACAATTTAACCTTAAGTCACTTCTTAGTTTCAAATTAAGATTTTCAAGGACTATCGTGAATTTTTGTTTTTTAGGTATCTCAACTGGACATCTACTAGCTAAACTTATCCATCTCTGGAAGAAAGTGGTGAAAGTTTCACCTTCCTCTTGCGTGGTGTGACACGAGGTAGTTATTTTTATTTCATAATCTATGTTGAAGGCAAAGTGTTCGACAAACTTCTCAGCTAATTCACCCCATGATCATATGCCATATGGTAGTTTAGAGAACCATTCCAGTGCTATCCCGACAAGGGTTCATAGAAATAGTCTCATCAAGTATGTGGGGTCATATGATATTTCCATGCATGTTGTAGAGATTCCTCTAATGTGTTCTAAAGCATTCCTCTTCCCATTATACTTAGGCAAATTTGATATAATGTATCTGTGTGGGAAGGGTGTCATGTATAGTGCTTTGTCAAAAGGACATGGACATAAATCTTGCACTGAGATAGTTCATTTTCCTGACATAGACATACTGTCCATTTGTTGTTTAAAGATTTGCATTTGATTTTGTAGAACATCTACCTGTGTCAAGGACATGTTGTTTATGTTGTTAGGATTGATGTAAGTATTTTGAAATGCTATGTTCTATGACAGATTGTGATTTGGCGAGGGTATATATCCTGTTTGAATGTTCTGATTAGGTGTAGGGATATATCCTATCAAAATGTTTTGATTTGGTATAGGAATATTTCCTATCGGAATGTTCTGATTTGGTATAGGAATATTTCCTGTCAAAATGTTCTGTGTAACTCCTATTTGTGGAATGGCAGTATGTGGTATAGTTTTGTTCGTGCCAACTTTGGATCTTTTACCAGTAGTGTTTGTGCCAAAGGGGTTTGATGAAGATGCTCCCGCAGTGAATTGTAAACCTTGTGTTATATTGAATGGGGTTGTGTTTACAATTGACAATGTTTGAGTAGGTATGCTAGTTGGTATTGTTGCAGTAATTTGAGGAACAGAGACACTTGACGTCATGGTTTGCGTTAGTTGAGTAGATGTTGTTTTCAAAGTGTGAACATCAAATCCTGGTGGTAGTGTGGCACCTTCTACTAGAAACTTTGCTAGATATCGTTGGGGATCATTTTCCAAACACTCATCCATAAAGGATGCAAACTCAAGATCTTCTATAGCAGTGTCTATGTCTTCAATAAAAAAAAATCCGTGTGTGTCTCTAGTGATGTGTTTTTCAATCAAAGTTTTGTGTGGTCTCTCTTTCCGTAATGGTTGGTTTCTGAAAGGATTGATAAATTCGTTAGGGTCTAACATTGCTCTATGTTTCTTCTTAGACCTTGTTTCAACCATGAAAATTTTTCTCGGAATGAGGTAATGCAACTATGTCTAAAATGATGCATTCTATTTCTATGTTTTTGGTATTTTCTGAATATAAAGGATGTCACTAAAAATTAAGGATTTTTAAAATGATGTATACTAGGATGACGTATGCTAGGATGGACAGTATGCAAAATTTTGAGTAGATTATGAAAATAAATGATTCTAAGATGGGTATACCCTACCACCTATGGAATAAATCCAAGTTATGATCTAACTTTACCAAGGAACCTGATTGTAGGACAAAGACAACTGACAAGGTGAATTTCTCAAACTAGACTGTTGAGCTAGAAGGATTCACTAATAGGACAATAGTGACTAGCTTCAATGATAATGACAAATCGAAGCATGAACATATCCAATGATGCGGAAAGTTGTTCTATTCTACGATATGAAACTTCCTATGGGGTGTCTAAATGTTTGCAACTTAGGATGACTACCACTAAGACGTAAATGACACCTAATAATGCAAGGGTTTAGAGCAATTTTTTCCAGTTTCTGTCCAAGGTTGATCATAAGAAACAAAAGCGAAAAAGATAGTTTTGTTTTCGAACTGAGTTTGCAATTTTTTGAAATTTTCTGTTGACAGTCAATTGCGGTTATCATTTCAGATGCATTGATGAATTTGACAGATGTGTTTCAGTTTTTAGATGTGATTAATTGACTAAACCAAGTCTTGAATGTTGATAGACAAATGTGAATTTTGATGACAGATGTAGTTTAAACTATGAAAGATGTGACTCAGTAAGTATATGCGACTCAGAATCTAAACTTTGTGAAACTAAATCTGTTGACAGACACATGCGATTTTTCGTTTGATAGTTGTGACATGTAAAGACACATGCGGTTTGAAATATGACAGTTGTGACTCAATTTATAGTTGTGGTTTTTTGATGAAAAAGTTACGACTGACTCAGTTTAATGATCAAGTTTTGATGAATAAAGCAAGAAAAATCACAAAATACAAAGTTTTTTTAGTTTGATGTGTATGAATCTGTTAAAATTAGAAGACAAGTACAACCTAGGCTATGTTGGACAGTATTTATTGAGTTCTCAATTGGATTTCTCCAACTACACATATTCAAGGTGGATGACTAGTAGCTTGACCCCACTGGCTCCCCTCCACGACACTCACTTATATGGGGCAGCCAAGCTACTATACCCATGAAACTCCCATGGCATATCTTTCATCTCTACACATGAACTATAAGAATTTGAGACGACTTCATAGGTCCAACCTTTTGCACCAATAAATAGATAGGATTTTGGCAAACTACAATAATTTGGATTTTTAATTTGGGCACTCGTTCAGAAGAGCCATGCAAACAAAATGTTAGCAAAAAACAAAATCATAGCTGCAAACAAAATGTTAGCGAAAAACAAAATGAAAAATACCAAAACACAAAAATACAGAATTTGAAAATTGAAATTTTTACCAGCCAGATGCGTCGTTTGAATTTACAGATGCAATACTTGACCATGGAAATTAGAAAATAATTGTCGAAAGTGATATTCATAGGCCTATACCAATTTTCAGTTTCTACATATACAATACTTGACCAACACATTTATAAATGCCTATACCCATCAACCATCTACTAACACATTTAAATGTTACTAATTTTAATCATATAACTTTTTTTTCTTAAAATTCTAAAATTATCTAAAATAAAATTAAAAGCCCAAACCAATTCCATAAAACACCATCGTTAATCAAACTTCATTATTTGTATACCCATTCAACCTTTTATTGAGGGAAAGGATGCGAAGCGTCTCCATTGTTTGGACTAAAACCACACTACATGCAACCTTTTCCATATAACCTTAAAATTTACGAACCATCTTATATAGCATCAATTGTCAATGGTGAAACTTGCAACATGTAGCAAGAGTGTACCTTTAGCCTAGCACTAGATTATTCATCATTTTTTTCCCCAGAATCAATCCCACTCAACACGGAACCGTCAAGATTTGCATCTTTAATATTTGTGGAACACAATTTTTTCAATCTATCACTATGATTACTAACATAGGCTCTACCATAATATGCCAAAAAAGAAAGCATCTGAGACTACTTTGTACATGGTAATGACTCAACACCTTTCCAAAAATATTTTATTTTAATTTGAACAATCACTTATTGCTTGGAAATTGTGAATTCTCATAAGAAGGGTTGTGAGAGGTCCCCATGAAAATTAACCTTGCATGTTGAGTTCCTCACAATACTATTGTACTCACCAAAATTGTGTGTGAAATGATGAAAATTGGTCTCTCCTTTCACCTCTAAGCTTTTGGACCTAAAAGGAAAGGGGAAATCTTCACACACTTCACTCAAAAAAAACCCTTGAGATCTCAATGCAAGGGAGAAAGAGATCTTGTAAGAGGGTTGTCCTAAAGGATGAATGAGATCTAATGAGGGGTTCACCACCAAGTTTAGACTTAGAAAAGACCATGATATGCAAAGTGAAATGCAAAACCCTAGTTCAATGCAATGACCTATGAAATGAATTATAAATGCAAACAAATAGAATAGAAAAGTAGAATGTCAAGTAATATGCACTTGGAAACCTGGAGATGAATGGAAACAATTCTAAAACACTAAAAATTATGACTTTTTAATCAACTGGGAATCATTCGCCAACCTAGGTGAATCAGTCCTAGATCTAGGTTTTTATCTGGAAGTTTGTTTCGAGGAAAAGGGTATTGGAATTTGCAAACAGCTTTGGCAAATAACTATACAGTGGGACTCATTCACCACTCTTGGAAAATCAGTCTCGCTCCACTTTTCTAGAAATTGAAAGTTCTAATCAGCACTTCAACACCTGCCCTTTCCTTCCAAATTAAGTTTTGGATCTGAATCTACGAAAACACTTGCAAAATAGAATATAAACTTGATTTACTAATGGGGGGTTTTCCTTGGTCAAACCCCTAGTTTGGTAACTAAACCTTGATAGAAATGATGAAATATACATGAAAACCCTAGTGTTAAGTGTGTCTAATACTAAGAAATTTGAAACATGATGCAGTCCTATTCTAATATGCAAGAATATGATGCAAGAATGGAAATAGAAAGATGAATGACTCACTTGTGGTGATCTCTAATCACCCCAAATGAGCTCTAATGATGCTTGTACCTTCCTTAGGTTGAATGTAGAATGATGATGGAAGATGGAATCACTTAGGAAACAAGTCTTTAGGCTTGTCTCGATGGCTAGTTGCATCGCCCCAACCTATAATCCATCATGATTCACCATAGACAACCATGATCAACCCTTAACAATGCTACATCTTAAATGAAAGTGAGCTTGAAGACCTACAAAAACACTTTTTAAGGTTGCTCCAAAGCTACAACTTTGCTTTATTTTGAAACTTGAACACTCTTGTGAAAGATTTCTTGAAGATTCTTGATGCTTGTCTCTTGAAAATGCTTGCTCAAAGTTCTTAGAGATGATAAAAATGACTTAGAAACTTGCTTTTATAGGCATTAACACCTAATTGATCATTATTTAGATCTCAAATACCGACATCCACCAAAAATTTGAATTAAAATGATGAATTTCTTGCTCAAAATTGAAAAAGACCCCAAATGGGTCCCACCTAAGGGCACTCATTCGCCCAAGGTGGCGAATGAGTCCCACCTTAGCTTTTTGAGGTGGGTTTTTGAGATTTTCAGTGTTTTGAATGATTTTATTGGATTTTTAGGTTAAATGAGCCTCAAGATCCGAAATAATAGGTCTTAGGGGGCTATAAATGATGATTTTAAAGGGTAATTAATGCAAGGATGCCAAAATGGGGCCAAATTATGTGTGAAATTGCCTCACTTTCAAGAGTGTATAGTTTTCTACACTACATTTAGCCCCCACTTTAGCACCCATATGACTCTATGCACATATGCAAGCTAAAGGAATCCAATAATAACCTTTGCTTTATAAAAGGATACACATATAAGTTCAATCATCATATGGGAGAATGAAGCCCCCACTGTAGCTATCTGCAAAACCACAATGTTAGGAACCGCATCCTGCAACATGAATTCGTTAGGTGTCTGAAATCCTCTTATCTAACTTCTAGAAATCTAATTTGAGGGTAAATGTATGTCCCCCCTTGATTCCACTTGCTTTATGGAGGTGGAATCAAGGTACCAATCTAGCCACATCGAATAGGGTAAGTCATATCACAAGGTATTTCCAAGTACCCTACCACATAATGATAGGTGGTTGATGATGTTGAGAGTGGAATCATGATTCCAATGCAACAAACCATGTCAAAAATGAAGCTCTCTAGCACATGTTATGTTGATTTGAATGAAATGTACCTTTTTAACCCTAATTTTAACTTACATAAGAGAAAAAAGTGAATTAAATTCTAACTATTTGGTCATTTACCTTTTTGTAGCTTGAAAGTGATTGAAGAATACTGAAAGATGCCTAGCAGATGAGATTATAGGCATGTGATACTAGACATGTTGTAGGACCAGGTGGCACGCGGCGAGCGTCAGCATGAGGTGAGTTGATTTTTCTACCTTAGCTTTTTCTTTACACGGTTATTTTATGATTTTTATGCATTTCTAGGTTAATTTATTGCCTTGGAAACAAAGTTCGCAAAGTGTCCCCTTTTTCACAAAGTGTTCCCTTTTTCTACAAAGTGTCCCTTTTTCTACAAAGTGTCCCTTTTGTTCACGAAGTGTCCCACTTTTTTGCAAAGTGTCATGCTTCTTCGTGAAGTATCCAAAAAGGGGCTAAAGTGTCTAGGGCCTCTAGGAAAGCACACTAAAACAACTTTAGTACACTTTTATGGTTGTTGATGTAAAAATTTAAGAGTTTAGATTGCTTATAGGACATATTTTTTCTTTTTTTGTTAGGTTCCCACCCATTCATGCCAACGTCTAGGTGGGAGGCAGATGAGCCTTCTCAGAGATTTAGCCCCCACTTTTTCAGTGGAGAATATAAGGCTATTACAAACTATAGGATTATACTGGGTGTACCTCATGCCCACCATGAGGTACCATGATGTGATGTTGATGGCACTAGCAAAGCGTTGGGATGTTGATACATGCACATTCCATCTACCGACTAGTGAGATGATGATCACGCTGGAGGACATGCACCACATACTTCGAGTTCCTATTCAAGGAGATGAGTGCATTTCTGAGTAGAGTGGACATTCCACAAGATGAAATATGACATATAGTTCTACCTTGATGGACCAGTGCATGATGAGAGAGTGAGGCCACAGATTGATCCGGTGATGCTATTATATTCATGGGCTCGATTGGTTAGATGGATTATAATGTTGATAGTGGCACAAGTACTTGTCCCTAATGGCCAGGGAGCACATTTGGAGGGAGCATTAGTACAATTGATACGAGGGATGGAAGAGCATAGGATAGTATGTGCTTGGGGGTGTAGCATCCTAGCGCTCTTATATTATGATCTTGATTGATTTGTCTTTTGATAGGTGGATAGTATGGTACACTATACGCTTCTACAGGTTTGGTTCCTTGAGTGTATTACTTGTACCAAACCTACCGGCTTCCCGTGTTTGACAGCCTTGGGGTATCTTTGAGCCTCTAGCTATCCTCTACTATGGTTTTGGCAGTACGGTGATTTACACTTTTGGAGAGTTTGATTTGATTGACTAGAGGAGGATGAGATCCTTTGGAGACCTTATCATCTTATGCTTCAATGGCCATATCACACTCAGCTGATGAGGATATTGCAGCTTGATAGGTTTTTGATTAGTAGACACAATTATGTAGTGTGTCCTTTCTATTATGATCATGTCATGCAGCAGTTTGGGCAGGTCTAGATAGCACCTAGTGAATGACCCTTCTTCAGGCTATTAGTGTGGAGTGCCTGGAGACTTTGTGATTTTGTACGGTTCACTGTGGAGGATGGTGTGCCACAAATGACTATGAGGAGTGGTGGAAAGTATCACAACCAACTCTCATATTTTCGATGGAAGATCTGATAGGTGATGTAGGACCATTCTCAGATGAGGGAGATGAGGTAGAGGATAGGGCCAAGAAGACATGCTACAGAGTTACATATATATTTATAGATGTCATAGATGAGGAGTACAATGAGACTACAGATCCTAACTATGATGGATAGGATGAAGGAGATGAGGAGGATGATAAGGAGGACAAGGATGAGGATGATGAGGAGGATGAGGATGAGGATGAGGATGAGGAAGAGAAGCAACCCATGAGTGAGGGTGGCGAGGCAACAGATGAGGATCTAGTGGGGCATGAGTGGGGAGATCCATCTCCCATTCATGTTAGTAGATCACGAGCAGCAACTGTAATAGGCACCAGCACCCACAACCATGGAGAGGCTAGCACATCCTCCATGCCCCTGCACACGATGAGGCTAATTTCACATAGCCTACCAGAGAGATAGGTGATGATATTTTATTTACTATTATGCTTTATGCTTATGCTTATGTTCCATATATATATCATGATGTGTACTGATTATATTTATTATTTCTATCTTGAAAGATCTGTGAGATATTTTCAGGATCTTTATCAACAGGTGGTTGTGGAAATAGTGCCCCCATCATTCAATGAGGAGGCCGTAGACTCAGACTATTTATGCCCACCCATTGTGGATCAGGATGTAGAGTCATTCAGGCCATATGTTAGACTACGAGCAACGTATGAGAGTTTTAAAAGGAAGGTCCACCAAGTC
Source organism: Sequoiadendron giganteum (assembly GCA_007115665.2). Lineage (NCBI taxonomy): Eukaryota > Viridiplantae > Streptophyta > Pinopsida > Cupressales > Cupressaceae > Sequoiadendron > Sequoiadendron giganteum. The sequence goes on along the minus strand of CM021106.1, from coordinate 338,281,290 downwards.
GATGTTGCTCTAGAGTCTCAGTCATCTTGGACCCTAGCAAAGTTCAAGAGACTACTTTCAGAGATAGTTAGGCTTCAGACGGAGAGTGATCAGATAGCAGGGGAGCATCAGGAGGCCCTTGGATAGATACAGAGCTTATAGTTTTCTCTGAGTACATTCAGAAAATCATGATCACGATCGCACACCACCGTCTCCCAACAAACTGCTACCAGACATATGCAAGCACTAGGTTTGGAAGGATCTACTAGTCACAAACCTTAATGGTATTGTATATATATTTTGATGACATATACACAAAACTTTGATATATATAAGCACTCGATGTTTTATTACTTGTGTTTATGTGTTGAATGTTAAATGGCAATGTGATTAATTAAATAACCTTTTTAATATTATTTAATGAATGTCTCCATGATTTAACATGCTTTATGTGATCTAATAAAATCTTATTACAGTTTATCTTAGATGCTACATTTATGACTGAGTATGTTATGCTAAATTAAATGCACCTATGATCTAATTAAAGAACAATAAATGCATATAAGGGTCTAATCTAACATAACATACAACACAAACTTGAATAGCATGAAACCTAAAGTAATCACTTAAAAATGAATTAAATAATCACTTTAGTGTTCAAGACACACTGATAATTGTTTTTCATGAATGAAGCAATGCAAGAGCACATAGAATATCATCTACTAACTCTAGCATCATTGCTTTATCATTCATACTATTGAAAAGGATTAGACATAATACTTGTGCAAATTCTGAACATTAATAGGGTCTTTGAGAGTTGTTCCATCCATTTTTGTTAACGTCTATGCACCAGACCCATAACTTTCATTAATTATGTAAGGTCCTAACTAATTAGGACTGAATTTTCCTTTCTCAGTCAAATTGGCATTAACGTTTCATTGATTTTCATATAAGGCTAAGTCACCTTTGTGAAATACTCAAGGGATGACATGATCATTATTACTACAATGTAATTTTTTAGCATAAGCTTGGAGATGCTCAAGAGAATTAATGTGTTGTTCATCAAGCATCTCAAGATGGTGCAATAATTGTTATTTATAAGTGTTGTCATCAACAAGTCCTTGAAGAGCAATCCTTAACGTGGGGATTTCTTACTCCAAGGGCATAATCACCTTGGTACTATAGACAAGATTATAGGGTGTTGTTCCAGTGTATATTCTGATGCTAGTATGGTAAGCCCATAACACATATGCCAATTGTGTGTGCCAATCCTTGTTATGTTTCTTTACTATCTTAGGATTTGTTTGATAGTTTAATTAGTTGATTCATCTTGACCATTACATTGTGGGTAGTAAGGTATTGAAAATCGATGTTGGATATTAAATGTGTCAACAAATTTCTTTGTGTCATTATTCTTAAATGGTGTCCCATTGTCTGAAAATAATGCAGAAGGAAGTCTAAAGCAAGCAATAATGTATTCCAATATGAAATGACATATTACATCAATAGTTGTGGATCGAAGAGGAATAGCTTCTACCTGTTTTGTAAAATAATTTATCGTTGTGATTATAAACATATGTCCAGCAGATGAAGGTGGTTAGATTTTTCTAATTAGATCTAGTCCCCCCACTAAGAATGTCCAAATAGTAATTTGGGCATGAATCTCAGAAGCGGGAGCATGAATCAAATTGCTATGTTCCTGACATTTGTGACATCTCTTAACATACTCAAATCAACCTTTTTTCCATATGTCTCCAGTAATATCCTATGCGAATGAGTTTTTGTACTAAGCATTTCCCTCCAAAATGACCTCCATAGGCACCCGCATGAGCTTCTTCAAGTGCTATGAGGATTTCGGATTCTTTAAGACATCTAAGTAGAATGTCGTTAAAGGATCTTCTATATAATACGTTAATGAGGATGATGTACTTGGTTGCAAGCTCTCACAAGCGAGTTTAGATGTTATTTTTTGTTGGATTGGGAACAATACTGTCTTTCAAATAATTAAAGATTGTATTGTACCATTCACTCGAGTCTCCCTTGGTTGCTGCTAATACTTCTTCGATTTTACCCTCATTTGATGGTTTCATGATTGGTTGAATAGTAAATATGAAATCCTTTGAAGGATCTTGTGGTGATATAAGAGAAGTTACACTCACCATTGCATCCACATGTTGATTATCCTTTTGGGGGATGTTTTCAATGGTAAATGATTCAAAATTCTCTAATAAATTCATTGTGAGATCCTTGTATTTTGATAATTTTTTATGCTTTACTTGATATGTGCAATTTATTTGCTTGATTACCAATTTTGAATCACTAAAGATCTTAATGTCTTGTGTGCCTATGATTAAAGTGGCACGTAACCCAATGAGTAACACTTCATACTCAGCAGTGTTGTTTGTACGTAGGAAGTTTAATCGATATGATAAGGGAATAGGATTTCTTGTGGGTGGAATTATTATAACCCTAGCACTAGAGCTTGTTCTACACTTAGATCCATCAAAGTATAATTCCCATGTATTAGTTTTGATTGTAAGCACATTATCATCAAGGAAAGAGTCATTGCTAGGTAATGCCAAAGGAGAAGGAGCATCATCCAATTGGTCAGGACCCTTAATTGATTTTTGTGAAACAAACTTAAGGTCAAACTCAGTCAACAACATCACCCATTTAGCTAAACGTCCTAATAAATCTATTTTATTGAAAAGATGTTTGAGAGGATCAAATTTTGTCATCACACGTATTTTTGCATTCAATAAGTAATGTCAAAGTTTAATAGTAGCAAATATAAGAGACAAACATTATTTTTCTATTGTTGTGTATCATTTTTCATAATCGATCAATGTTTGGCTAATGTAATAGATAGGATGCTCTTTACCATTTTTGTCTTGTTGAGCCAAAAATGTTGCAAGAGCATGGGTTGATGCGAATATATAAAGTATGACTGGTTTGTTTTGCATAGAGGATTGTAAAATAGGTGGAGTTGCAAGGTACTTCTTCAAACTCTCAAAATCCTATTTACAATCCTCATTCCAATTACAGTGCACATCCTTTTTGACAAGATGTGTAAATGGTAATGTTCAATTAGCTAAGGATGCAACAAAATGATGGATGGCTTGAATTCTTCCTTGCAACGTGCACAATTGAGAGATATTTTTAGGATGTGGCATGTTGACTATAACATCAATTTTCTTTGTGTCCACCTCAATGACTTTGTGAGATACAATAAAACCTAGAATTTTTCCGCTATCTACACCAAAGATGCACTTTTTTGGATTCAACCTCATGTTGTATTTGCACATCCACTTCAAATATTTTCCAAAGGACATTCATGTTGTCTTGTCTTGTTAATGATTTGGCTATAATTTCATCAATATAGTCTTCCAAAATCTTATGTATGTAATCATGAAATATCAATGCCATTGCTCATTGATATGTTGCGCCCGCATTGTTCAATCCAAAAGGCATCATGACCCAGAAAAACATTCCCCAAAATATTGTGAATGATGTTTTATATTGATCTTGAGGGTTGATGAAGATTTGATTGTATCCAAAAAATCCATCAATGAATGACAACAAAGCATGTCCCGCAGTCGACTCTACTATCATATCAATATTGGAAAGGGGAAAATCATCTTGTAAAGATGCTCTATTTAGATCACAAAAATTTGTGCACATCCTAATACGATTGTCAGGTTTTGTAACTGTGACAATATTTGAGATCCAAGGAGAATAATCTATAGGTCTTATGAAACTAGCATCAAGGAGTTTTTCGAGTTCTCTTTTAACAAGCAAGACTATCTTAGGATTCATTTTTCATATCTTTTTTCAAATGGGCTTAGCATTTTCAGCAAGGACTATGTTTTGTGTCACTATCTTAGCATCAATTCCTAGCATGTCGAAATATTTCCAAGCAAAAGTTTGGGAAAGTCATGGAGTAACATTGTGTGATCCTCTTGTTCTTCATCATCAAGGCACTTTCCTATCTTAATGACTTTCTCCTTGTCATTGATGTCCATTGGTATGTCAATTGTATTCCGTAGAGGAAGTCCACTTGGCTTTGGAAATTAAGGGTTGTATTCTTTTGTACTTATGTCCATCTCATTGCTTTCATCTTTTACATCTTTTTTCTTGGTGCTAATCATAGCACATGCGACCTTTTTCTTTTGAGGAGTAGTAGGTGACTTTTTATAAACTCCTAACATTTTCTTCAATACATCATCATCTTTGAAGTATTCCTGTGATGGTTCATAATCCATATCAAGCAATTCAGGATGCTTCAAAGTGAGGTTGATTTTTGGCTTGCACATGATAGTGTTGATGTTTAACAATGGTCTCTTTGTTGCTTGTGTAATCTTAGAGGGACAATCCCCCAAACTAGTCTTTGTCTCTTGTGTGTTAGGCTCTATAGGAACTCGAATACCTTGTTCTTTCTTTCCACATCCTTTACCACTGTATCCCAATTGTTTCATAATTTCATAACCTCTCCCATAATTTTTTTCCATTTCTTTCAGGTTTGGTGGCTATTGATAATCTATCTCATCGAAGTTAGTTGTATAACTTGTATCTTCTTCACAAGTAGATGAGTTGGATGCTTGCGAATTTTATTCCAAATTTTGAGTTGACATGACCATTGGTTGATTTTGTTTCTCTCCTTCTTTTCTTGTGATTATGTATTCTCCCATAAGCAAGGGTGTGAACTCTAAGGAACCCCAATCATCATCTAACCATTTTTACACTGTTTCCATTTCTTTCTTGTCTTATTTTAAAGTTTCTATGTTAGATGTTGGAATCAATGTGCTCAGAGGACTTGTTGTTCCTTTTTCGACTTGCAAGAAACCTTCAAGCTCAGGGTCTATTTCAACTTGGTATACCTTTTTATCATAGACATACTTCATGATACAATGAAGGTTCAAAGGCACCGTGTGCATCTCATGAATCCATGGTCTTCCCAAAAGAAGATTGTATGAAAGGTCATGAGGCATAACATGAATAGGAGTTTGTAAGGTAGCCTTTCTGACTGTAATAGGTAAAGTAATTGCACCAAGCGCTTGTTTTCCTACATTTTCAAATCCTTGAATTGATAAAGAGTCAGGTTCCTTCTTTGATTTGTCTACGCATAATCTATCTAAGAGTTTCACACTGCACACGTTAAGGGTTGAGCCATTATCAACAAGAGTCCTTTTTATGCCTATTTTATTGAATTGGGCTATTATCATGAGGGCATCATTTTTCTTTCTCAATTCCAAAGGAGGTAGCTCATATTGGTGAAATTTTATGTCTACATTAACTATATTCATTCCTTGTATGAGATCTACTACATCATTTTCATTTGTACCAAGAGGAACCACTACTTGTTGTAAGGTTGTTTGCAGCATAGTATGATAGTTGAATTTTGAATTAAGTCTCATAGGGATATCTTTGCAGGAGTATTTGTGAGTTGTTCAATGAGATTATACACCTTCCCATTATGTGAAGTTAAATGAGGAGCACTAGGAAAAATAGGATTAGGAAAAGGTAAGGGTGTCAGGGTTGGTTGTTGTGGTTGCAGATTGTTTCTAGTGTTGTATGTATGAGCAATGATATTATGACTCGGTTGTTGTTGGACATTATTCTTAGGTGGATAAATAATGAACTCAGGATTGTTTTTAGCTTGTGGTTTGTGTGAAGGTGGGTAAAGGATGAGTTGAGGTTGAATAACATTAACTTCTCTTGGTTTTGGTTTCTCATAACAAGCCTTAGTGGATGGACTTTGTGAGATGAAGTCCTTAAGGGCTTCATCTAACATGTCAAAGTCATCACTACTAAAAGGCTTGAGGGTTAAGTGAACATGGAAAGAGAGATTTGACATATTCAAATAGCTATACTTTCTCCAAGTGGCTTGGGTGTTTTGGTCTTTGTTTTTAATTTTTCTTTTAGATCTATGTCTAATGTAATCTAATTAAAAATGCTGAAAATAAAAAATGCAAAAATCTAACTCTATCCATCATTTTAATGAATGTAAATGATATTATTTCTAATGATTGTATAACATTAAATTAATTGAGCTGAAACATAAAATTAATAATAGCAAACAGAAGCTTGAAAACTGGAAATTTAACTTTGTAAATAGCAGTTCAAAATTTGCACTAGGACTGATTTTTTTAGTTGCTTTTTATGTTTCTTATGTTGTATGACCTAGATCTGAGATGAAAATATAGATTTTGATTAATTTTCAATGAAATAAAATTTAAAAATGAAAGCTAAATGAGCTTTCACTGATGCAAGATTTGAAACCCTAGAATGCAAATTAACCAATGCAAATCTTAATGCAATGTTAGTGCAAGCTAAATCTAGGATGAAAATGCACTCCAAATCAAAAATTTAGTGTTCTAAATGCAAGTTCACCAAAATGAAATGATGAAAATCGGTCTCTCCTTTCACCTCTAAGGTTTTGGACCTAAAAGGAAAGGGGAAATCTTCACACACTTCACTCAAGAACAAACCCTTGAGATCTCAATGCAAGGGAGAAAGAGATCTTGTAAGAGGGATGTCCTAAAGGTTGAATGAGATCTAATGAGGGGTTCACGAACAAGTTTAGACTTGGAAAAGACCATGATATGCAAAGTGAAATGCAAAACCCTAGTTCAATGCAATGACCTATGAAATGACTTATAAATGTAAACAAATAGAATAAAAAAGCAAAAGGATAAGTAATGTGCACCTGGGAACCTTGAGGTGACTGGAAAAAACTTTGAAACATTGAAAATTCTGAATTTTTAATCAACTGGGACTCATTTGCCAACCTAGGTGAATCAATCCCAAATCTAGGTTTTTGTCTAGAAGTATATTTCAAGGAAAAGGGTATCATAATCTACAAATAGCTTTGGAAAACAATTGTATAGTGGGACTCATTCGCCACTCTTGGCGAATCAGTCCTGCTCCGCTTTTTCAAAAATTGAAAGTTCTAATCAACACTTCAACACCTGCCCTTTCCTTCCAAATTGAGTTCTAGATCCAAATCTATGAAAACACCTACAAAACAGAATATAAACTTGATTTGCTAGTGAGGGTTTTGCCTTGGTCAAACCCCTAGTTTGGTAATTAAACCTTGATAGAAATGACGAAATATACATGAAAATCGTAGCCTTAAGTGTTTCTAAGACTAAGAAATCTGAAACATGATGCAGTCCCATTCTAATATGCAAGAATAGAAATAGAAGGATGAATGACTCACTTGTGGTGATCTCTAATCACCCCAAATGAGCTCTAATGATGCTTTTACCTTCATTAGGTTGAATGTAGAATGATGATGGAAGATGGAATCACTTAGGAAACAAGTCTTTAGGATTGGCTTGATGGCTAGTTGCATCTCCCCAACCTAAGTGAAATTGCCTCGCTCTCAAGAGAATACAATTTTCTACACTAAAGTGTGCCACTTTGCCACTCTGTGTGGAAATTACTCCAAAAAAATTGAAAACATTTGATTTTAACTTTAACAACCAATGCTAATTTTTGATCGAAAAGTCTCAACCCCTCTAAAGTGGCAGATGAGGTGTTGTCATGAAAATTTTTGGTCTACTGTCAAATTTTTGGACGTTGCTTTTGGCTTTCTAAGAATGTTTGGATGTACTATTTTCTGCATGAAGTGTCATCATTCTTGTTAGTATACTTGTTACTCTTTCATTTCACTTTCTTTCTAGTATCATTTGTAGCGAGTAATTTGTAGCAACTCTACACAAATCATAATCTACCCATCTTAGAGAAATTTATAGAAATGTTGCAGATAGAGATGAGTTATATTTTTTCCAACAAATCTAAAATTTGTATAGAAATGTTGCAATTGAGAATGTTAAAAATATGGAGTAGTTTTGGAGGGTGTGTGCAAGAAGTTGAGTCCACTTTTTGGCCAAAAAGTGGAAGTGTTTTCCTTGATTTTCAGAATTTATCACATTTGACCTTAAAATTTGAAGAACTTAGAGATGGAATTTTTTTAAAATTCATTAATCATAAAATGTAGTACTCAGATTCTAGTTTACAAATATGTAATTTATTTTAATACCTAGATGATACATATTGATTTTCAATAGGCATTTCTAAAAACCACTATTTAAAAGTCATTTTTTTACCATACCATGCACGTGTACATCATCTATATTTTACCTAAATAATATTAGCTTTCTTAATCCTTTGGGGGAAAGATTTGTAACACACTAAACAACACTCATGATATTTTTTGTATTTTTTTTTAATATTTTTTTTGTTAATATTTTCTTAGCCATATTTGTTGTTTTGAAAAATGATCGTGTATGTCACGCATAAGATGACCTAAACTTATCATTTTTTTCAAATTGAAAAGAATTATCTGAAGTATGATTTTATACAATTCATTTGTTAAAAAATTGTTTTAATAAAAAGTTATTAAAATACTAAAAAACCTTAATATTTCAAGTTTATGGACCAGTTTCATCAAAAATTAATTAAAAAATAGAAAAAATAATCCAATTATTAAAAAATTGCATATTTGGAATCTAGACTATCTCATCTATAATGGTTTTTAATTTCGTCAAAAATATTTGCAAAAAAGGTCTTCAAACATATGTCCAAAGTCACTATTTTCTTATGACATTAACATGACCTTCAAGTTGCAGGTCAAACTTGGTCCAAAGCTTAGGTTTGGGTCCCTAAGCCTTTTCTTGAACTAAAAAACAAAGCAAATATCCAACCAAAAATTCAATTTTTCAAAAACGAGATCTTGTTTTGTAGAAATGAGATCCTATTCTAAAATGGGATCCCTTTTCATAAAAAAATGTTTTTTTAAGCTTGTATGAAATAGGATCCCATTTCATAAAAGCATAAAAAAATATTTTTTTATGAAATGGGATCTCGTTTTTGGCTCGAGGCCCCAAAGCGTTCAACGGGATCCTATTTGCTAAATAACGAGATCTCATTTTATTTTGCTTGATTTCAATTTTTTTCTAAGTCTAAATCTTCCACCTTAAGTGGACTCGACTTCATGCTTTCAACCCGAAGGTACTGGGAATTATATTGTTGTCTAAAATTAAATCTAAATGTGTATGTAGTATGCTTCCATCATTATTGTTTCATTTAAATTATGTGGATTGCACACTAAGTTAAAGTAGTCGTATTTAATTAGTGGTTAAGCCAAAAATCGATTCCACGCTTATGGTAGGTAATAAACAAAGAATGATATCACACGATATCCTAACAATAGTAGGGGAGAAGTATCTGATTTAATTTAATTTTTAAATGTGTCCTACATTTATCCAAGGATAATTTATGAAAACAATCTATATTGATATGATTATATCAAATACCAAATTTTGTTGGATTTTAGGCTCGTAGTTTTAGCCATGCAAGAAGTTATATCTCAAAAATGTAGTTTTTTATTTGAAAAAACAATGAACCCATGAATTTTGATATGGATGTTGGATCTTAATCCTAATTTGAACAGATTTACAAGTCATGCAATCATATCTCATAAACCCTAGCTTCTTGTATTTGAATTATGAACTACCTTTGCGAGACAAAGCACCTGCAGTCATCCAACCAATGTTGGGGCTTGAATTGTAGGTAGTTGGATATCCACACTTTTGTATCAAGTACTAACCTTTTTCATGCTACAAACTTTGCACTGTGACCCTAACCCTAACCCTAGTCATAATAGTAACACTAAACCCAACCTTAATCCTAATTCTATCTCTAACCATAGCCCTAATCCTAATGCTAACCATAACCCTAATCCTAACCATAACCCTAATCTTAACCATAAATCTAATCCTAATGCTAATCCCAACTCTAATCCTCATTCTATCTCTAACCCAACCCAAATTATAATTTTATCACTAACCCTAACCCTAACAATAATCCTAATAGTTATGCAAACCCCAACCCTAATACTAATCTAACTTTATCCCTAACCCTAATCTCAATATTGTTAACCCCAACCCTAATCCTAATTTTATCTTTAACCCTTTCCATAACCCTAATACTAATATTAGCACTATTCCAAACCCTTATACTAATTCCATGTTTAACCCTAACCATAACATTAATCCTAATCATAAGTGTAATCCTAACCCTAACCTTGATTCTATCTCTATCTCTAACCTTAACCCTAACCCTACCCTTCATCCTAATCATTTCATTAATCTTAACCCTAACCCTATCCCTCATCCTAATTCTCTCAAATCCTAACCCTAACCCTAATTCTAATGTTAAATCCAACCATAATCCTAATTGTATCTCTAACCCTTACCCTTATCCTAACTCAAATCCTAATACTAATGATATCCCTGACCCTACTCCTTAATTTATCTCTAACCCTAGCCCTAGCCCTAACCCTAACCTTTAATCTATCTTTAACCCTAACCCTAGTCCTTAATGTATATCTAACCCTAACCCCAACCCCAACCATAATCCTAATTTTATCTCTAACCCTAATCCTAATCATATTCCTAATCTTTAAACCCATCCCTAATCTTAACCCTAAGGTCCTAATAATAATAGTAACACCAACCCCAACCCTAATGCTAATAAATTATGTAACCCTAACCATTACTCTTATCTTGACCATAATCATAATCATAACACTAGCCCTAATTATATCTCTAATCCTAACCCTAACCCTACCCTTCATTCTAATTCTATATGTAATCCTAATTGTAATGCTAACCCCAACCTTAATTCTAATTGTATTTCTAACCCTAACCCTAATCCCAATAACTCTAACCCTAACCCTAGCCCTAACCCTAACCCTGATCCTAATAGGAACACAAACCCCAACCCTAATCCAAATTATATCTCTAATCATAATCCTAATCCTAATGCTAACCATAACCCTAATCCTAACCATAATTGTAATCTTAACTACAACACTAATCTTAACGCTAATCCCAACTCTAATCCTCATTCTATCTCTGACCCAACCCAAATTCTAATTTTATCACTAACCCTAACTATAATCCTAATATTTATGCTAACCCCAACCCTAATACTTATCCCTAATCATAATCCTAATTCTAATACTAACATTTTCTCAAACCTAATCCTAATTTTATCACTAACTATAACCCTAACCCTAATAATAATATTAACACTATTCCCAACCATAATGTTAACCTCAATCCTAATCATAATCCTAAGATCCTAACCCTAACCCTGATTCTATCTCTATATCAAACCCTAACCCTATCCTTCATCCTAATTATATCTCTAATCCTAACCATAACCCTAACCTTGCCCTTCAACCTAATTCTATCTCTAATCCTAACCCTAACCCTAGTTGTAAGGCTAAACCCAACCCTACTTCTAATTCTATCTCTAACCCTAACCTTAATCCTAATTCTATCTCTAATCTTAACCCTAACCCTAACCCTAATTTTAATGGTAAACCCAACCCTAATTTTAATTATATCTCTAACTATTACCCTAACCATAATCCTAATATTAACGCTAACCTCAACCTTAATCCTTAATCTATCTCTAACCCTAACCCCAACCCTAATCCTATTTTTTTCTCTAACCCTAACCCTAACCATATTTATAATCTCTAACCCTAGATCTCTAATATTAACCATAACCCTAATACTAATAGTAACACTAACCCAACCCTAATGCTAATAAATTTTCTAACCCTAACCATAACTCTAATCTTGATCATAATTGCAATCATAATGCTATCCCTAATTATATATCTAACCATAACCCTAACCCTACCCTTGATCCTAATTCTATTAGTAATCCTAGCCCTAATTCTAATTTTGGTGCTAACACCAACCTTAACTCTAATTATATTTCTAACCCTAACCCTAATCCCAATACTAACATTAACCCAACTGTAATCCTATTTTTATCTTTAACCCTAACCATAACCATAATCTTAACCTTAATGGTATCCCTAATCTCTAAACCTATCCATTATCTTAACCCTGACCCTAACCCTAACCCTAATAATAATACTAGCACTAACCCCAAGCCTAATACTAATTGTATGTCTAACCCTAACCATAACTCTAATCTTTATTGTAATTGGAATTGTAACCCTAACCCTAATTATATCTCTAACCCTAACCATAACCATAACCCTACCCTTAATCCTAATTCTATTTCTAATCCTAACCCTAATCCTAATTTTCATGCTAAGCCCAACCCTAATTCTAAATGTATTTTTAACCCTAACCCTAATCCCAATACTAACATTAACCCCAACCCTAATTGTAGTTTTATCTCTAACCCTAACTATATCCCTAATCTTAACCCTAACCCTAAATATATCTAACCCTAGCCCTAACCCTAACCCTACCCTTGATCTTAATTCTATCTCTAATTCTAGTCCTAATCCTAATTTTGATGCTAACCCCAACCTTAATTTTAATTGTATTTCTAACCATAACCCTAATCCAAATACTAATACTAATATTAACCCCAACCCTAATCCTAATCCTAATTTTACTTGTAACCCTAATCGTATCCTAAATCTTAACCATAACTGTAATTTGAAACCCTAACCCTAACCCTATCCATGAACCAAATTATATCTCTAATTGTAACCCTAACCCTATTCCTAAAGCTAACCTCAATCCTAACCCTAATAATTTTGTCTTCCATGTCGCATTGTGAATGCTACTAGCATATATATATTTAATAATATATAAAAAATGGCAAGAGATATCCTTCTCGAGGTGCTTATTTTTTAATCAATTTGTCACATAAAAGTGCATAGGCACCTCGAGAAGGATATCTCTCGACGTTTTTTATATATATTATTAAAAATATATATATGCTAGTATATATGGCAAATAAAAAATACTCATTTTCCTAATGCTTTGGAATTTCAATTAACTTTGTTGTTTACAAAACTTTCTTCTTTGTTATCATGATCTTTTAAGATAGTCTCTAGCCCCTATTTCGATAGTATTCTTTATTAGTAAATACATATTTAGTCCATTATTCAAAACTAAATTAATATATTCAACTCTAAATAGTGTTTATAGTAATGTACACCAATTGCAAGGTTTATAGTATGTTTGAAATGTTGTCTTTATATTAAATTAAATATTATGAAGAAAACATATAATTTTTTATTATTATTTGTGACATGTGTCATAAAAAAATATTCACTAGTAGGAAATCATTTTTATAGTAATGTATTCAACAGTTTCAAGGATTACAGTATGTTAAATGTTGGTTTTACATTAAGTTAAATATTATGAAGAAAGCATATAATTTTTTGTTACTATTTTTGATGTTTGTCTTAATGTTCACTAATAGGAAATTATTAACAAAATATTACTAATGATCAATATAATTTATCAATTAGGTTCTTTTTCCTTAAATTGGATCAAATGTGAATCGTCTTTTTTGTTTAAATTTGTAAAAAAAATAATGAATAGCTTTACATGGAAACCACATTTTATTCAATTAAAAATTATAAATTAAATTTTTACTTCAATCAATCATTGCTTGAGATGGGATAAGGAAAATTAAATTTTTCTATAATATTTAAATGAAATGGGTAAAGCTATAGAATTTATGTGGTTTACTAATACAATCAAGAGTAAAGTTTCATTTTATTTTTGTTAGTCCAAATATTATTTAATGAAATTAGGTCATATGAGGTCATTGTTGTTTTGTAAATTTATCAAAAATATATTAAATATTAGTGAACTAGGGAAGCCACTATAAGTTGTGCTTATTTTTTTATTAAGTCTAAAAAGTTTAATGGGGCCAAAAAGTATAGTCTGAGTTGTAGGACATATAGAACATTATGTTATTATGTAGTTTAGCAAGAGAATTGGAAAGAATTTTTCTCTCAATCGTCTAGTGTGAGAGGAAGAGTTAGATTAATAGAGGCCTTTATCCCTTTACCACTTATAAGTTGAACACCAAATATATTGAACCCCTACAAAACCATTAATATGAAAACCCTAATTATGATAAAAAAACATGATAATCTTATCTTACGTGTTTCAATTGAAAAGTGTAACCCTTAATGTTGCTCCCAAAATGAGACAACAACTAGCACAAATGCATTTTAAAAAATCAAATACTATTCAATATCACTCTACTACTTCCTCTAATAATAACTTTCAATGCCCTTGTATTTAAATATTCTATATATTTTCTAGCTTTGTGTTCTATAATAAGATATTTATAATTCAAGTAAATAGGTTATTGTGATTAGACTTTTGGATTAAACTAATCAAGGGTAGTAAATCAAAGTTGTTAAATGAATATTGAGGGGATTATTGACTCATAAAGATTAATAAAATTGGGAGAAAAAATATAAACAAATTTTCTTTTAATCATGTATAAAATTTTAAAGGGCATAAGACTAGATTTTTTTTAACATGGAAAAAATGAAAAAAAAATAGTAGGGATAATTATTTTATGTCATTTGATTGCTAAGCTCTGAGCTCACCATTTTTAATTTATTTTTTGGATGTTTTAAATTTAACCATATTAAGTTTATTTGGCTCATTATTTTATTTTTGTGGAGATAGGGCATTATGGTTATCCTCATCTAGAATATGACAATGATTCTTATCTTATCTTTGACTAGCTAATGAATATGATTCTCAACATTATTTAGGTGATACATGTATCAATATTCTTTGTGAAATAATTTATTATTTTAAAGTTTTGATAGGAGCAGCCAAAGCATTGAGATACTTTTATTTGATTTTCTTAATATTTTAAAATATTAGAGATTGTGCAAAAAAAACATATTTTGATGTTGAAATGATGTTCTATACAAGTATGTGAATTTTTAGAGATAAGTGTTTTAGCATCCAAACATTCCATTTTGTCTACATTTGGTTACTACAATTGTAACAAGTTATATTAATATTTGTGCTAATTAAAAAACATTTTTCCTAATTCTTTAGAATTTTATTAGTTTAGATTGTTTATAGCTTTCTTCTTTGTTATATGATGAATTAATGTATTATATGGTCTCTTCTTCATGGGTATTAGCACTTATCCTAGGAGGTTATTCTTTTCTTATTATAAGGTCACCATATTCAACTACAATCATTTGTAGCAATACTAAACTTTAAATTATTAAATACATATGTAGTATGTTATTCAATATTGCATCAATATATCCAATTCTAACTACTTTCTATAGAAATTTATTTCTCAATTGCAACTTGGATTATAGGGTGTTGAATGTGGGTTTCATTTTATGTTACATTAAAAATAAAATACTGTGAGAAAAACATAAAAATTATTGTTACTATTTATAATACTAGGATTATGGCATTGTAAATATCCATTAATGGGAAAGTTTCAATATAATATTTACCCATAATCACTAAAATTTATGCAATAAATTCCTTTTCCTTGAACTAGACTAAATGCAAATTATTATTTTTAATTTATATAAAAATTATTCCAATGGTTATGCATGGAAGCCACTTAAGTTTGTTCAATGGAAACTTCTAAACAAAAATTTAAATATTGTGAGTGTCCAATCTGCAATCAACTAACAAGGATCAACAAACAAGTGTTAAACATGTTAGAAACCAAATCAAATACACCCTATGAGATTCTTTAACTAAATCAAACAGAAAACATGAAAATAAGCATAAACTAACTAAAGAAGACATGAAATATAATTGAAATGGCTAAACCTCCATCCCATAGGGTGAGTGGTGCTCCTTTGATGTGAAAAGGAAGACCTTTCCAAATCCTTTTGATAAGATTTGATGTTGAATGTGATTCCAAGTGTGGAAATGATGTAAAATGATGAAAATATGCTTGAAAGAGATGAAAATGATGAAATGTTAAGTATGAAAATGGTTACAGTGATAATGCTTCAAGTTGTGGATCCATATTGTGAAAAGGATGCTTCTATTTATAGAACTCAAGGGTTGAAGAATGAGAGGATTTGATGAATGTGGGATAGATTGGGAGCCAATGAGAATGTGTCAAGTGTCACAATTCTATTGGAGGAAGGTGGAGCACATTTTGGGAAATGTGTTGAGGAATGGGGGATGTAAGAGAAATAAATGAGAATAGTTAAGGATTTGAAAGGTTGTAAGGAGAATTTATTGAATGTGGTTGGAGATGTAAGAGGATTTGAAAGGATGTAAGAGAAGTTATTGCAAATGTAAGAGGATATGATAGGTTTTTGAAAACCTTTGGAGGGAAATTGAATGAGAGGCAGTTGAGAGGAATATTCCTATGAATACATCTTTGTGAGGATAAAATAGAGGTTAGTTAATTAAAATAAATAAATTTCATGTGCAACCCGATTAGTTGACCATGAGTTGATTTAACTCTTGAGGATTTAAAAGCTAGAGGATTTATTAATGATGATTAGAAAGTGATTTAGGATTAATTAATTTAAAATTAGTTACTTGGGATGGATTAGATGATTGTGACATTTTATTTGATTTATTTAATCAAATGGGAAGACTTAGGGGGATTTAATTAAATAATGTTGATTATTAAATTAATTGGTTAATTCAAAGTGATTTTAGAAGAAATGGTGTTAATTTATCATAATCAAATGCATAGTGTCGATCAAGACTTTTTTATGTGTCTACAGAAGGATACCTTAGAAATTTTGATTCAAGGTGTGATGAAGGAATCTTCGTTGGTTACTTTACCAAGAGCAAGGCTTACAGATGCTAAAACAAAATATTGGGAAGGATTATTGAAAGCACAAATATTAAGGTAGATGAAGACTTGTGTCAAATCTCACAAGAATTAGAGGTTTTCATATTTGATTTACCTCCCTAGATGGAAGAAGAAGAAGAAGAGAAATAATAGGAACCAATTAATGCTCCCAAGACTCCAACAAAATATGCTCAAAAGAACCACTCTACAGATCAAATTATTGGAGACAAGAATGAAGGTGCGCTAACTAAGAGAAGGTTTGCAAGAGAAACTGAGCAAGTGAACTTGTGTTTATTATCAAAAGTATAGCCCAAGAAATTTTTTGATGCTAGAAAATTTGATGGTTGGATAAAGGCAATAGAAGAAGAACTGGATCAAATAGACAAGAATCAGACTTGGGAATTGGTTCTTAGACCTATTGATAAGAATATTATTGGAACTAAGTGGGTGTTTTGAAACAAGTTGAATGGATATGGTGAAGTTTGAGGAACAAGGCTAGATTGGTTTGCAAGGGGTATTCACAAGTTGAAGGTATTGATTTTGAGGAGACTTTTGCTTTGATAGCTAGAATGGAGGCAATAAGGATGTTTCTTGCTTTTTCTTCTCATAAGAACTTCAAAGTCTAACAAATGGATGTCAAGTCAGCCTTCTTGGATGGTGATCTAGAGGAAAAGGTATATATTAAGCAACCAAATTGTTTCTAGTTATCAAAAGATCTGAACATGGTGTGTAGACTCAAGAAAGCTTTGTGTGGTCTCAATAAAGCTCCTAGATCTTAGTATGCATGATTGGATAAGTATTTACATCAGCAAGGTTTCCAGAAAGGTGATGTAGATAGTAATATCTATAGTAAGGTTCAAGAAGACAAGTTGTTGATTATGGTTATATATGTTGATGACATCATCTTTGGTGGAGATGATGATATGTGTAAAACTTTTGCAGAAGAGATGTAGAAAAAGTTTGAGATGTCTATGATTGGTGAGTTCTCTTTCTTCCTTAGGCTTCAAATTATTCAGTAAGAGGGTGGTATCTTTATTTCTCAAGTTAAGTATGTTAAAGAGATATTGAAGAATTTTGGCATTAAAGATTCTAAACATGTTGGTACCCTTATGGTGACTAGTTGTCATTTGAGCAAAGCTAATGAGTCTTCAGAGGTTGATCAAACTCCTTATAGGTCTATAATTGGAGGTTTATTGTACTTGACTATTTCTAGACGTGATATTATGCATGAAGTATGTTTATTTTCTATATTTCAAGCTAATCCTAAGCAATCTCATGAGAAAGAAGTGAAAAGAATATTCAGATATTTGAAGGGAACTTCAGATTATGGTCTATGGTATAAGAAGAGTAATAATTTTTCTCTAAATTCTTATACTGATGGTGATTGGGAAAGATTTGTGGATGACCAAAGAAGTACAAGTGGAAGTGCATTTTTATTGGGAGACATATTGGTCTCTTGGTTCAGTAAGAAGTAGGACTCAATGTCCTTATCCATTGTAGAAGCTAAATATATTGCTACAAAATCTTGTTGCACCCAGGTGCTTTGGATGAAGAAGACTTTGAAGGATGTAAAGTTGGTATATGATGATCCCATTCTAATATTGTGTGATAATACTAGTGCAATTAACATTTCCAATAATTTGGTAAGCATTCAAGAACCAAACACATTTCTATTCAGTATCACATCGTAAGGGAGAAGGTTGCAGAACAAGAAGTTGAATTGGAGTATGTGTCTACTAAGGATAAAATTGTAGATATCTTCACTAAGGTGCTTTCAAAGGATACTTTTCAGCATCTCTGATAGAAGTTAGGGGTTATTGCTCGTCCTTGTTCTAACTAGATTCATAGATGGTGCATCTATCCAGGGGGAGAAATTTGTGTTATATATTTTTCTCCTGGATTGATGTAGGCTACCTCTTAGGGGGAGTTGGTAGTAAGGGGGAGTTTGGAGAATTGTACATATGTTGGAAAGAAGTTTTGTTGATAGGGGGAGCCAATATAGTTACCTAAAGTATATGTGTAGTTTTTGGTCAAAGGGGGAGAATTTGTTGTTGTTTCAATTGAATATTCTTGGCCCTTTGTCCTTAAATTTAAAGAATGTGTTGTTGCTTTTAATGTGCAAGTGTGTGTGGCCCTTTATCCTTGATTTCAAAGGGGGAGTGGAAAGTGTGTGTTGCCATCAATTCCAAAGGGGGAGATTGTTGGTAGTGATTGTCATTGATGTCAACACTTATTGAGTTAGTTGTAATTGATGTCAACACTTGGTAAGATTGTTGGAGTGGTTGTATTGTTGGTATTGGTTATCAACACTTGAGGAGATTGTTGTGATGTCAACACTTGGTGAGTTTTTTGGCATTGGTTGTCAAAACTTGGGAAGTTTATTGCATATATTTGTGAGATTATTTTTTGACATCAGTTGGAATTGATATATGGTGGTGTTTTTGATGCTCAGGGTTGGATTTCATGCCTTGGTTGATGTCATGTAAAGTTGTATAGTGCATTGTTGATGCCAGAAGAGTTAATTTCATGATGATATATTAAGATGAGGATTAGAAGTATTTATATCAAGATTAGAAGCATTAATATGAGGATTAAAATTATTGTTGATGGTGGAGAGATGTTTATGATGGCCTATAGCATGTTGTATTCTCTCTCTTATAATTCATGAAGAATTATGTGTTGTTGCAAGTTTGTTCTGGCCTATACAAGTTCGTAGAAAGTTTCTATTTCAAGAAGTTGTCATGAAGATTGTTTGGGAGAATGCTCTGTATTCCTCATTTGTTGAAGATATGGTCTTGTGGTTTGGAATTCAATGTTTGTGATCTATGGATGTTGCACTCCTATCTTTCATCTCACCTATGTTGCCAAGGAGGTTTATGTTGATTGCAGAAGGTTGGCAGTGTTGTTGGTTGTTTTGATTGGTCCAAAAAATGCTCTGCATTTCTCCGCATTGATATCTCTGATCTTGTGGATTGGTGAATGTTCTCTTAGTGTCTATGTTGTGTCTCAATTCAAATTTCATGTGTTGAAGTGGTCTGAAAGTTGATAAGTTAATTTTATATCTCATGTTTGTGCATTATGTGCTTTTGAGATGAAGTGTTATGCTCTTGTTTGGTTTGTGGTGGTTAGTTGTGGCATGATAGTGTGAAAGAAGTATCTAGAAGTGTTGTTGTATGTTCAAGGAACATCTATTTGTGATCCTCACATCATTGGTTGATCTATTTGGTGTTGCATTGAGTTTTGAGTTGGTTCTCTAGGTTATTATTAGATGCCTGGTTGACAGGGATTGTTACCTTACTTGTGCTATATGCTTGAGGGTTTGTTCCAACATACGAAGTTTTGTCAAGATCTATTTGGGTCCTTTCCTATCTTGATTAGAACTGCATTGAGTAAATTTAGTTGAAGTTATATTTTCGGGCCGATTGGTTATGTGCTACACACTTAATCTACACGTTTCCTTGTTGTTGACTTGAGTTGATGTGCGCCAATGTGTGAGTTGTTTGGTATCACTTTGGAAGGTATAATAAATTTTTTTTGGTCCTTCCTATCCCTTGGATAGGACCGCATTGATGTTTTTTGGTTGACTTGTTAAAATTATTGTTTCTCTTCTTTTTGACCGACCTAATTGTTGCTTTGTGTTCTTATGATGGATATACATGAAAGATCAAATTAGTTGCAAAGTGCAAGAGAGTGGAATGTATTGAATGTCTCATAGAAGTAGTGAAAAATTGTATAGAAGATACATTCAATGTACTTTAATGCCTCAGTTAGCAAAGTGTATTATTGACATATGTTGTAAATTCTAAATCTTCATGTATCCTACTCTAAGATAGTGAATCTCACCATGTCCTTGTATCTTTCCCTGGAGTTGTGCACTTTAATCTGCAAGCCCTTTGTATCTTGTTCTAAGGTTGTACACCTTAGTTTATAATTCTATTTGTAGTGAGCCTTATTGTAACTTTTATAAGCAGTGAGATTCATATATTATGAGTTAACTCTCACCATGGTTTTTCCCTCTTTGGGTTTTCCACATAAATCTGGTGTTATCTTGTGCATGTGTGTTCCTTATTTCATCTTTCATTGTCACTAATCTAGTCAAGGGTTGAATTATTTCATCTTTCATTGTTGAGGGTGTTGACCTTGTTAAGGAACTAAATTGCTATATCTTTCTTTGTTGTTGATATGTTTGAGGGTTTATGATTTGGTAAAGAAGTTTGATTTTGTTGAAGGTTTTATGTTTTGAAAATATTGATTCACCCCCCCTCTAAGTCTTTGGGTGTGTTCAACAATTGGTATTAGATCCAAGCTCCTTTAAATAAACTTAACCACTTGAGGAAAGGTCCTAGATGGCACATGATGGATCTTACAAAGGTCCTAGGTTTGATGGGAAAAATTATACCTTTTGGAAATTGAGAATGGAAGTACATTTAAACTCTCTAAGGTTTGGTGTTTGGAAATCTATCAAGGATGGTTATATTGCTTATGTTACTCCTCCAATATATCTAGCTGAAATTAGGTTGTATGAGAACAATTCCAAGGCTAAGAATGATATCTTGTGTGGGTTGGCAGATTCAAAAATTTTGAAGGTGATGAATTACAATTTTGCTAAGGATGTCTTGGGAAAATTTAGCAGCATCTATGAAGGAGATACCAAAGTAAAGCAAGGAAAGATGCAAATTTTCAAGATTATATTTTAGACCCCGAGGATGACACATGATGAAGACATTGTAAGTTATATGCTTTGGGTGCATGAAGTAGTTATTGGCATCACAGGTCTTGGTGGTGTAGTAAATAAAGATGAGATTGTGAAGAATGTTATAAGATCTCTCCCTAAATCCTATAGTCATAAGGTGTTTACTATTGAATAATCCAAGGACTTGGATAAGTATTCAGTAGATATAATGTTTGGTGCTCGCACGACCTTTGAAATGATAAAATTTGAAAAAGATGTTCCAAAGAAGGAAGTTGCATTAAAATCCAATAAAAGTATAGAAGATGAATCAGCTAATTAGAATGATGAATTTGATGAGGTTGAAGCAAAATTTTTAAGAATATTTAAGAAAAACACCAACAAATTCAAAGCTAAGTTACATTTCAAGTATTACAATTGTGGAAGGATTGGTGATTTTGCATCCAAATTTTCTTATAAATAATTAGATGATAGTAACAAAAGAGAGAAGGTTAAAAATAATAAGATTGAGTATGTTCTCTATGTCAAGGGTTTGAAGCATAATCTTCTAACTGTTAGTCAAATGTGCAAAAAAGGATACAATCCTACTTTTCATGCTAATAGTTGTGAGATCAAAAATGTAGGGTCTGGAAGATTAGTTGCTGAAGGAACTAGGACAAATGGAAATGTTTATCATCTTAAGGAAGCTAATGGAAGAATATTCTTATTGGCTCAATCCAGAGAGTGTTAGTTGTGGCACAAAAGGATGGGACACATCAATTTTGACAATATGGTGAAGCTTAGTTCCACTCTTGCAATGAGAGATATGCCTAATATAACCAAGCCTACAAAAAAATTATGAAAAGAATGTCAAATGGGAAAGAAAATGAGGAAAAGTTTCAAAATCAAGGAATTATCTACTACAATGCCATTGGAGTTGATTCATACTAACCTATGCGGACCTACAAGATCAATGAGTTAGCAAGGTGAAAGGTGTTCCATATTGCTTAGAGATGATTACACTAGAATGACTTGGATTACATTCTTAAGAGATTAATTAGAAGCTTTTGATAAGTTTAAAATCTTAAAAGAAAAAGTAGAGAATGAGATGGATGTTAAGATCAAATGCTTGAGATCAGATAGAGGAGGTGAATTTACTTCCAATGAATTTGAAAATTTTTGTGAAGATCATGGTATTAAGAGACATATGTCTACTCCTAGGACCCCTCAATAGAATGGGGTTATGAAAAGGAATAATTGGATTGTCTAAGATATGGCTAGAGCTATGATGAAAGATGTTGATCTACTTGATGTCTTAAAAGGAAGCAGTTCACACTAGTGTCTATATTCATAAAAAAATGTATATAGACAGTTAATAGCACTAAGAGCCCTTCTGATCTATGGTATGGAAGGCCCCCTACTGCTAGATACTTTAGAATTTTTGGCAGAAAATGTTATATTAGAAGAGATGAAGAAAACCTTGGAAAGTTTAATTCAAGGTGTGATGAAGGAATATTTCTTGGTTACTCAACCAAGAGCAAGGCTTATAGATGCTACAACAATAGATTGGGAAGGATGATTTAAAGCAAAAATATTAAGGTAGATGAAGACTTGTGTTAGATATCATAAGAACTAGAGGTTTGTGGATCTGATTTACCTCCTTGGATAGAAGAGAAAGAACAAGAACCAATGAAGGCTCCCATGACTCTAGAAAAATATGTTCAAAAGAACCACTCTACAGATCAAACATTGGAGATAAGAATGAAGGTGTGCTAACCAGAAGAAGGTTTGCAAGTGGACTTGTTTTTATTATCAAAAGTAGAGCCCAAGGACTTTTTTGATGCTAGAAAAGATGATGGTTGGATAAAGGCAATGGAAAAAGAACTAGATCGAATAGAGAAGAATTAGACTTGGGAATTGATTCCCAAACCTATTGATAAGAATGTTATTGGAACTAAGTGGGTGTTCTAGAACAAGCTAAATGAAGATGGTAAATTTGTGAGGAGTAAAGATATATTGGTTTGCAAGGGGTATTCACAAGTTGAAGGTATTGATTTTGAGGAGAATTTTGCTTCATTAGCTAGAATGGAGGAAATAAGGATGTTTCTTGCTTTTGCTTCTCATAAGAACTTCAAATTCTATCAAATGGATGTCAAGTCAGCCTTCTTGAATGGTGATCTAGAGGAAGAGTTATATATTGAGCAACCAAATGGTTTCCAATTATCAAAAGATCTAAACATGGTGTGCAAACTTAAGAAAGCTTTGTATGGTCTCAAGCAAGCTCCTAGAGCTTGGTATGCTTGGTTGGATAAGTTTTTACTTCAAAAAGGTTTCAAGAAAGGTATTTCACATTGCAATCTTTACATTAAGGTTCAGGAAGACAAGTTTTTTATTATGGTTGTATATTTTGATGACATCATCTTTGGTGGAGATGATGATATGTGTAAAAAAATTGTAGAAGAGATGCAAAAAGAGTTTTAGATGTCTATTATTGGTGAGTTGTCTTTCTTCCTTGGGCTTCAAATTGTTCAAAAAGATGGTGGTATCTTTATTTCTCAAGCTAAGTATGTTAAAGAGATGTTGAAGAAGTTTGGCATGGAAGATTCCAAACCTGATGGTACCCCTATAGTGACTGGTTGTCACTTGAGCAAATATTATGAGTCTCCATAGGTTGATCAAACTCTTTATAGGTTTATGATTGGAGATTTTTTGTACTTGAATACTTCTAGACCTAATATTATGCATGCAGTATGTTTATTTGCTAGATTTTAACATAATCCTAAGTAATCTCGTGAGAAAGTAGTGAAAAAAATATTTAGATATTTGAAAGGAACTTTAGATTATGATCTATGGTATAAGAAGGATAATAATTTTTCTTTGAATGCTTATACTAATGTTGATTAGGAAGGATGTGTAGATGATCAAAGAAGTAAAAGTGGAAGTGCATTTTTCTTGGGAAACATATTAGTCTCTTGGTTTAGTAAGAAGTAGGACTCAGTGTCCTTATCCACAACAAAAGCTTAATATATTGATGCAGCATCTTACTACACCTAGGTGCTTTCGATGAAGTAGAATTTGAAGGATGTAAAGGTGGTATATGATGAATCCATTCCAATATTGTGTGACAATACCAATGCAATTAATATTTCCAAGAATTTGGTAATGCATTAAAGAACCAAACACATTTCTATCCGGTATCACTTCCTAAGAGAGAAGGTTGTAGAACAAGAAATCAGATTGAAGTATGTGCCTACTAAGGATCAAATTGTAGATATCTTCTCTAGGGCACTTTCAAAGGATACTTTTGAGCATCTTTGATAGAAGTTAGGGGTTATTGCCCCTCCTTGTTCTAACTAGATGCATAGATGGTGCATCTATCTAGGGGGGGGAATTCATGTTATATCTTTTTCTCCTAGATTGATGTAGGCTACCTCTCAGGGAGAGTTAGTAGTAAGGGGAAGTTTGGAGAGTGTGCAGATATTGTAAAGAAGTGTTGTTGATAGGGGAGCTGGTATAGTTGTTGGTAAAAGGGGGAGAATGTGTTGTTGTTTCAATTGAAGATTCTTGGCCCTTTTTCCTTCAAGTTAGAGAATGTGTTGTTTCTTTTAATGTGCAGGTGTGTGTGGCCCTTTGTAGTTGATGTCAAAGGGGGAAATTGGAAAGTGTGTGTTGCCATAAATGCCAAAGTGGGAGATTTTTGGTAGTGGTTTTCATTGATGTCAACACTTGTTGAGTTGGTTGGCATTGATATCAACACTTGCTAAGATTGTTGTAGTGGTTGTATTGCTAGCATTGGTTGTCAACACTCGAGGATATTTTTGTGATGTCAACACTTGGTTAGTTTATTGGTATTGGTTATCAACATTTGGGAAGTTTGTTGGATATGTTTGTGAGATTTTTGTTTGACATCAATTTTTATTGATGTATGGTGGTTTTTTTGATGCTCATGTGCCTTGGTTGATGTCATGTAAAGTTTTATAATGTATTGTTGTTGACAACAAAGTCAATTTCATGATGATATATTAAGATGAGGATTAAAAGTATTAAGATGAGGATTAGAAGTATTGTTGATGGTGGAGAGATGTTGTTGATGGCCTATAGCATGTTGTATGCACTCTCCTATTATTCTTGAAGAAGTATGTGTTGTTGCAATTTTGTTCTAGCCTTTGCAATCCACAAGAAAGAAAATGGCAAGAAAGCTTGCTTCAACAATGCAAGATTGAATATGATTTAATAATGGTTGAATATGATTAAATAATAGTAGAATATAATAATGTACATGATATTCCTTTCTTATAAAGGGAAGGTAGAGAGATAGGATTAGACAAGATCATGACAAGTGTCTTAATCCTATAATATGTGACAACTAACTACCTAGGAATCAAGCATCACAAGCTAGATAAGATAAGTTCTAGAAAATCCAACTAAGACTTCTAGAAATAATCTTATATCCTAAGTAAACTTAACATGTGAATATGTCCCCTAATTACCTAGAGAGTGAATTAGCTAGCTACAAGACATTTATTCACACCAAAACCTCCCCTTAAGTGCAACTTAGGGAGAAGATTATTATGCAAAATATGCAAATATGAAGATGAAGATGGGCCCTAGCTACTAGGCCATGCTAGGTACCCATGTACAATTCAAATGCAAATAATCTCTCACAAAGAGAGAAATGGAGAAAACCCAGTGGAACAAAACTCCTCTCCAAAAAAAAAGAAAACAAAATAAAATAGAACAACATGATGTATGGAGGACTCAATAATAGTATTATATCTCTTGTTATTCCTAAAGAAGTATGTGTTGTTGCAATTTTGTTCTAGCCTCTGCAAGTTGGTAGAAATTTTATATTTTAGGAAGTTGTTGTGAAGACTATTTGGGAGAATGGTCCACATTCCTCCACTATTGCAGATATGGTCTTGTGATTTGGGATTCAGTGTTTGTGCTCTGTGGATGTTACACTCCTATCTTTTCATGTCACTTGTATTTCCAAGGAGGTTTTTGTTAATTGTAGAAGGTCCACAATGTTTTTGGTTGTCTAGACCGATTTGAGAAATGCTTCGCATTTCTCCTCACTGATGTCTCTGCTCCTGTAGCTTGGTGAATGTGTTCTCAATGTTTGTGTAGTGTCTTAGTTAAAATTTTATGTGATGAAGTAGTCCATAAGTTGATTTGTTAATGTTATATCTCATGTTTGTGCATTTTGTGCTTATGGGATGAAGTGTTTTGCTCTTGTTTGGTTTGTAGTGGTTATTTGTAGCATGACAATGTGAAAGAAATGTCTGGAACTATTGTTGGATGTTCAAGGAACATCTCTTTGGTGTTGCATTGAGTTTTGAGTTGGTTCTCTAAGTTATTTATGGATGTTTGGTCAACAGGGCTTGTTATCTTGCTTGTGTTATATGCTTGAGGGTTTGTGACAACATATGAAGTTGTGTTAATATGTATTTGGGTCATGACCTATCTTGATTAGAACTGCATAGATTAAATTCAGTTAAAGTTATGTTTTTGGGCCAACTGGTTATGTGCTACATGCTTCATCTACATGTTTCCTTATTGTTGACTTGAGTTTATGTGAGCCAGTGTGTGAGTTGTTTCGGATCGCTTTGGAAGATGTAATAAGGTTTTTTTTGGTCCTCTCTATCCCTTGGATAGGAGCACATTGATGTTTTGTGGCCTAATTATTGAAATTATTATTTATCTTCTTTTTGTCTGACCTAATTATTGTTTTGTGTTCTTGCCATGGATATAAATGAAAGATCAAATTAGTTGCAAAGTGCAAGAGAGTTGAATGTATTTAATATCACATAAAATTAGTGAAAACATGTATGGAAGATAGATTAGATGTACTTTAACACCTATGTGAATAGAGTGTATTATTGACATATGTTGTAAATTCTAAATCTTCATGTATCCTACTTTGAGATAGTGAATCTCATCAAGTCCTTGTATCTTTCCCTAGAGTTATATGCTTTAGATTGCACGTCCTTTTTATCTTTCTCTAAGGTTGTGTTCCTTAGGTTGTAAGTCTTTTGGCAGTGATCCTTATTGTAACTTTTGTAAGCAGTGAGCTTCATATATTGTGAGTTAACTCTCACTATGGTTTTTCCCTCATTGGGTTTTCCAAATAAATCTAGTGTTATCTTATGCATGTGTGTTCCTTGTTTCATCTTTCATTACTGCTAATCTAGTCAAGGGTTGAATTTTTGCATCTTTTATTGTTGAGGGTTGCCAACCTTGTTAAGGAACTAAATTACTATATCTTTCTTTGTTGTTGATTTATTTGAGTTTTTCTGATTTGGTAAATAAGTTTGATTTTTCTTAAGGGCTTATGTTTTGAAAAGACTAATTCACCCCCTATTAGTCTCTAGGTGTGTTCAACACCCTCGAGCCCCCACCAAGGCACATTTCCCCTAGACCCCCCATCAGAGGGATGATCCCGCTAGACCCCTCACAAGGGGGTACCCCCTACACTTACCTATCAATAGTACATTATGTAATTTCAAGGTTGAGACACATTTTCCCAATGCTAACTTCAAACTAGGGATGTCATTGTTCACCCTCTTTGTCCTTTTAGTGATTTCCTTGCTATTTACATAATTTTTAGCAAAGGTCCCTTTTAATTTATTTTTTAAAATATAAACTAAATGTATTAATTAGATTAATATGTTAGTTTATATTTCTACAATTTTTAAGTAAAGTAATATAGTTGCTAGTTTAATTAATATACCTTGGAGTAGTCAATTAGCTTCATTGAGAAGCGATAACAATATGGAGTGTTTTACAACCTATCATGGTTTGAAGTTAGCTCAAATAAGAGGGTATGATAAGGTGTGGGTTGAGGGTGATTCCCTCAATATCATTAATAACCTTAGGAATTTGTCTCATCCTTCATGGATGGTGGAAGCTCTCATTAATGATGCCTTAAATATTTTGGACTCCTTTGATCAATGTTACATCTCACATGTTTATAGAGAGGGGAATAGGCTAGCTGATTTTTTTGCCAATTATGGGGTGAATGATTCATTGGAATGGGGAGAACTCAACCTTCTTCCCCTGGAGGCTCAATCAATAATTGATTATGAATCTCAAAGGTTTTGAGAGGAGTGGTCTTTTAATGATGGTGTGTTGTCACATGCTCCTAACGTGGCAATTATTTATGAGGTGTAATTTGCTTAGAGGAAAGGCTAGGCGGTATTCTGATGGTGTGGTGGCTTGAATGACTAGGATTTCTTTTCTCATTATTCCTCTTTTCCATCTTATCCAATCCACACGAATTATGGTTATTTGGAGAGCCTTTGTTTCCTCAAGGTTTCCTTTTTTTCTTTGCAAGTCCTCGAAGCATCTTTCACTCCTCTGCAAGTTCTTCTTTTTGTCGGGATGCTTGCTTGTTGCAACCATGGTGGGTAGCCAAAATAGAACTAAGCCCAAATCTTGTGACACTATGAAGGCTAATAAGAAGGTTTGGGAACTATTGGAGGTTGGGGGAGTGACCCCATATATGGAAAAGTTGCATGGGTACGACATGAATACTTCTCAGGAATTTCTTGAGGGATGACATAATCATGTGTTGGAAATTGGGGAAAAGGAATTTAATATCATTGAGGATCTTATTGCCGAAATCACTAGTTTATTGACTGATGGGAAAAAATGATACAGAGATAAGAATGAATTTGGTTTAGCTATGGATGCTTTCTTGAAAGATGATGAGAGGAGGAAGTTGGAAAGGGAAAAATGTGGTGGCTATTTTTGTTCTTCTCTCAAGGTAATTTGGAGAGATGTTGAGGAGATCATGAGGTATTTTACCTTCGATGGTTGCTTTTCTATTATTTTTGGGTATCATTTTGTTTTTCTTAACCATTTTAGGCATAAAAAGAAGGTGTTGTTCCCTTTCTATTTACTAGTCTCTCTAGAAAATGGTATAAGGGATCATAGACACAATCCCCAAAACCCTATCCTCCATGAAGGTTTAATTATTCTGATTTCTGAGTATGTTAAGGCATTCACTATCCCTGCTCAACCCAATATTTCTAATGTTGGGAAAATAAAGAAGAATCTTGAGTATGTGATGGGGTTGGAGGATGATTTTGAGGATGAAGATTATTCCCCTGGGTCTAATGCATCCTTGGAGGGTGATTCAAAATTTATTTCCACCTCTAAAAGTAAGAAAAGAAAAAAGAATCAATCCCTTGTTTCCTCTAGGTATGATGAGTATGTAATTGGTGATGAGGAAGAGATTGTGCGGTCCTAATAGAAGTCTAAACCTGTGAAGGGGGTCAGGTGGAAAAAATTTGAAGGCTAAAGGTAAGAAAAGAAAAAATAATCAAACCCCAGTCTCTTCTAGGGCTAATGAGTATGAAATGGGAGATGAGGGTGAGGTGGTTCGGTCCTGCCAAAATTCTAAACTTGTGAAGGGGTCAAGTGGCAAAAAGATGAAGGGAAATGCTTTGGATAATTTGAGCAAGAAGGATCTGGTTAACAATGGTCAATTGGGGGTCTCCACTGTTTCCAATGCATAGAATAAAGAGGGGTCAAAGAGGAGAAAGTCTCCTATAAATTTGGGGAGGGATGAGCCGCAGGTTCATCTTGGAAATTTGTTGGATGTTGAGAACCAATTGTTGGAGTAGAACTTGTACAAAGGTGTTGTTGTCTTTGCTCAAAAATGGAAGGAGACCATGGAGAATGCTACTACTAGAAGTGACTCCCAAGAAGATTATGTTGTGGACAAGTATGGTTTTAACTTTAGGAGGGTGATTATGCCTGATTATCTTGGTCTGGTGAAAGAGAGCTATCTTTCCTTTTTTAAGCTTTTCAAGTGGGTTTTCCATGCGATGAACTCAACTAATGTTCGAGTTAGAGCTATGAGTAATAATGTTGAAGATCCCTCTTCTTCTAGGGGGCCTAATATGCAGGCTCAAGTCATCAAGGCTCAGCTCAAGGTCAATCTATTATTTGACAATCTCAAAAAGGTGGCTAATGAGATGATCAATATGAAGAATACCTACAAACAAAAGATTCTTGCCCTTGAAGGAGGTTTGGAGTGTGTCAATCAAAATTTGGATAAGGTTTTGGAAGTCAGTATACATGCTATGTGCAATGAGGCTAAGGGTTTATGTTTGCTGAATAAGAATTATAGGAAGTGGCTAGGGGACAATTTTCGTATGAAAGACATGGTAGCTAATGGTGGTGTGCAGCAAAAGATGACTAGTGATATGAGGCCTTCTACTAGAACCCGCAACAAGATCAAACTCAATGCAAAGGCTGGTATTCCTATTGATGAAGTGGTAGAAGTCATGAATTTCCATCAAAAAATAATTGATAGTGATCTTGAAGTGGTAGACATTCTTAAAAATCTCTAGTTTATTTTTGTCTTTTGTGCCTTTTTTCTGGTTGTTTGTGTGTTGATTTTTGGCTACTTTTTGGCTGCTTGTTCTATTTTTGGTTATATGATGAAGCATTGGTTTATCTTGTAAATGGTTTTGGGGCCCCTTCAAAACCTATTTTTCCTATAATCAAAAACAATATGGAGTGTTGAAGTAACACAAGGAAGATGTGAATTGGGGATTTTAGTTTGTTTGTTGTGAGTGGGAAGTTATTGAGGCCTAATAATCCTTCACAACTATTATTATGTGGCTTCCCTCAAGGTAGCTAGTCTTTCCTACTTTTAAAAATATTTTAATTTTTTTGTGTGCCTATGGTTAATATTTTTGGTGCTTGACATCTAGTTGTTTATGACCAAAATATTAGGTGTTATGGGTTATGTTTTTTCCTACTTTGACAATTATGGTGGGGTTTAGAGGGGTCCCCTTCCTTTTTATTTAAATATTTTATTTAGGAAAATGAGCCCACATATTTTGGTAATAAATTATTGTCAAATTTCTTATGCAAGCTATGCATGATACCAAATTTAATCAAGGGACTAAAGATTAACCCCTATCTAATGGTTTCTTGGGAGAAAGTGATGATCGTTTGATTCTAGTCATTAACTTTGACTTAATTCTTGATGATGTATTATATTTGACTAAATATGCCCTAATTTGTAATTTTATAGATATCAAAGTAATATTTCTCTTTCTAGAGAACTAGGGCCATCATATTTAACAACTTGAGGATCATACGAAGGTCATTCTCAGTGTAATTTTTTTTTTCATATTTTCTAAAATGGTTAATTATAATATAACATTTAAATGAGATGCATGTAGAACAGTCTGGATAACTGAGAGGGGGGGTGAATCAGTTATTATAAAACAATTTTCTTATCCTTAATTAATCTAAAGCAAACTCAAATCAATCAGATAGCAATTAAATAGATATGAATATGAAAGCACTTAACAACACCATGCATAAAGAACACCAGAATTTATGTGGAAATCCAAGATGGGAAAAAACATGGAGAATGTTAATTCTCAATTATAAAAAACCAATTAAGGTGATTTTTACAATGGATCACTGTGAAAGTGCTCACTGCAAGTAAGGCTCACTGTCAGTAGGCTTACTACTCGGCTATTACAACCAAAGATTAAAAAAAAAGGCATCACTATCAAAAAGAGGAAGGCTCGTTGCCTTCAAAAAATGGCTCACTTCCAGAAGAATGATGAAAAGGGAATCCACTACAAAAATAACTATCACAAACAGTTACACCAAAATAAACTCACTGTCTGCTATCTTCGATATACTTTCACACAATGTTTGGATTTTCAAATTCGCATTCACCACACTTGATTTCATCAAATGGAATAAAATTTTACTTATACCAATCCATTCCTTCATAATCTTCCCAAGTTAGCCAAGCACAATTCCATTTCATGCTTCCATAAACTCCTAAGTCGACCGAACACAATTTGAATTAGGTCACCAAAAAAATATTCCCGTAATTTAAGGGAATGAAACATGGACCACACATAACCTCCTCACTCAAATCAACACACTACATATTAACCATGATATTCAGAACTAAGGAGTAGGATAAACACATTACAATGTAAACAATTTCAATGTTCTGGGACATGCTAACCACTTTCCAGATTGGTCTAAACCCAAAAGAGTGTATCTCATTATGTTGCAAAATTTATGGGACCAGGACAAGCACGACTAAAGATATATCATCACAACACAACATCTAGAGTATGCCAATCCAAATCACCAATTCAAAAAAACTAAACCTTAATCAATCAACCAAGATATGTTGACATCAATGACAATGATTAATAATAACAATCAACAAAATCACATTCCAACAATCTCCCCCTTTGTCATTGAGGGAAACATTCATCAATGACAAACCAAACAACTCAACAACAGTATCAACATCATCAAGGAACCTCTTTTCTTTTCCCCCTTTGACATCAAGGACAAAGGGAAAATATTCCCCTTGAGAAACTTACTCTGCTCCCCCTATGAGGAAGCCACCAAGCATTGATCCAGATAAGAGTGAGCATATAATACCTTGGACCAATGCACACCCTAGTGAAAATTATTGTAGACCCAGAGGGGGAAGAACCCCTAACTTCTATTAGAGATAGTCAAAAGTATCTTTGCTAGCGGTTTTATAAAAATATTTGCAATCTTCTCTTTTGTGGGTACATATTCAAGTCTTACCTCATTCTCCAATACCTTCTCTCTCAAGAAGTGATATCTGATAGATATATGCTTTGTTTTGGAGTGTTGTACAGGATTCTTGGAAATGTTTATTGTGCCGGTATTATCACACATTATTGAGATTGGTTCATCAAATGATATGCCAATTTCCTTCAGCATTTGTTTCATCCATAGGACCTGAGTGCAACATGAGTATGTTGCAATGTATTTATCTTCAACAATAGATAAAGATACAGAGTCTTGTTTCTTGCTTGACCAAGCAACCAACCGGGAGCCAAGGAAATAAGCTCCACCACTTTTTCTATGCCTATTATCAACACATCCAGCCCTATCAGCATCAATATATGTTGTCAAAGTGAAATCTAAATCCTTTGGATACCATAGTTTGATATCTTTTGTACCCTTCAAATATATAAAGATCCTTTTTACTGCAACAACATGTGATTCCTTTGGTTCTTGCTAAACTCTAGTTTCTAAAAAAATAGCATAAATAATGTTTGGTCTAGTAGTAGTCAAGTATAACAATCCTCCAATCATTGACCTATACATACTTGCATCAACTTTAGGTGAATCATCTTTTTTTGTCAGCTTACATATGTTAACAATAGGTGTATAAACTGGTTTGGAGTTCTCCAACCCAAACTTCTTCAATAATTATTTGGTATGCTTGAATTGGAAAATGAAAATTCCTTTGTTGTTCTAGTTTACTTGCAATCCAAGAAAAAAATTCAACTCACCTATCATAGACATCTCAAATTCTTTTTGCATTTCATCTATAAATTTTCTGCACATATCATCATTTCCTCCAAAAATTATGTCATCAACATAAACCACAACAATCAATATTTGATCTAAGTGAATTTTTTAGTATAAATTACTATCAGTATATCCCTTTTGAAATCCTTGTCCAATCAAGTACTTGTCTAATCTGCCATACCAAGCTCTAGGAGCCTACTTCAATCTATATAAAGCTTTCTTCAACCTACAAATAGCATATGAGTCACTTCCAAACTTAAATCCCTCTGGTTGCTCAATTTAGACTTATTCCTTCAATTCTCCATTCAAGAATGCAAATTTGCATCCATTTGATAGACTTTGAAATCCTTAAAAGCTACAAAATCCAAAAATATCTAGATTGCTTCCATTCGGGCAACAAGGGCATATGTCTCTTCAAAGTCAATACCTTCGATCTGAGTGTAACCTTTGCAAACCAATCTTGCCTTGTTTCTCATTACCTTTCCATTTTCATCCAGCTTGTTTCAGAATACCCACTTTTTTCCAATTACATGTTTATCTACCAGTCTAGGCACAAGTTCCCAAGTCTGATTTTTCTTTATCTGATCAAGCTCTTCTTTCATTATCTTCACCCAATTCTAATCATTGCATGCTTCTTCCATAGTCTTTGGCTTAGTTTCTGAGAGTAGACATAGTAACACTTGTTCTTGGGTTGCTTTGCTTCTTGTGATGATTCCTTTATTCTTATCTCCAATAATCTAATTTTTTGAATGGTTTCTTTGTGCATACCTTAGAGTTTTGGTTGAAGTTGTCGGAGCCTCCTTTGTCTCTTCTTCTTCTTTATTATCCTTTTATTCTTTGTCATTTGAGTTATCTAATTCATATTCAATATGTCTATCAAGATTTCTTTGAACATCTTCATCTACTTTCACATTCACACTTTCAAATATCTTGTTTAGTCTCTTGTTGTAACACCGGTACACTTTTCTTCTTATAGAGTAACCTAAAAATATACCTTCATCAAGTTTACTATCGAACTTACCAAGATTGCCCTCATCTCTTTGGATGTAGCATTTTCTTCCAAAAATTTTGAAGTACTTTACTGTGGGAGATCTTCCATCCCATAGCTCATATGATATCTTTCCATATTTCCTCTAGAATAGTACTTTGTTAAGAGTGTATACTATTATGTGTATCACTTCTCTCCAATAGACCTATGGTAAACCTGCTTCCATGATCATTGTTCTAGCTACTTCTTGAACTATCTGGTTCATTCTTTCCACTACACCATTCTATCGTGGTGTTCTAGGGGTAGATAGCTATCTTTTAATGCCATATTTCTTAATGAACTTATTGAATTCATCAGAAGTGAACTCTCCTCCTCTATCAGATCTTAAACACTTGATTCTCTTGTCAACTCCATTCTCAACTCTTACCTTGAAAATCTTGAATTTGTCTAGAGCCTCTAATTTTTCTCTTAAAAATGTGACCCAAGTTAGTCTTGAATAATCATCTACTAATAGCATGAAATATTTCTCACCTTGAAAGCTTCTTGTTCTTGTTGGACCACATAGGTCAGTGTGTACAAGGTCCAACAATCCAGTATATGATGCTTATTTTCCATGGAATTTTCCTTTGGTTTGTTTTCCTTCTTGACATCCTTTGCAGGTAATGCTTTCTAGTTTGGTTAGTCTTGGCAAATCTCTTACTACCCTTGTTGAACTTATCCTTACCAAGTTGTCAAAGTTGATATGACACATCCTCTGGTGCTAGAGCCAACTATCATTGCTTTGAGAAAATAGGCATCTCTTTGTAGCTCCTTCCAGTTGACACATATTCCCACTTGTTCTTTTTCCTACTACAATAATAGTTTTGGAACTCTTCCAAATCTCAAAACCATCATCTTGAAATACAACATTATATCCATTCTCGTACATCTATCCATCACTCAAAAGATTATGATATAAACCCTTCACATAGTAAGCATTGCCATTGTTATGTTTTCCATCAAAGGTAATAGAACCAATTCCAGCAATCTGTGTTGTTTTATCATCTATAAATCTAACAAAACCTCCATCATATTTCTCAAGCTTTACAAACTTACTTTTATCACCGGTCATATGATTTGAACATCCACTATCAATCAACCATTCATCTCTATTTCTTTTGACAAATAATGCAGCTTCAATGTTATCATTAGATTCTAGACAGACATTAGAGATATCAAATCTAGATTCATCCTTTTCTACCAAAAACAAACAATCCTCATGATCTAATTCATCATCTGAAATATTGGCATTCTCATTAACATAATAGGCCTTCTTATTGATCTTTTAAAAAAATTGCCTTATTCTTTTCTCTGGACACTTATTTGCTAAATGACCAATCTTTCCACATTTAAAGCATTTAAGAGGTAGCATACCTTTGTACTTTTTGATTCCTTTCTTTAGTTTTCTTGTGAAGTTTGCTTCCAACTCATCTGAAATTTCACTATCTAGATCATCTTTTGTTTTTGTGGCTTTGAAGGTTGTTTCAGATTTCTACTTTTCTTTTCCAAATTTTCTCATCTCAAATGCAGTCAAGGTGCCAAATAGTCACTCTTCGGTGAATTTATTTGAATCATAAACTTCTTCAATGGTTGAGATCTTGTCACTGTAGCTCTCTGATAGGGTCATCAGAATCCTCTCCATAACATCTTCATCTGTCAAAGTGCCTCCTTGATTTTTGACTCCATTTACTGCACTGTCAACTCTCTAAAAATAGCTTGCTATATCCTCACCTTCTTCCATCCTCAAGTTTTCGTATCTGCACTTAGCTGTCAACTTCTTTGAAAATTTGACTCTATCATTTCCTTCATAGATTTCTTTCAACTTTTCCCAAACATCATAAGCAGTTTCCAATGAAATAACTTATGTTAACTCAATCTTAGACAAAGCACTAAATATTGTATACCTTGCCTTCTCATTCTCTTGGTAGGCTGAAATCTCATCCACACTAGAAGGACCATTTTTCGGTTCAACATATTTTGTCTCAACAACTTTCCAATTTTTGTACCCTAGAGAAATTAGGTAACTTCTCATCTGCACTTTTCAAAAACTATAATCAGATCCATCAAACACTGAAATTGTTAGTTTGTGTGCCATCGGATCTACCCCAAGCGGTTAAGCTCTCCTTCAAGGAACCAATGCTCTGATACCAAATGTAGAACAACCCGGATAACTAAGAGGGGGTGAATTAGTTATTATATAATTTTTTTCTTATCCTTAATTAATCTGGAGCACACTCAAATCAATCAACAGCAATTAAACATATATGAATATGAAAGCGCTTAACAACACCATGCACAAAGAATACCAAAATTTATGTGGAAACCCAAGATGGAAAAAACCACAGAGAATTCTAATTCTCAATTATAAAACACCAGTTAAGGTGACACCGATTAAGGTGATTTTTACAAGGGATCACTGCCAAAGTGTTCATTGCAAGTAAGGCTCACTATCAGTGGGCTCATTTCCCAACTATTACAACCAAAGATTAAAAAAATGGCTCACTATCAAAAAGAGGAAGGATCACTACCTTCAAAAAATGGCTCACTACCAAAAGAATGATGAAAAGGGAATTTGTCGCAGAAATAACTGTCACCAATAGTCACATCGCAAGAAAGTCACTATCTGCTATCTCTAGTATACTTTCACACAATGTTTGGATTTTTAGATTCGCATTCACCACACTTGATTTCATCAAACAGAATCAAATTTTACGTATACCAATTCATGCCTTTATAATCTTCCCAAGTCGACCAAGCACAATTCCATTTCATGCTTCCATAAACTCCTAAGTTGGCCAAACATAATTTAAATTAGGTCACCACAAAAACATTCTCACAGTGGAAGGGAATGAAACATGGACCACACATAACCTCCTCACTCAAATCAACATGCTACATATTAACCATGATATCTAGAACCAAGGAGTAGGATATACACATTGCAATGTAAGCAATGTCAATGTTCTGGGACATGATAACCACTTTCCAGATTGGTCTGGACCCAAAAGAGTGTATCTCATTATGTTGCAAAATGTATGGGACTAGGACAAGCACGACCAAAGATAGATCATCACAGAACAACATCTAGAGTACACCAGTCTAGATCACCAAAGAAAAAATACCAAACCTTAATCAATCAACGAAGATATATTGACATCAATGACAACAATCAACAGCATCACATTCCAACAACACTTACTTTTTTAATCAAGCCAGTATGTACATCAAACCCTAGCATATGGGATTTTATCTAGTGGAAGATCTCCCTTGTGAATACCAATATAAATCCACCTCTTTTGGCTTCCCATGGAGTTTTAGATATTTGACATTCTCCAATTTATTACCATACTGCTTGATAAATCAATTGGTTCTTCTCATCTTAGCTAGAAGTAAGGTAACTACTTATGCTCACAATTGTGTTGGCATTGATCTTAACAAGCCTCTTATTTATTCCCTATAAATCACATTGGAAAATATGAAATTGACTACGAAGCCCTTCTCTTTCATTGTTTTATTTTCCATGCTTATAGACAATTTATAAAGATTCTTCCCTCATAGAGTTGCATCTCCCTCCAAACCACCATTTGATTATAATGTAACTAAAAATAAATAAAGAGGGAAATCCCCAAAAAATGTAGATGGTTTGGACCTAGATGGGTTCTGTTAGAGTAATTGGGTATTTACTTTATTAATTAAACAATATTTGTTTAATTACGTAAAGTTACCTTTTACCTCTTTTCACTTAAGCTAACATTAGGTGCATAATAATTAATTACTTTATTAATTATTATTGTGCAAGCCTAGGGTTTTCCTTTTTAGGGTTTTCATCTATATGTAGTTGAAAACTATCTTTTGTATCATTATTCATTTTACATTTTCAGGTGAATACATTGCTCCACATTCTTGAGCATTTCCTTTGTTGCTTCTCTTTGCTTCTCCTTGTAACAAGTTATTTGCTTGCAGAGATCTTTTGGGCTTCTGTGGTGTTGTATCTTCTCAACTCCAACAGGTTCATGCCTATAAAATCTCATTAAATGGAAACACAAAAACACAAATATAAAGGTAAATTACCAAGAGGGAAGCCTAATAATATAATTGAGGTGCTAGATAATTTTATGGAAATAGAACCCTTTTGTGGTTGAGTAACCTTATTGATCCAAGATATAAATCTTGGAGTTCTTGTTACTCCTTCTCACCTGTATAATCACTTGTTTCTTCAAGGGTGCAAGTACCTTGAATGAGATTATTTCTACTTCCTGTCATAAAGATGAGGTTTCCATCCATCGTGAATTTGATAATGAAAATATTATTATGAATCCCATCTCTCCTTTCAACACAAATGAAAATATTGAGAACACCTTTAATTTTGTTATGCAATAGGGATCTCAAAATCATGGCTCAAAAGATGAATTGAGGAAGAAATATCATCCTCTCCTAGGCCTTCAATAGAAGAATCTTAAAAATAAATCCTCATAAAATATCTCTAAATATGAAAATAAATAAGATAAAGACAAAAAATTTAGAGAATATTTGATAGAATTTGGTGTTATTCATACACTAGATTCTCACTTCTTCAATCCCCATAAATGATTATAATTTCTTAAAATAATAGGGTTTTGTGTAGCTGCCCTTATCAAAAGGTTATTCTTGATCTCATTTAAGAGAATCATCCTAAAATCATTTTCCTTCAAAAATACGCTTATTGGTAGTGGAAATGGCTTCTTTATCCTCTATTCTCTAGAAAGGCAACTAATGCTAATATATTGGAGATAAGGATCATTTTCAAGATTGGCTTGTTTATGGGATATTTGTCACTTCACTTCTTCTCTTTGGGTTGTTGAAAAACACTCTTTATCTTTGATTGGCTTTTACTTTGATCTATAAAATACATTCTCTGAACGAATTTCTATGGCCCTATAGATTTTAAAGCTAAGAACCTCTTTTGGTTTCATATTATATTTGTTTGTTCATTGTTTCTTATTACTTCTTCCATCATGGTGAGAGATTTCAATATTATTATTAGCTTGGATGAAAACATAAGAGCTTCTAACTAGTTAAAAACTTCTTCTTCAGGTTCCTAAGAGAGAATTTGCCTTTCCTTAATCTTGTTGATGTTAAACCTAGATTTGGTATTTTTACTTAGATTAATAGAATGTGTAGGATAGATTTTATCTTAGAGCACCTTTATAGATTCCTTATTTTGTATTATTGGCTTAATGACTGTTTGGTATTTTTCTTAGATATTTTACATTAGAAAGGATTAGATAATTGGTCTATCATGTTCTCTTCATTTCTCTTTTCCTAAGTTAAAAATTCACCCTATAAGTTTAAACTCATGTGGCTCTAAGATAAGATGATTCATGAATACATTGCAACCTAGTGGTTGGAGGGGAATTCCCCCTTTGATATTAGTATGTACTCTTTAATAGTTTTGTTTGTATTTAGTATAATCTCAAGCATTAGAATATATGACATTTGTAAAACAATTTAAGGGGAAGAATCCAATACAAGAGGAGATGGACACCATCACCTTTCAAATTAAGGAAGATAACATGACTAGAGATCATTTACTTAAGAAAACTTCCCTATGTAAAGATTTTAATGAATGGTTATTAAGGGAGGGGTTTTTCTAAAATAAAAAACCAAGAATTGAGTGGTCATATGAGGGGGATAAAAATATTTTTTTTTCATAATTATGTTAAGATACAAAGAAGTGGGAGCCTCATTTCTAACCTCATTTCAACCCAAGAGATCCAAATGTAATCCTTTGACGAGTTAAGTGAGGAAGAAATTCACCATTTTCCCTCTCTTTTCCAAAAAAATTAACCCTCTATAAAAGGAGAATGAGTAATCCATTATAGATGACATACCTTCTCTTGTTACCATAAATATGAAAAATTCATATATCGGTCTTGTCTCTCTTGAGGAGCTTGAGCATGTGTTTTTCAAGATGAAGGGTAAGACTCCTAACTTGAATGGTTTCCTTATTGATTTTTTTAAAGAATTTTGGGATATCTTGAAGCTTGATATTTTAGAATTGGTTTGAGAGTCTTAGTCTAACAAGAAATTTTTTAAAGAGCTTAATACCACCTGCTTGACCTTAATTACTAAAAAGGATGAAGCTAACTCTTTTAAACTTTTCATCATATTTCTCTCTAAAGTGTTACTTACAATATCATTACCAAACTCATTATGGACCATCTAAAGAAAATTATGGCTTCCTTTATCTCTCTAGAGCAAGGGAAATTTGTAAATATCATTGATGGTATTATTATGACCATCAAGGCTATTCACTTTATGTATCAATCCAAAGAGAGTTATATTTATCAGGATGGATATGTCTAAGGATTATAATAGGAAAATATGGTATTTTCTCATAAACACTCTTTTGGCCTCTAGTTTCTACTTTTATTGGATAGAAATGGTGATGAGCTATCTAGGTTCTTCCTTTTTTGTTCTTATTAATGATATTCATTCCTCTTTTTTCTACTTCTAGAGGGTTTTGAAAAGGAGATACATTATTCCCTTACATCTTCATCATCATAGATAAATGATTGAGTATATTCCTTAAGAACCAAAACACAAATAGTTGCATTCATGGCTAGACTATTGCTCAAAATATGGACCCCCAAACCCATCTTAAATTTATATATAATGCAACACTATTGAGTGTTTCA
Organism: Sequoiadendron giganteum; assembly: GCA_007115665.2. NCBI lineage: Eukaryota > Viridiplantae > Streptophyta > Pinopsida > Cupressales > Cupressaceae > Sequoiadendron > Sequoiadendron giganteum. The sequence goes on along the minus strand of CM021106.1, from coordinate 338,239,955 downwards.
AAAACTCAAGAAGCTATGAATCTTAGAAAGGCTCTAGATATTTATTTGGGTGCTTTGGAATAGCATATTAATGAGGATAAGTCTAATATACTTTTCCTTAATACCCTCCCTAGCATATAGCATTGGGTTGCTCTTATTCTCCACTTCAAAATTGGGTAGCTTTCATTTGATTATCTAAGAATCCTCTTATCTTTTGCTAATCCCAAGAGGGATTAATGAAAAAATATTATTGATAGAACTAGAATGAAGGTTGATCATTGGAATTTTGTGTTAGTGTCCTTTGCTAGCCACTTTACTTTGTTAAAATGTGTTCTTCAAGCCTTTCCCATCTATAATTTTTTTTTATATGCTCCTAAAAGTATCTTTAATGAGTTTGATGCTCTTTCAAATAATTTTTATGGGTTGATAACTTGGAATATAAAAAATAGAGTCTTATTATATGGGATCGAGTTTGCAATCCTAAATAGAATGGTGGTCTAGGTCATAGGTGTACTACTCTAAATAGACAATTTTTGGTTTCCAAAATCTATTAGAAATGGTGTAAGAATATAGATTATCGATAGGAATAAATTCTTAAAATAAATACTTAGAAGGGGTGGCATATTTTGAAATCCTAAAGATGGATTTAGGTGGAAGAGGCTTAGTTGTATGGAATGCTACTAAGAAAGTATCTTCTTTGATCAATGATGGTCTCTTATAGATAATCAAAAATGGGCAAAGCATGCTCCTTTGTGAAGATTCATGGGATCATCATCCTCATCTCCTCTCTTCCTCCCCCTAATTCAACCTTCGATCCAAGTCTTTATGGTGTTTGGATGGTCTAAAGTATTTGATTTCAAGATTTTTATTGAGGTATGGGTTCTTCAATCTATCATTGGAAAAATTATAGATACTAGCTAAAAAGAGGATATCTTGAAACACAAGCTATTCTTGCTTCAATTCTTGTTAATTTACCATAATATCTTGAGGATATGGATCTTATTAGGTGGGTCCATGATCCTAAATTAAATTATTAAGTGGCCCTTGGATGCTCATCTCTTGAAATAAAAAATTGTGGGAACAAAGATTTTCTTTGTGGAGTAAGATATAGAATAAAGTATGCTATCCTAAGTTCAACTTCTTCATCGATAAATATCTCACTTAGGATAATATTAGAAATCATGAATTTCAAGGCCTCTCAAAATATGTTCTATGTAGTTTTGAGGAACAGTTTTGTGCTCAGCTTTTCTTCCAATACTATTTTTCTCTTGGTATGTGGAGATAATGGTAGTAGATTTAGAATTGGCCTATTATACATGCTACTTCCTTATATAATTTTTATGATAGCATCGGTTGGCCACCTTCTTTAGCTATATTTATCAAGGAGGCTTAAGATCTTGGTCCTACTTTCATCCTCTTGTAGATTTATCTTGAATGCAATCATCAAAATTTCCAAGGTCTTTAGAATCACATCTCATAAATTTGGAAAAAAACCATGGATTGATTAAGGAGACAATTGGTGCTAAGATTTATATTGTTGAAGGTTCATATCCCTTTAATCTTCATCTTTCAAGTCACCATGAGCTTCACCTTTTTTGGTGTTTTCTCTTTCTTTTCTTTCCCTATCCTATGGGCCTCCAGTAAAATTAATAGGTCTAGAAAATGGTCTCCCCCTTCTATTTTATTTAAAATTAACATTGATGGTTCCTCTTATGGTAATTTTGGAGTTTGAAGGCTTGGAGGGGTTGGTTAGGCTAAAAATGAGATTGTTCATTTTTTCTTGTCTATTTCTTTAGGACTCAATACCAACAATTAGATGGAGGCCTGAACTATTTGGTTGGCCCTAGAAAAACTTTGTGACATAGGATGGAGGAATATTATTTATGAAATAGACTCCTTAATCATGATTTCTCTTCTAAATTAGGAGAGGACCTTTGATTCCTCATGATGGCTAGTGATTTTAGTTGAATATATTATTTGGCTTGCTCCTCAATTTGAATTTGTTTCCTTTAAATCAAATCAAATTCATATTTCATCTAGCTTTCAAATCAATGTATTTACAATGTTTATTATCTATTAAAATCATTCAATCATAGTTTATTTATCATTTCAATACTTATTCAAATGTTAATATCGAGAGTAGGGTAAGTAATGACATCACAATATGCTATTAAAATTTTTAAAATAATTACATGCAAGGAATTCATGACTATTAAGATACTATGCACCCCTTAATATGACCAATTCTATTATTTAAAGTCATTTCTACATCACAGTTGGCATTGACATTAAATAGGGTTAATGAAGTTCATCATAATATTGAACATCCAAGTTAGAGAGAAACAATAATTAAGCATAATCTAGAAATTTAATTCATTCAAAACATCACATGGCACAAAAAAAACCAATATGTTAAACATCTAAGTCCCCTAGAATCAATTAGGTCATAAATATAGTCAAATACAATCTCCTTCTCAAGGATGATAATTATACAAACACAACCCCTATGATTAAAATACAATTAAAAAAACATAATTTTCTATCTCATGAATCAATTCCAATTCGACTCCTGTAATGACGATTAAATCCCTTTAGCCACTTCAATTTAAAAACAAAAGGAAAACTAATTAGATTTAATTACTAATCTAAATAATTATACACTATGATCTTATACCGCAAGATAATTGATATAAAACCCACAAATAAAAAATATAATACTAAGTGCAATTATTCCAAAAGCTTCACAAAATTATCACATCCATGTACCATATGGAGTATGGCTTGGTTCCTAAGGTGGTTGTACCTTACAATCATGTATGACATCCATGCAAACACTATGACCAACTAACCTAGTATTGCTACATCATCCTGGAGCAACCCATGCTTGTATAGTTAGCATGATAACTGTAGACACCTAAATATGACTAACATATTTCTACCAAAACATCATCATGTTCCATCATTAGGTATCATTAATTCATCTTCTACATATAATTAAATAATTTTATTATTTAATTAAATTATATATTTCACCACTTTTCATCTATATTGATTAAATAATTAGCATTATTTAATTGATTTACTAATTATCCTTCTTTCCTAAAGCTTAATTAAATAATTCATTATTATTTAATTAATTTATTTCTCATTTCCTAATTCCCAAATTAAATATTTTTTTTAATTATTTAATTTATCTAATTATTTCTCAACATTATCCTTTTCCAAAATAAATAAAATCATTTGTTTTATTTATTTATTTCCACCTTACATATGTAAATAATAATTAATTCATTTAATTATTAAATAATCACGCATTTCCACCTCACAAGCTGATTGAGACTTACTCTCGGTCCACTCCTCAATCATCCTTAGTCCACTCATCAATCAATTTTAGTCAACTCCCAGTCACTTTCACTTCTCTGATCAATCAATCCACTTCACTCCATGTAATCAATCATCTCCAATCATGTACTCAATTAACTATCCATTGATTCCTCTCATGGATTCTCATCCATTGATCTACCTAGTCTCTCATCAGATCTCGACCATTGATCGATATCACTCAATGTATAAAAAAACCTATCATTCATCAATTTCCCTCTCCCATATCGTGCATAGAAACTATACTTGAATCGTTACAATGATTTATACTATTGTGCTACTAAAAATCTAAGAGAAAGTATTATTACACCATTCTCCAAGGTCAATAGAGGAGAACAATGGAGCTATATTATGGCAGATTGTGTGTTTTTGTGTGTGCAAGTTTGCATTTCATTTTATTATGTTTGCTTTATTTGCTTTATTGGTATGATCTTTTGATTGTGATTGCCTTTATTTATTATTTATCCTTTGGTTTCACAATTGAATTTTTAGGTCATACATTTTGGAACGCCTAGTGGGACGCTCTAGTCCCTGAATTTAACCCATTTTTGTGATTTTTTTTGTGTTTTAGTAGTTATAGGCTTGTTTGGTGCAAACTCAAACAAGCAAATGTCTAATACATAGGCATAGCTATGGTACTATGTGGCGCATATATCTTGCAAAATGACACATTTGCAACTTAAATAGGTGCAATTGTTAACTTTTGATATTTAGTGCTTTTTTTATCTCTATGTATTTGATACTTTATTGTTAACCTTATTTTGCATTTTTCTAACACTAAACTAACAATTTGATCTCTCAGATTAGGTTTTCTATCCTATTTTCTATTAAGTTTATGTTTATGCACAGAGTGGCGCAATTGAAGCTCAATGTAGTGCATTTTTTCAAGATACAAGCGCAATTGTGTCTTTGTCTGGAACATTTGTTGTTCAAAACTACACATCTATTAGAAGGTATAACCTATTTTTTTATCAATTTTCAGATACTTTGGCGCAATTATCTATAGAGTTTTAGGGTTACTAAATTTTTTTGAGCAACTTGTGGTATTCGTTAGATAGAAGACCAAACACATAAACTACTAACATATTTTTTAGGATTTTGTGTTTGAGTTTTTAAAGAATAGAAAACACTTCAATTTCATTAAGGTAATTGAACATTTTTTTATTTCAGGTAGGTTTTAGAGTATGTATGCTCTCCCCTCACATTTATTATGAACTTGGGGATAAAAAATACTCTAGGATCTACATTTTTTTCATTTAACCAAGGAGGTTTTGTCTACATATGCTCTCTCCTTGCACTTTGAGAAATCTCAGAGATTAAAAATAATAACTTTTTCATTTTTTCTTTAAATTAGGAAGCCTGATTGGGGATTTCATCACTCCAAGTATGACCTCAACCACATTTACAAGTGGGGCATAAAAAGGAGGGATAACATAAGTGTTACCCCAAGGTGTGGCTAGCGTCCTTTAAGCCAAGCCTTGTGGCCCTCAGTCCACCAAGATGTGTATAGGTGAAGAGTGCGAAGGAGACCCCTCCAGTCTTAGGCATCTCCAAATAGGCTCACTATTCATGATCCCACTACAAACCTTGTTATTTAGAAGCCTTATGACCATCAATTGCTACCACTAGTGGGGTGTAGTGTATAACATCATGCATAAATTTATTCAACATGTATTTTCTTAGGGTGAGATATATTTCTTTTGGAGGTGTAAAAACCTACAAGGGAAGGAGGAAGGTGTAATAACCCACCCTGATATGGGTTATTTTAAATTTTCCAACAATACAAATAATATATAATTTTGCAAAAGAATAATTCCAAACAAATACAAGAGAAAAATAACCAAAAAAATTATTAACGCTTCAAGAAAATACATAAAATCCATATCCAGAATCAGCAACATAAATCTTTGATCAAGGAAAGCTTGATCAATAGCTATGAATATCAACAATCTTCACACTGAACCCTGGAAACTCTATAAACCCCTGAATGTGCAACTATTGATTTTACCTCTATCTTATTTCTAATATGTTGATAAAATATTGAAATTACTGATTGAATCTACTGAATTAAATCTGTGAATGCTCAAATGATGATCTTTGTGTGAAACCATCCAAATAAGAAGACCTTGGGTGATCTTTCACAACTATAGACTCCATCCTATTCAAGGGTTTCCATCTTTTGAATAGCTTGGAACTTCATACCTGCAACCCTGTGCTCAACGTTTTGTTTGTAAATGATAACTTAGATAAAGAAAATGATCCTCTTATTTGCTTTTTATCCTTCTCCAGACCTTACACCCTAATCTTGGCCTTTCACACATTAAATTTAATATTTTCTTTTTTGAAAGTGTGAACCCCTAAACCTGCAATTGCATAAGAACAACAAACAAATCAAGATGTTAGATCAAATGCAAACAAGAATGAAGGATTCCCCATGAAATCCATCTACTCAAACTTAAACTAGGAAAATGAAGAACAAACTAAATAAATTAAATTAAATCCTAATTAAGTGAGCAAACTAGTGCTCCCATGGGGGAATTGGTGCCAATTGAAATGTTGAAATTGGCCCTTTCCCAACTCCTAAATTTCAATGTTGATGATTGTAGATTGATCAAATCTCCTTAATGAGATTTGAGCATAACCTACCTATGGAATTGTGAAATGATGAGTATGTGGAGTGATGTGCACAAAATTGACTCTCAATGTTAAGAGAGTAACTTTGCATGAGATTGTGGATGAAGAATGATGAGAGAAGCCTCCATTTTATAGATTTGAATTTGGAAGAAAGGGCAAGATTTGGGCAATGTGGGACTAACTTTCACCCAATGGTTGAATGCCACTTGTCACCATGTGAATGGTTGATGGTTGTGCACATTTTGGCCAAAGTGTCAATAAATGCAATTAGGTGGAATTTGAATTTGAGGAAATGACATGTTAGAGGGAAAAAAGAATGAAATAAATGCCACTTGGCTCAATGCACAAATACATGTAAGAGGAGTGAATGCTTTGTTGGAAGTACCCATCCACTTGGACTTTTTGAATTCAAACTTGAGGGAATATTCCCTTTTGATGCCATGTGAGGGAAAATAGAGATTTAATAAATGAATTAAATCTATTTTCATGTGCAAGTTGCATTCTTTAGAGGATTTTAGTGATAGGGATTAACTTAATCAAGATTTTGATTAATTTAATGAGAGATTAGTTGATTTGACAATTTTGACTTGAATTGATTTAAATCAGAATTGAGAGGAAATGATTAATTAAATAAATAATTTGATTTATTTAACTAAAGAGGATAGTGTTAGATTAAATTAAATAAGGTTTAATTTATTCAATTTAATGAGAAGACTTTAAGGACTTGATTTAAATAAAATGAATTATTTAAATAAATAGAGATATAAGGTTAATTAAATTGATTAATTTAATCAACAGAGGAGAAAGATTTAATTAAATAAATAATGACTTATCTAATTAAGAGATGAAAGGGTGATGAAAAGCTGAGAGTATGATTTAGGAGGAAATTTCGTTAGTAATCAGGATCAAGCACATCAGATTGAATTGTACATTTTCCATGTCTACATTTTGCCCCTCTTTGAAGCAATGTACTTGTTACATTGATTCAAAGAATAAACTGTTGTGATCAAAGTTCAAAATTTTCTCAATTTTTTCAAATACCCCATTGTTGCCCCAGCGGAAGGATTATGCTGGTATATTGCCCCCTCAAGACATTGGACGAAATTTTTGGTTTTTTGGATGATCTCACGAAAAAAGGATGACAAGGTGCCTGATAGGTTAAAAATGCCCCAGAATGCCAAGAAATGTGTTTGAATGCTGAAAAAGATGCCAATGGCTCTCAATTGGACAAAAACGGGATCGGGGGACCAAAACCCTAGTTGGAAGGCCAAATTAGGTCAAAAAACCCTAATTTTTAGGCTTAAATAGACCTTGAGGGGTCACTTTCAACACATTTGCATTCTTAGCCCTTAAAAATTTTCACACTTTGAGCTCTGAGTCTTGGTTGAAATGGCACAACGACAGCTTCCCAGGCACGTGTCAGAGAGTACGAGTGCGCCAGCAGCCAGTTGACACAGGACTCGTGGTATGTACCCTTATCCGACTTTCAATTTTTTTGATTTATGTGCATTAAATAGGATAGAAGTGTCTTTTAAGTCCAGCAGCACTATATAGCGCCACTGAAAATGTTTTATTAGCGTCAGGCAGTCCTATATTGGACCGCATATGCAAATAGCATTGTGCATCTCAGTTTGGAAACTAGGGTTTGCCGGTCAAACTCTGTCATGTGTGACAATTTATCCATGCGACGCAATTAGGGAATTAGGGTTTGCCACAAAGTCGGCCACATATGTGAATAGCGTCGCGTGACCCATTTTGGAACTAAGAAAATTGTAAACTCAATCGTGGTGGCATAGTTTGAAACTTTCCAAACTGTGCCGCATTTGCTGTTTTGGATGCGAAAAATTAACGCGAGATGCAATTTTTTTATTTTTCTTAACGCGATGGCTTCCCTTGTGTAGGAGGAGCTTGATGTACTTCACTCGCGGGAGCACAGATGGCCGATGTTCCGCAGATTGCAAGATATGCATGAGTTGGTCCAGGAGCAACTTGGTGCTCTTGGTCTTTGGTATATTGTGTTCATCCATCCTATTTGGGTGCACTTAGGCATGATGACCGCCTTGGCCGAGCGGTGGCACAACGAGACTTCTTCTTTTCATCTTCCTACTAGCGAGGCTACTGTTACCCTCGAGGATGTCTGGCGCATCCTCCAATTACCTATCCATGGGGCTAGATTCATCTATGATCCAAATGTTGGCAGAGATGCTTGCTATGGTGTTATGGAGCTTGATGCGATTCAGTTCTCGGATGGGCAGATTGATTTAGAGAGATACCGTGGTCGCGTACACATTTATAGGTTAATCATTGTGGCTATCATTTCAGGTCTTGTGGCACCCGATCGGTGGGGTCAATACTTTAGTCCAAGTTGGGGACTGGCATGGGAGCAGATGGTTCACCGCAGAGAGTACTTTGCAATGTATGATATGCATCTCTTACTTTCCTATATGCTATGAGATGTTCCTATTTCTTATGTTCATGCGATATGATGTTGTTTCTAATGGATGTATCTCTTTTTGTATCTTTTTCATGTATTTTTAATGATGGTCCTATGGATGTAATGTATGGTAATAATGGCGTATTGATGTGCAAATGCTAATGGATGATAATGATTGCATATGATGTAATGCTTTCTTAAGATGCTTAGAATAACAAATTTATATTATTCCTCATAACTTAAGATAATGATATGATACAATATGTTTTTTATGATAATGATCTGGTGGATGTAGAGTGCATGCATTGGCGATGTTTCGATTACTGTCATAATACCATGTTAGTACGGAAAGAAGATAGAAGAATTTAGAATCAATGAGTTAGTTAGGATGATGATGACTTTCTTTTCTAGGAGTCGAGATTTTCGAAGGGTCAATTACATTATGTTTGATAACACACCTAGGTATGATGCATCAAGGTATAAAGAACCAAGATGGCGTTGTACCCAGTGTGATGGACTTTGACTTGACAATCAGATAGGAGTGTTCTTGTTCACACTTAGTATGCATACTTCATTCAGGATATAGTTTAGACATTCTAAACACATCAGGCCAAAACATAGGAAAGCAAGCTTTCTTGTGTGGTCAACAAGATATCTAAAACATCCTCTCCACAAACCAAACAAGGTACATATGACTAAGTTATTTTACAAGTGTATCCCACAAGCATAGTAGATAAAAGAGACGACAATCTTTGCCCCATTCCTTTCTCTTTAAACCTTTTTTGTTTAGGCATTATTGAGAGGTCCTTGGAATGAGCACAAAATAAGATAAGTCAATAAAAGACCAAACAAGCTAATGTTTTTCATATCGCTAGCCAAGACTAAACTACTGTGAGGTACCTAATGCTTATGTCCATTGTGGGAAAGATTCATCCTAGGACATGTTGTGATCAGGGTTTTGATGGGATTGATTGGATGATAAGCTATTGATACTTCGAGTTGACCAACTTGCTTGCTTACTGATTTAGACTTTCGAGACTTTGATGATTAGGGTGTTCACTTTTGAACCTGCTAGACTTGCTTCTGACTGACTCACCAAAGGGTGATGACAATGATTGATTTATTAGGAATGATGAAATTCGTGGGTGAAAGCGAGATGAGATGGATGCACCATTTTGGATTTTTCAAATATTTTGAGGTTGTTTTTGGTATTTTCGGGATGTTTTGCAAATGTTTTTGGTATTTTTGAGATTTATGATGAAGAGACTAATCTAAAGACCTATCCTAGGGGTCTCAAGAGTTGATCCATAGATTAGCCTTGCCTAGGTTATATACGTAGAGACCACATAGTTTAACTGATGACAGACTTGACTCAATGATGAGATAGATGGGCAAACGGATTGCCCTTTTATTGTGATAGACGCCTAAGGACTGACCTAAGATGTCTTGGGGGATGATCTAAGATCAATCTTGCCTATGTTCAAGCTTAGAGACGGCATAGTTCAGACAAGGTGGAAGACTGACAAGACTCAATGATGAAATTGTTTGAATATTTTTCGAGTTTTCTGATATGTTTTGGATTTTTGATGAATTTTCCAAATGTTTTTGGATTTTTTGATGAATTTTCCGAGTGTTTTTGGATTTTATGATGTCTTGGGAAGAGAAAAAAAATATACACAAATCCGATCCAGTGCCAGTTTCAAGGACATGCCCCTAGCGTTAAGCGATAGACTACTTCAATAAAGGCAGGACAAACTGACCTGAGGAATATGCCAAGTAGTACTATGGTGGAATATGATATGGGCATCAGCTTAGGCTATGGTATGGATACAAGCAGGTGGGTGGAGGATTAATGAAATATAATGGAATGGATGAGTGAGTCGTGCAGATCCTAGTGGATGGGGAGTGCTTTATTTACACTTGACACTTGTTTTCCAGGTTTTCACCAAGGTACTTGTCCAAAGCGCCACCGAAGTGGTTTTCACTAGAGGATGCTTTTTTTCTTTACTGTTTTCAATCCTTTTTTTGATTTTTTTAATTTTTTAATTTTTTGATTTTTTTGTTGTCAGCAAGACGCCTATTTGCCAGGTTTTCATGAAGGTAACCATTTTTTCAGGACATTTTCTGATTTTTTTTGTATTTTTTGGTTCTATACCTTGCAAGTTCTTAGGCATAAAACTTTTTGAGATGGGATTTGTTCAAAGGCTCGCCTTCTAGTGTTGCTAATTGATATGCTCCTAATTTATAGCTGGCTATGATGAGGAAAGTTCCTAGCCGGTTGGGTTCAAATTTTCCTTTGCTCTCGGGATTCGGCACATTCTTTTGGTTCTCTTTTAGCACAAGGTCGCCAACTTGGAAGGTGCATTGCCTAATCTTCTTTTTGTAGCTTTGTTTCAGGTGATTCTGATAGACCTATAAATGGTTGAGGGCATCCATGCGCCATTCATCTAGTAACTCTAGCTCATCCAATCTTGTGACCCTGTATTCTTCATCTGTGATGAGGTTTTGCAATTATATCCTTAGTGACAGGAGCTCGATCTCGATAGGGAGGATGGCTTCTGATCCATAGACCAGGGAGAATGGGGTGGCACCTGTTGGCGTGTGGATGCTGGTGTGGTAGGCCCATAAGGTGGGATTTAGCTACAAATGCCAGTCACGACCAAAGTCATTGACTATTTTCTTAAGGATTTTCAAAATGGTTTTGTTGGTAGCTTTTACTTTTGCCTTGTGGGTAATATGGAGAGGAAAAGCGATGTTGGATTTTGAATTTTTCACACAAGTCACGGACATCCTAATTCTTGAAAGGTGTCCCATTATCAGAGATAATAGATTGGGGAACACCATATCGACAAATGAGATAGTTCAGGATGAACTTGGATATCTGCTTTCTAGTGATGTAGGTCATGGGAATTGCGTTGACCCACTTTGTGAAATACTCTGTGGCAGTGATGATGAACTTGTGGTCATTGGATGAGGTGGGTGAGATTTTACTTATGAGATCAAGCCCCCGTTGTGGAAAGGGCCATGGTGTAACAATAGGATGTAATTCTTGAGTTGCTGCATGAATAAGGTCTCCATGCTACTGGCACTGTAAACACCTTCTGACAAAGTCATGTGCCTCTCTTTCCATTGTCAGCCAGTAGTACCCAGTTCTTAGTAACTTCTTGGCCAAGGTCATACCACTCGAATGTGAACCACACGTGCCATTATGTACCTTAGTCAGAGTAGTCAAGGCTTCCTCAGGTTTTAAGCAACGTAATAGGGTTCCATTAATGCTTCTATGGAAGAGGGCTTCCCCTAGGATGACAAAATGTAAGGACCTTTTGACAAAGGTTCGTTTGAGGTTCGGGGTAATATCGGCTGGGAGGACTCCTAGTCTCAGATAGGTGTAGATGTCATGATACCAAAGATCACCAAGACCAACGAGTTCACACGCATATTCCGACTCTGATACCTTGAAAGTAGGTACGAGAAGCTTCTCTATCAAGAATTCGTGTTTTGAGACATTGCGAGGGATATCTAGCAAGGATCCAATTGTTGCCATTGCATCAGTTGCTTTGTTGTTTTCCCTTGGTATCTGCTCAAAGGTGATATCAATAAATAATTTTTTGAGGCTTTCTACTAATTTCTTGTACGATGTGAGCTTATCATTCTTAGTTTGATATTCACCAATGACTTGGTTGATAATAAGTTGTGAATCCCCATAGACCTTTAATGCCATGATTTGCCACTGTGCCATAATTTTGAGACCTATGGTTAAAGCCTCGTACTCTATAATGTTGTTGGTATAGGGGAATGCTAATTTGTAAGATCTTGGTATGCAATCCCCCTGTGGGGTGATAAATAAGACACCAGCTCCTGATCCATGTTGTGTGTGGGAACCATCAAAGTAGAGTTTCTAGTGATAAGCTATGCTAAGATTAAAGATGGACTCATCTGGAAATTTTGATATGAGTGGATTCTCTGCATAGATGGGAACTTTTGCCAATTGGTCCGCAATGACCTATCCTTTGATTGCCTTTCGCTCCATATATTCAATGTCATACTTCGATAGTATCATGACCCACTTAGCCATCCTTCCTGTGAGCATAGTTTTTGACAATAGATACTTTAAGGGATCTATCTTGGCGATGAGTATGATTTTGTGTGCTAGCATGTAATGTCAGAATTTTTGTGAAGCAAACATACTGCTAGGTAGGTTTTTTCAATAAATGAATAGTTTAACTCATGGCCAACCATTATTCTGCTGATGTAATAGATAGCCCTTTTTGTCCCATTTTCATCGTGTTGAGCTAAAAGAGCACCCAGAGCTACTATTGTTGCTGAGATGTATAAGATCAATGGTTTTCCTACAATGGGTGGCATCAATACTGGTGGTGTGAGAAGATATTCTTTGATTTTGCTAAATTCCTGATCGTATTTTTTATCCCACTTGTATGCTACTCCCTTATGGAGTAGATGTGAATAGGCAATTTGTTTGTTCGCCAAATGCGCTATGAACCTCTGGATGGACTGGAGTGTGCCTTGCAATCCTCTGAGTTGTTTCAGTTTTCTTGGTGCTTCTATATCGAGGATTTCCTTAACCTTTGCGAGATCCACCTCTATTCCCCTCATCGACACTATGTATCCCAAAATTTTACCTGATTGTACCCTAAAGACACATTTATTGGGGTTGAGCCTGACTTTATACTTCTCCAGTCTATCAAATATGTCACTTAGGGTTTCTATGTGATTTTGTCTCCTCTTCGATTTTGTCAATATGTCATCCACATAATATTCGACAGTTTTGTGTATCATGTCATGGAAGATTAGTGTCATGGCCCTTTAATATGTAGCCCCTACATTTTTTAGCCCAAATGGCATCATATTCCAGCAATAGGTGCCCCATGGATATGTAAATGTTGTCTTATGTTGGTCTTCTTTTGCTATCATTATCTGGTTATACCCCAAGAAGTCATCCATCAGTGATAGCATCTCATGTTCGGCTGTCATGTCCACTATCATATCAATGTTAGGTAGCGGAAAATCATCCTTAGGACATGCTTTGTTGAGGTCTCTGAAGTCTGTGCAGATGCGGATGCCCCCAATTGGTTTTGAAATTGGTACAAGGTTAGATACCCATTCTAGATAGTCAATCGGGTGTATGAAGCCAACATCTAGGAGCTTTTGTAATTCCACCTTGACTAGTAATGCTATCTGGGGATGCATTTTCCTTAACTTTTATCTTACCGACTTCACTCCAGGGTAAACAACCAAATGATGAACCACACCTTCTAGATCCAGACCTGGCATGTCAGCATAGGTCCATGCAAAATTTACCTTCCTTTCCTTTATAAATGTTTCTAGTAGTTCTTGTTCTTCTGCTAGGAGCGACTTAGCATAGAAAGTGATTTGTGGTGTTGTCTCTGTTCCCAAGTTGATAGGATTACACTGCTCTGCTAGGACTGCTGATTTTTCTTGATGCAGTGTAGTAGGGGGGAGATTGACTCCCTCATCCTCCGGCACCTTAGAGAGGTTTTCACCATTGGATGCGTCCTTTATTTTTACTATTTTGTGTTTAGAGAGTGCCACAGTGTGGTTTTCACTCAATAAATTCAAGCTTATTCTCGTTATTTTTCTTTTGTGACTGAAGGATTCAATCATCTCCCCATAATATGATTGAGTGTCTAATGTGATGTCAAAACCCGCCTTGTGATCCTCACATGGAACTACATCCCTTAGTCCCATGAACTCCAAGAGAGCCTCATCATTTTTGAATGAGTCTAGAATTGGTGGTCCTCGTTGGTCATGATCGATGAGTTGAGGGTATACAAAGTTGATTTTGTGAGTTTGTTGGTTTGACTCAGCGGGTCAGGCACTAATCATTAGTAAGGATGAATCCTCAAAGAGCATGGGAAGACCTGCTATGGCATCATCATCATCACTACTGGCGCAGACATCAGTTACATCAAAAATGAAATTATCTAGTGGGATACCTATGCATACGGGTGGTCTAAGGGTGGTTGCCAATACTTGAGGAGAGGACATGACTGCCCTACTAGGAATACCTCTTCCACATACAGTTATACTCGGGGGAGTACATCTGAGGCCAAGGTATCACATTCTTCTTTCTACAATGATGGGCTCCAGGCATCCATCATTGTTCCTTCCAAGGCTTTCATTTCTATTGTAGCCCATGCCAAGCATTATTTGTAGCCCTCTATTGGATAGGTAATGTGGGTGTGGGTTCTGCATCACGATATATTGTGCTTGAAATATCTTCCTCACCAACATTTTCCCGACTTAGGTCTCCCCAATGGTGGAATCTAGAGGGGTCTTCCCTAAGGGTGTGGACGGGTGTTTCAGTTGATCGAGGTTGCCCATGTGACCTAGGAGATTCTGGTAACTCTCCTAAAACAAATGCAATATTCTTCATTTTGTAGTCTCTACATCCGTTGTCCTGGATCATGAGTTTGATGTCAGATATATCAGGGATGGCAGGTGTCTCTGTCACAGAAGTGGAGGCAAGGTTAGCTAGGTCGATGTATGCAGTGGATGGGCCTTCATCATTTTTCGGCACTTGGGGGATCTTATGAAACTTGGCTTCCAAGTTTTTGCAGTAGGTGAATGGTTCGGGATCCCCGTGTATAGTGACCTCCTCATTTTGGTACAAGAATTTGATGCATTGATGATATGTTGAGGCCACTGCTTTCATTTCATGGATCCATGGACGTCCTAGGAGGATGTCATATGGTAGGTTGAGGTCGAGGACCTAATAGGTAGTCTCCACGGTTGTTGGTCCCACTTGGATTGGGATTTTAATAGTGCCCTGAGACACTCTTTCTTGATCATCATATTCCCTTATAGTGATGCTCTTGTTCTTGTTAATGGAATCCTCAGAGAATCCCAAATTCTTTATAAGTTTTAGAGAGAAAATGTTAAGGCCTGCACCTCCATCCACCAGGACCCTTTTAACTTTATTTTTGTGGACCAGCACTTGTAGGTGAAGTGCATGATTATGAGATGGGTAGGGGGGAAGTCCTGATCGGAGAATGTAAGGAGATTCGGGGTGACGATATTACCAACCATAGCCTGAAATTGTTATGTGTCAAGGGTGGTGGAGATGGTGGATGCCGCTAAAGCTTCATCAAGAATTTTCCTATGGGCCACAAAAAATTTTAACAATTCCATGATGGAGATCTGTGCGGGGGTTCTCTTCAATTGGTCGATGACACTATAGTCGTAGGGAATGGCTTTTGTATTTGAACTAGGGGTCTTAGATGGTTGCGGTGCCCCTGCAATGGTGACCTTGCCACCATGTGTGGTGACCCCATAATTGGTGTTGGTGCCCTTGACATTAATGACCGTGACCATTTCATCTACGCATGCTACTATCTCTTCATATACTAGGTTAGCACTAGCATATTTTTGCTTGCCTTTGTTGTTCCCT
>CM021106.1:338204577-338223998 GCA_007115665.2 Sequoiadendron giganteum | reverse complement strand
TTAAGAATCTTGGCCTCAAATGTACCCCTAAGAAGATAACCATTCTTGGCAAGCATACCCTTGTTAAAGAAGTCAAAGCTCCTCCTCAATTACTAGTATCTATTGGCCTACCCCTAGATAACTATACATTTGATATAACCGACCTCTATGATAAGGATTCCTCTCTTTTCATGATCACCACCATGTCATTTGAGTCAAGTAACCAAGTCACTGAACTAAAGCTCGTTTACCCCCAACTCATTGACTATGACCAACGAGGACCATTGATCTTAGATACATTCGAAAAAAATAAGGCTCTCTCAAAATTCATGGGACTAAGGGATAATCTACTGTATGGAGATCACAAATCAAGGTTTGATATAGTGTTGTATATGCATGTGTACTATGGGGAAACAATTAAATCTCTTAGTCTCAAAATTGAAAATCTAAGAGTAATGTCTTGATCCTTAAGTGAAAACCACATTGTGCCACTTTTTTATCCCAAAATAGTAAAAAATAAAGGGCGTATCCAATGGTTAAAACCTCTCTGAGGTGCCAAAGGATGAGGGATTCAATATTTCCCTTAGTGCCATCCATCAAGAGAAATCAGTAGTTCTGGTAGAAAAATGCAACCCAGTAAATTTGGGAACTAAAGAGACCCCACACATTACTTTCTACACCGAGTCAATTTTGACCAAGTTACAAGAAAACCTAGTATCATTTCTAAAGGAAAGAAAAGTCAACTTTGCATGGACATACGTCGACATGCTAGTCCTTGATCTGGAAGTAGTGGTCCATCATCTAGCAGTCTATCTAGAAGCAAAACCAGTAAGACAAAAATTGAGAAAGATGCATCCGCAAATCACCTTGTTGGTCAAACTTGAGCTATAGAAACTCCTCAATGTTGGATTCACTTGACCAATTGACTATATAGAGTGGGTTTCTAACCTTGTACCCATTTCCAAGTCCACTAGGGGCATCTGAATCTGCACCAACTTCAGAAACCTGAATAAAGCATGCTCTCAGGATGATTCCCCCTCCCCCCCCAAACATAGATATGATTGTAGATCTGATGGCTGGGCATGAAATGCTATCATTGATGGACAAATTTTTAGGATATGACCAATGTAAGACAACCTTCACCTATCCATGGGGAACATACTATTGGAATATGATGCCATTCAGGTTAAAGAACACTGGAGCTACATACCAAAGGGCTATGACTTTGGTTTTTCATGACATGATCACAAATCTATAGAGGACTATATAGATGACATACTAGCCAAATCAAGAAAGCATCAAGACCATATATCAAAATTGGGCCCAATCTTCAACAAACTAGAAGAGTACAAGGTACAACTCAATCTTGAGAAATGTATCTTTGGCATAACTTTAGGAAAGCTCTTGGGATATATTGTTTCAATTAGGGGAATCAAGATAGACCCTACAAAAGTCAAATCAATCCTCGACATGGAAGAACCACATAAACTAAAACAAATGAGAGGTTTGTAGGGAAGGCTCCAATCAAGCTAAAGATTCATAGCATAATTAGCAATTAAAACCATCTCATACTCTCATCTCTTTCACAAGGGAGTAGCCTACAAATGGGATGAAAAATATGATCAGACATTTAACCAAATCAAAGAATACTTGCTAACATTACTGATCCTCATGCCACCGATCCAGAATAAACCATTGATCCTCTACACTTCAACTACAACAACAACTCTTGGTGCTCTTCTAGCTCAGCATGATGAAATAGGGAAAGAGAGATCCATCTACTACATCAGTAGAACCCTAGTGGGACATGAGCTCAACTACACATTCATTGAGAAGGATTATCTAGTAGTAGTGGTTGCCTCACAAAAGTTTAGACACTACATGATTGCTCATCAAATAAAGCTCATTGCCAAGATAGACCCCCCTAAAGTATCTACTCTCTAAAGCAATGCTCACAAGACAAATGACTAAATGGGTCATGGTTTTGATAAAATAAGACATTGAATATGTGGAATGAAAAGCCATCAAGGGATAGGTAATTGCAAATCAATTAGTTAACACACCTATATATGCTGAGAACCCACTCGTATCAGAGTTTCCAGACGAGTCAATATTCAACCTGAATGTTGTAGACCATTGGAAGGTATACTTTGACAGATCATGCACACAACATGGGTAAGGAGCAGGAGTCCTCTTCATCACACCACAAGGGGATTGTATTCTGAAATCACATAGGTTGTCTTTCCCTTGCACCAATAACATTGCAAAGTACGAAGCTCTTATCATAGGACTCTGAATCATAGTACAATGGTAGATCATGGCACTAAAGGTCTATGGGGACTCACAACTAATTATCAATTAAGTAAATGATGAATATCAAAGTAAGGATGATAAACTTACCTTGTACAAAAAGTTGGTGGAGGATCTCAAGAAGTTCTTCATCGACATAACATTTGAGTAGATACGAGGTTAAACAACAAATTAGTTGACGCTATGGCTACAATTGGCTCATTGTTAGATATCCCAAGAAGCGACCATAAACATGAATTTCTTGTAGAGCAGCTTCTCGTACCAGCTTTTGAGGTACCAAAACCTGAGTTCGTATGTGAAATTGTTGGTCTCGATGATCCTTGGTACCATGACATATTCACCTACTTGAAAATAGGAGTCCTCCTTGCTGACATCACCACAAATCTCAAGAAAACCTTCATTAAAAAATCATCCCACTTCATCATCTTAGGTGACACCCTTTATTGTAGGAGTATTGAAGGAACCCTATTGCGATGCCTTAACCCTGAGGAAGCTTTGACTGCCTTAACAAAGGTACATAATGACATTTGTGGTTCACACTCTAGTGGTATGACCTTGGCCAAAAAATTGCTAATGAGGTACTACTGGCTTACCATGGAGAAGGAAGCTCACGAATATGTCTGGAAATGTATGTAATGCAAACAACATGGAGACCTTACCCATGAACCAACTTAGGATCTCCAACCAATTGTAACACCTTGGCCTTTTTCATAATGGGGGTTTGACCTCATCAACAAAATCACACCCACCTCATCTAATTGACACAAGTTCATTATCACTACCATAGAATACTTCACAAAGTGGGTAGAAGCCATCCCCATGACCTATATCATAGGGAAGAAAATCTCTAAATTCATCCTGAACTACCTCATTTGTCATTACAATATTCCACAAGCACTTATCTTTGATATTGGAACACCCTTAAAAAACCAGGATGTTTGTGAGCTATGCCAAAAATTTGATATCCAACATTGCTTCTCCACCCCATATTACCCCCAGGGTAACGACCAAGTTGAGGCTTCCAATTAGACCATCCTAAAAATCCTTAAGAAAATAGTCAATGAAACTATTCATGACTGACACCTACAATTGAACCATGCCTTATGGGTCTATCGAACAAGCATCTGCACACCTACAGGTGTAACCCCTTTCTCCCTAGTCTATAGATAAGAAGCCATCCTGCCCATTGAGTTTGAGCTCCCATCCCTCTAAATATCACTATAAAATCTTATTACTGATGAGGAGTATCAGGTATCATGGTTGAATGAGTTGGAGTTACTATATGAGAAACACATGGATTCTTTGAACCATTTACAGGTTTATCAAAACCATCTCAAAAGGAGCTACAATAGGAAGATAAAGAGTCAGTCCTTCCAAGTCGGAGAGCTAGTGTTGAAAGAAAATAAAAAAAATGTACCAAATCTAGATAGCAAAGGAAAATTTAAACCCTATTGGTTGGGACCCTTCATCATCACGACAAGTTACAAATCAGAAGTGTATCAATTTTCCACACCAGAAGGTGAGCCTTTGCAGGAGCCCATCAATAGCTCCCATCTGAAAAAAAATTATGCCTAAGCTTGCAAGGTATAAATCCAAAAATACAAAAATAAAATAAAATATCAAAATAAAAAAGAAGAAAAAGGATTAAAAACAATAAATAAAAAAATCGTCCTCTAGTGAAAACCACTTCGGTGGCACTTTGGGCAAGTACCTTGGTGAAATCCTGGCAATCAGGCACCTTATGTAAATAAATTACTCTCCATCCACCATCCTTTCTTTGGCTTGTTTTGCATCGCTTTCCATCGCATTCACCCACCACATTCCATATTTCTTCCATCCTCCATCACACATCTGTATCATAGCTTCATTCTGTGTCGGTATCATGTTCCATCCTAAAACTACTTGGCACATTCCTTAGGTTAGTTTGTCCTGCCTATATTGGGGTAGTCTATCACTTCACACTGGGGGAATTCCCTATATTGACATCAGATCATATTCGTGTATATACTTGAAATCTTCCTTAAACATCAAAAAATCCAAAAACATTCATAAAATCGAGAAAATCCAAAAACATCCAAAACACGTCAAAATCCAAAAATAGGTCGAAAATAGAAAAAGTCAAAAACATAGTTGTCATATCCGAACTACGTCGTCTCTAAGCTTAAACATAGGCAAGGCCATCATTGATGAGTCCCTGAGACACAAAAACATAGAAACATTGATAAACCTCAAAAAACATAAAACCATTTGTAAAACAACACAAAAGTCCAAAAACCACCTCATAAACTTTCAAAAACATAAAAAAAATCCATCCGTCTCATTTCGCTTCACCCACAATAATCAATCATCCATAATAATCAATCATCGCCTTCATCCTTTGGCAAAACAAACAAAAAACAAGTACAACAATCAACAAAAGAAAACTTCAAATGCAAAATCACAATCGAAACAATAAATTTCTAAATGCAAAATCAAACTCTTGATCATTCTCAAAAATATCAATTGAACCTTATATCAACGACCTTTCAACCAACCTATCACCTTTCTACCATCCACTAACATTTCCTAGGATGTATCCTTCCTACAATGGGCATTATATATTGGCAAAACACTTTGGATTCTTATCCTTAAAACACATCCCTTTAGCTAGAGGTATGAAGAACATTGGGTTGTTTGTTTACTTGATCTATTCTTATGATTTATCTTATTTGCATGCATTCCAATGACCTATCGATGATGTCTATTAAAATTATTTAGAGGGAAAGGAATGGGGCATTGATAATTACCTTTCATCTGTTGTGCTTGTTGGACATTCTTGTAATATAACTTGGTGAATACTTGCTTTGTTAGGTGTGCATGGAAGAGGTTTCAAACAACTCATTGACTATTAAATTGTTAAGTTAAGCCTTTATGTGTTTTGGTCTGAGATGTTTGAAACTTTTGAAGTGCATCCTAGCAAGGTTTCTGTATGTCAGGTGTGAACAAGAATACTCCTATCTGTTTGCTGAGTCAAAGTCCATCACACTAGATACCACAGCCTCCTAGTTGTCTTTACCTTGATGCATCGTATCTATGTTTTTATCAAACATAAGGAAAGTTGTGCCATTTGTGTCCTAATCCTTAGATAAGAAAATCATCATCACTCATAACCATATCTAATAGAGTCTCAACCATTCAAAGACTTGTTGGACTTCTGCATCTTCTCGGACTCAAGGGTTCATCCATCTATCATATTCTTCTATCTTTACTAACATTTCTATCCAAAATATGTGTGGCATATCAAAATATACATGAGGATACCCATGGCCGATGACTATCTATATATTATAAAATTTCTCTACATAAAATATTCGAGCTTTCTAGACCTCTCTAAGCTCAACCCAAAAATTGAAATTTTCACTTGATCTCTTGAGGGGGTAGTGTACCAACGTAATTCCTTTCGTAGGGGCAACAGTGGGGCATCCAAAAAATCAAGATTTTTTTTGAATTTTGATATTAGCAGTGTTATTCTTTGAACCAACGCAATAGGTACCTCGCTTCAAAGAGGGGCAAAATGTAGACATTCAAATAACCCTGACTAACATTATGCATCTAATTCTGATTAATTATCATCATTTCTACTATTAATCAAATAAAGCAATTTATTAGATTAATTCACTAATGTTCATCATGTTTAATTAAATAAATAAATAAATTTAATTAAAACCCTAAAGCCCTCTCATATGATTTAATAAATCAAATTATTTAAATCAAATGTCATAAACCCCCTAACCCACTCAAGTTGATTAATTTTGAATTAATTAACTCCTAATCCTCATTATCCATTCTCTAGCTTTTAACTTGACCTTGGTCAAATTAAACCCATGGTCAACTAACCAGGTTGCACATAAAATTCATTTCTTTTAATTATCTAATTACCCTATTTTATTCTCATAATGACACATTCCCAGGAATATTCCTCCCAACCACCCCTTCATTCAATTTCCCTCCAAAATCCTCTTACACACCAATAAATACCTCTTACAAAGGCATTTGCTCCCTCTTGCATGTCATCTTGTCTCTTACAAGGGCATTCACTCCTCTTACATCCTCACCCACATTCTCTTACACTCTCAACCATTTTCATAAACTTCTCTTACATCCTCTTTACTTGCACATTCCCCAAAATGTGCTCCACCTCCAACCATTAGCCTTGTGACAAGTGCCACATTCCTATTGTCTCTCCTTTTAATCCCACATTGACCAATTTTACCTCTTCTTAAAACCTTAAGTCCTATAAGTAGAAGCCTCTTCTACTTGAAATGGATCCATAATCTCAAACAACTTTACTATAGGAATTTCTCACTCATTTCATCATATCATTAGCTAGTTTTTATCATACTTTGGCATCATTTTCATACTTGGAATAACCTACATCATTTGAGCTTATCAAAGGGATCGGGAAAGGACTTCTTTCCACATCAAAGGAGCACCAATCCCCCTTACGGGATGGAGGTTTGATAAAATTAGATAGGACTATATGATTTTGTCTTCTTTTATTTCATGTTTTCACTGTGTTTTCTTGTCTTTGCTTGATTGAGAATCTCATAGGGAATGCTTTGTTAGGATTTCTAACATGAATAACTTTTTTTGTTTGTTTATTGTTAGCTAATTTTAGATTAGGCATTCACACACCTGAGCTAGCTATAATTGTGCCACATGGTTAAACAATTGTAAATATCTCACCTATTTTTTTTTAGTTTGATTGAAGTTCAATTTTATGGCTTTGAGTGATTTTGGTCTAATTTGAATGTTTTGAGAAAAAGTTGGCAAGAAAACACATCACATAGTAGACATGATAACTTTTGACACTTATCAAGGTGATAAGTTGAATGGTATCACTTGTTTGAACAAAGAAGATACTCTAAGAAGCACAACCTAATTAGTATTAAAGGTGTGTTTGACTAGCAGAGGTCCATCAATATAATACTGTAGAAGAAAAAATATGCATGGATCTAGTATTGAAGGGGGATAACTAGGTCTCTAGTGGCATAAGGGCTCACCTTCTGTAATATCCCCTTTATTTCAAGATTTGTATCTTTGCAGTGATTAGCCTACTATCTGGTTCCCATAGGCTAATGAGACATTTAGGGGACTCTTTGAGGGGATTTAGGGTCTTCAACAGTCTTGCTTATTCATTCATGCTTATTCAACTTAGTGATACAGTTGGTTGGTAGGCCTTTCAAAGGTAGTTTAGGTCTTATCATTTATACTTGCTATTTATAGTAAGTTATACCAGGTTCAATGGTTTCACACCTACATAGAGGTTTTATATCGAAGGCACTCTCAAGGGATTATTTTTAGTTTTGGTCGAGAGTGGGCACTTTAATTAAATTACTAAAGTCGAATTACTTTAATAATGTTATATTATTAAAGCGACTTTGTAATTTAATATTATAAAGTAACTTTAATAAAGTACCTTATAATATGGTGTTATAAGGGGATAAAGTAACTTTAATTTTAAAAGGTTATATTTTAAGTTACTTTATGATTTCAATTTAAAAGGAACATCTTTCAAAAAAGCAAATATTAAATTTAATGTACAAAAGGCCAAGATTAAGGCGTAGAGTTTGGAGAAGGATAAAAAGCAAAGAAGATCATTTTCTTTATCCAAGTTATCATTTATAAATAAAAAGATGAGTACAAGGTTGCATGTATGAAGTTTCAAGCTATTCAAAGGATGGAAACCCTTGAATAGGATGGATTCTACATGTGTGAAAGATCACCCAAGGTCTTCTTGTTTGGATGGTTTCACACAAAGATCATCATATGAGAATTCATAGATTTAATTCAATAGATTCAATCAACAATTTCAATATTTCATCAACAAATTAGAAATAAGATAAAGTTCAAATTAGTAGTTGCACATTTAGGGGCTTAGAAAGTTTCTAGGGTTCAGTGTGAAGATTGTTGATATTCATAGCTGTTGATCAAGCTTTCCTCGATATGCGATTTATGCTATTGATTCTGGGTATGGATTTTATGTATTTTCCTGAAGCATTAATAATTTTTTTGGTTATTTGTCTCTTGCATTTGTTTAGAATTATTCTTTTGCAAAATTTTATATTATTTGTATTGTTGGCGAAATTCAAATAACCCAGGTCAGGGTGGGTTATTACATTGGTATCAGAGATCAACTTCTATTGCCAACCTATGGGGTTTTTTTTTCAAAAATAAATTTTCTGGTTATTTAAGGTTTGAAGAACTTCATATTTGATTTTAGAATATCTGGGGTTTGGAGAATTTATTTGATAAAGGAGGCGATGAAAACATATGGGGAGGAATAAAATAATATATTTTATTCAACAACTGGTGGTGCTGTTAGTTTTGTGAAGGGCCATGATTCTCATATCCTGGAGTGAATATTATTATTTGGTAGAGCTGATGTCCCAATACTCCCATTTGATATTTCACTAAAATTAAAGGTTTCTGCTATTATTTTGGTCCCACCCAAGGTGCTTGTGTGAAAAGGAAGACAAATTATTATTTCTAAGGAGCCTCAATTTATTCTAAAGAAAATAAAGACAGATTACAAATAAGACAAATTGACCAACAACTAAACTTATTCAAGTCTTATGCATAAGTAGCTGGGTAGGTTTACAATAAAAGACAAAATCTAATGAGTCCTTCATGGAAGATAGAACAAACATTGGAGGAGCCGAATAAGACAAGGAGCTATCAATTTGTAAGCACATCGTGGTTATTTAAAGGAAGCTATTTCATTTAAAACCTCTACTTCTTCCTCAAAGGAAATCAGGACACGCCTGGGTGTATCAACTGCCGTTGGTCTAAGAATAGTTTTCTTTGTCTTCACCATGCAACTCCATAGAATTATATCATAATTTTCCTAACATCACTTAAGTTTGAGAGTTTCATTATCTGTTGTGGAAGTAAGGAGGTAACACAAATTTTTTCTTATGTAATCAAATATTTATTAGGCCGAAATACCCATTGCAACATCCCTTGGAGCTACCGCTCCTCACATAATTAATCACACCTCTTCAAGGACATTGGGAAGTTAGCAGCTGATGTGAATTTCCCACGTGGAATTCAAAGTTGGTCAAGTAGGGAGAATTTCCTCTATTTACTGCTACCATCTTAGAAAATAAATTATGGGCTTGACTGAAGGCAAAGTTTGAATCACATATACCTAAGGTTTATTGAGGACGTGGCTTCTTAAGGTCAGCGCACCATATGAGACAAAAATCAAATATTATTCTTGGCTGCCAAACATAGAAAAAACAAATCTTGGATTGTCTTGTAGATAAGGACAAAATGTTGAGTAGTATAAAGGAAGAAATCACCAACATAGAGGTCCACATAGGCTTTTATTAATTACTTGCTACTGAAAAAATAAAGGAGTTAAATAAGGAGTCAAATAAGTCAAAAAGGGGAGTTAGTCCAAATTAGATAAGACAAAGAGGATGCCTCTAGACAAGCAACAATTAAGATAAATTCAAAGGGAGTTTAGAAAAAAGGGAAGATAAGACAAAGTTTAATTTTCAAAAGACATGGATAATAGATAAGACTAATATTAATTGAGCCACCCAGTTGTGTGAGGATTATGATTTTATGATATGCTACAAATAAGATTACAAGTTGTCCATGAGTAGAGGGAGTAATGCATTACCTTCAAGTTAAGTATGAATAAATATATTGATGTATAGTTCATTGGATTGATAAAAAGTTACCTCTGTTGTTTAATAAAATTTATTTATGTATTTTTGGAAATAATAATCAAAATGGATTAATGCGGTTGTGTTAATACATTTAAGTTGGTATCATTTTTTAATTCATTGAAGACTCATGAAATAAAGCATTCTATTATAAACTCCATTATTTAAAGAAATTTTGTGACACTAGTAGTAAAATGGTTAATTGTTTGACAAAATGTTTGCATGTGTCAAATTGTGAAATCGATTGAAAGATTTTGTTTGGAAAGTGATCAACAAGTTTATAGGGTTCATAACTATTTGCATCAACACTTGCAATAGTTAGAAGCAAAGGAAAAATGGGTGTAGATAGATCCATGTTTGAATTGATGGAGGGATTGTATAATCTAATGAAGGATCCTAAAATGAAATAGAGATTTCTTAGGAGGGTTGCAAAGCCAAAACACTTGGACAAGGAAAATGAATTGCTTCAAAGTGATTCACAACCTATAGGTGATCATAGGAAAGGAGTTGCACAGGTGCATCCAAATTTTTTGGAGCCTCATCTATCAGTTGGAAAAAAATGAGGAGTGCACAACAACGGTTTTAGGTGATGAGGATGCCATACCTATTGATGGAAATTCGGTGAAGTTCCAGGATGGTTCTCTGAATGTACATGCATCTATTGTGGAAGAGGAAGTGTGCAATGAGGTTGTCAAATTGGTAACCTCTAATATTCCATTAGAGTCAACCTACAAGGTTCATAACTCCAGTGCATATGAAGAGGATGCGTGTAATGATGATGGCACACATGATGATTCTTTCCAATCAGTTCATGATGGTGATTCACCATCCTATCATAGTGTTGATTACAAATCAAAAAAATTGTATGGGGATGAAAAGTATCATGGGTCCCATCATTTGGTAGGATATAATTGAAGGTGAATAAAGGAATGATTGCTACAACCATAAATTTTTTTTATGTCACTTAGTATTTGATGGAAAACTATTGTTGGACTTCGAGAACTCAAGAGCACTTTGATGGTGAACTTTCCCTAGCATAATTTTAGGCACTCAAAGAAGCATTGGGGGTAATGAAAACTAATTACCTATAGTTACTATCAGATAGAGATAATCTTCTCATGCTTGATGGGGTTTATTATGATGCACTAAGGGAGAAATAAGAAGAGGTTGATGAGCTCACTCATGAGCTTGAGGTCACTAGGGACTCTTTGAAGAGCACTCAAATGGCGCTTCAAGAGTTAGAGAATCATATGGATGAGCTCACCATGGAGTTGAGTTTGGTGTGTTCACCACCCATAGGTGAAATTTAGCTACCTATGGAAACCATCGGTGATGAGAATACATCCATGATTGTGGGAATGTACATATTGGAGATGTGGAAACATCCACTTTGTTTATAGGAGTAGATGAAACAATTGGGGTGAGTGCATAGGATGAGCATAATAGGGAATAGTGTGTTGCAACAGGTGTCCTTGAAGGAAAACACTTTACAGGTGATATAGGCCCATGTTTCTACATTGGTGGTGTAGAGAATGCAGTTGCAAGGTGTGTCCATCATGATTTAAGTTGTGAGCCATCTTCTAGTGGTGACAATGAAGTATGGAATTCATGTGACCATATTGGGATTCCATTGACACAAGAAGGTGAGTTTCACCTTGATTTTGTGGTGAGGTGTGCTCACCATTTTTCTTTTAGCCCACTCACATTTGATTTGAATACGATGTAGAAGAAATGTAAGTGTGAGTTGGATGGTTGGTATGAGGTGTTTCCTTCTATGGATGAAGTGGACAAAACTTACAAGTGTTGAAAGTTACTTCTATAGGGTAATTATGCTATTGGGATACATGTTATAGGGGTATATTTTGAGTAGTTTGTTATTCCTAGTTTAGTTATAATGGTGCAGTGGGAACCATTAGGAGTCAGGAAGGAAAAATTCCAAACTTGTCCATGGGATCCAAGTGGAATACTCTTGTGGAGGGGTGTGGTACCTAGAGTTTATTGTAGTGCGTTGCTTCACTTACTTCAGCTTGGTGAAGAATATATTAGAGTCGCATAATGAAGGTCAACAGGTGATGTGTATGGTAGAATTCTAATTGGATTGTGGGCTTTGGGATCTTCTATGCTTGGCAATATGCTTCTTCCACAAACAATGATTTATAGGGTTGCCGGTTTTAGTTCTACTTTTCTCCAGTGGTTGCAGTGGAGCTTGGGTAGAGCATTGTATCGATTGGTTTGGGAGCTCGACATTTAGGATGGGCTTGGTTGTTCAGGTGAGGATTTTTTGGGGACAATAAATCTTAGGGAGGGCAGACTATAATGCCCCCTTTTTTTGGGTTTTGTATCTTTGCAGTGATTAGCTTACTATCTAGTTCCCATAGGCTAATGAGATGTTTAGGGGACTATTTGAGGGGATTCAGGGCCTTCAATAGGCTTGCATATTCATTCCTAATTATTCATCTTAATGATTGGGTTGGTTGGTAGGCCTTTCAAAAGTAGTTGAGGGCTTATCATTTATACTTGCTATTTATAGAAAGTTATACTAGGTTCATGGTTTCATGCCTATAGAGAGGTTTTGTGTCGGAGGCACTCTCAAGGGACCATTATCATTTTTGGTTGAGAGTGGGCACTTTAATTAAATTACTAAAGTCAAATTACTTTAATAACGTTATATTATTAAAGTGACTTTGTAATTTAATATTATAAAGTAACTTTAATAAAGTACTTTATAATATGGTGTTATAAGGGGATAAAGTAACTTTAATTTTAAAAGATTATATTTTAAGTTACTTTATGATTTCAATTTAAAAGGCACATCTTTCTCTAGACATGGAAAATGTACAATTCAATCTAACATGTTTGATCCTGATTACTAACGACATTTCCTCCTAAATCATACTCTCAACGTATCATCACCTTTTCATCTCTTAATTAGATAAATCATTATTTATTTAATTAAGTCTTTCTCCTTTGTTGATTAAATTAATCAATTTAATTAACTTTATATCTTTGTTTATTTAAATAATTCATTTTATTAAAATCAAGCCTTAAAGTATTCTCATTAAATTGAATAAATTAAACCTTATTTAATTTAATCTAACACTATCCTCTTTAGTTAAATAAATCAAATCATTTATTTAATTAATCATTTCCTCTCAATTCTGATTTAAATCAATTCATCAATTTAAGTCAAAATTGTTAAATCAACTAATCTCTCATTAAATTAATCAAAATCTTGATTAAGTTAATCCCTATCACTAAAATCCTCTAAAGAATGCAACTTGCACATGAAAATAGATTTAATTCATTTATTAAATCTCTATTTTCCCTCACATGGCATCAAAAGGGAATATTCCCTCAAGTTTGAATTCAAAAAGTCCATGTGGATGGGTACTTCCAACAAAGCATTCACTCCTCTTACATGTCTTTGTGCATTGAGCCAAGTGGCATTTATTTCATTCCTTTTTCCCTCTAACATGTCATTTCCTCAAATTCAAATTCCACCTAATTGTATTTATTGACACTTTGGCCAAAATGTGCACAACCATCAACCATTCACATGGTGACAAGTGGCATTCAACCATTGGGTGAAAGTTAGTCCCACATTGCCCAAATCTTGCCCTTTCTTCCAAATTCAAATCTATAAAATGGAGGCTTCTCTCATCATTCTTCATCCACAATCTCATGCAAAGTTACTCTCTTAACATTGAGAGTCAATTTTGTGCACATCACTCCACATACTCATCATTTCACAATTCCATAGTTAGGTTATGCTCAAATCTCATTGAGGAGATTTGATCAATCTACAATCATCAACATTGCAATTTAGGAGTTGGGAAAGGGTCAATTTCAACATTTCAATTGACACCAATTCCCCCATGGGAGCACTAGTTTGCTCACTTAATTAGGATTTAATTTAATTTATTTAGTTTGTTCTTCATTTTTCTAGTTTAAGTTTGAGTAGATGGATTTCATGGGGAATCCTTCATTATTGTTTGCATTTGATCTAACATCTTGATTCATTTGTTGTTCTTGTGCAATTGCAGGTTTAGGGGTTCACATTTTGGTGCTAGAAGGAGGGCTTGACATTTTTTTAATCACGTTTTTTTTTTAAATTATGCAGTTTTTCACGTTTTGTTTTGTAGGTTACAGGTCCACGGCTCTATATTTCATCGCATTTGCAGGCGCGATGCTATATTGTGCCACATCTTTTCCAAACTCCACTGCATCTGTTTCTTGTGCCTGGTTTTTGAATTTGCAAATTCTGCCGTGAATCCACAATTCCAAACTTCGTCGCACCCAGTCCCGCGGCTTTGTATTGCGCCGCATTTGTAGGCGTGACGCTATATCACACCGCTATTTTTCCAAACTACGCCGCATCCGCGTTCCCGCTCAATTTTTTTAAATTTGGCCAACTCTGCCATGGATTTTAATTACAAACTGCATCACTTGCAAAACTGTGTCGCATCCACGGTCTCTATTTCTACAGAGCACCACACCCAGCCAAACACGCGGTGCTATATAGCACCGCTTCTGCTCCGAACTGCGCCACACTCGCTAAAGTCCACCGCAGAAAATAGTTAGAATTTAAATTTTAACATGTGCTTTTTGAATTTTTAGATTTTCTAACTATTAACTTGTTTGCTGTCTTTGTGCTCTCTGATTTTTGTCAGTTTGTAGGTTAGAACAAGGGAGAAAGCAAAATGGGAGGGTTCATCATGGCATCATGTTCATCACAC
Source organism: Sequoiadendron giganteum (assembly GCA_007115665.2). Lineage (NCBI taxonomy): Eukaryota > Viridiplantae > Streptophyta > Pinopsida > Cupressales > Cupressaceae > Sequoiadendron > Sequoiadendron giganteum. The sequence goes on along the minus strand of CM021106.1, from coordinate 338,209,258 downwards.
ACAAGGTGTTTTTAAACACTATAGTGTTGTTCAAAACTTGTTAAAGGATTTTTAATTCTTTTTTTAAAAGGAATTTGGTTACTTTGATGCCTTAAAAACACTAAATTTTCCTTTCAATTTAAAAAGAACAAACAAATTTATTTTTTTGGAAGTTTGCAAAAAGGCTAAAAAGAACCTTAGAAACAATCTACTAGATTTGGTTTAAGGTTTAAAAATTGAACAAGGCAAACTCTCGCACTTCAAAGTTGGTGTTTTAAAAATAATTTATTTTCTACTTTGAGGATTAAAATGAACATGTGTATTTGATGTTTTGTAATCCTTTTCACAAAGTAATATCATCTAAAATGTGTATGTGCTTCTCTCGTGCCTCACGACGATCTTGAGAATCAAAAGTCTTTTTGTGATATTAAGTTGTCAAAATAATTACCTCCACACTTCATTTTTGGGTTTGAAATTGAACAAAACATCTTGCGAGTGTGAGTAGGCTTATTGCGTGTGTTCTCCCTTTGTTTCTAAACAAAGGTTGATCGAACTACGAATATGTTTACTCACTTTTGTTTATCTTAGCAGGCCTGCCTTGTGAGAAAAAGTACTCACCCAAGGGAATGACCCAACTGGTAACACACTAAGGACAAGTGTATTTTCAACCGGGATATAAAAGTGGGTACTGGAATAAAAGCCAGTATCATGCGGTTTGCTCCGACGAGAAGGGCAACAATGGTCTCTTGCCGCATGGGTCAATCTCCACGAATGGAAAAACCAAATTAAAACCGTTATTTAGAAGGCCAAATCCTTATCTAATTTGTTGGTGCAAAAGGTCATGTCCTTTGAAGCCACCCCACGTTATACATACGGTTCTGTTGTAGAGATGAAAAGTATACCATGGGAGATTTATGGGTACTGATATTTGGCTGACTTGAGAAGTGTGTGCACTATAAGGGGGAGCTTGTGTGGTCAAGCATCTAGTCATCCGCACAAAATATGAGCAACTGGATTCGTCCAAGTGGGAACCCAACAAAATATTGTCTCTTCATCCTAGGGTTGTACATGTGCTTGGTCCTCAAAACAATTGAAAAACAAACATTCACAAAGAGCTCCAAATTTCAAACCCCTTGGAGGAAACAAATATCCTTTGATGAATCTAAGCACTCTTGCTTTCCCTAGGGATCATATCCTTAGAGGTTTCTAAGTGCTTGGATTTTATCATCATTTGTTTTCACTAAGGTAAACCTAGGAGACTTTTTCCCTAATTTCCTTGATTTCCACATAATGGACCTTGTGGGATGAAAAGAAAGTGGGACATTAGACATACAATTTGAACAATAATCAAGAATGTGCTTTTGGTAAAAGAAATTCACTAAGGAAAGATAAAAGACAAATTGGACCTCACATGTGTTGTCTCAAATGATTTCTCGAAAAGTCAAAATCCCAAAACCAAGATTCAAAAGGATTAGTCTAAAAGCCCACAAACAACATCTTAAAATGCTCTTTGAAGTTAGAGAAAGACTAGTGTACAACTTCTATAAGAAGGCTTCAAGGAATAACCCAATTTTGTATGCATTCTATTATCAACAAAATCCTGAGCTTTTTGAAAGGTTTGCTTTCCTCACATAGGTAGTATAGCATGTTCTTCAATACTGAGGTTTTGTAAAAAAAAGTCATGTTTAGGTCAAAGTCTAGGATCAAATTCATCATTCTCATCCATCTCTCCATCAATCAAATCTCATCCCATCAACAAACTTTTGAGAATTTTGGAAAACCATTCATGCTAAACTTAAAGGCTAAATCAACATCATCCTATTTGGCTTAATACACCTAGCCAAATAGTCAAATCTCTTGAACAAATTTACCTCTAGGATAACACAACTTCCTGAGGTCTACTAATTCATGATCACCTTGGTTGGCTTGATACACTTAGCCAATCCGTTCTCTTGTGTGAGTTCTCCCCAGAATAACACAACTTCCTAGGGTTTACAAGTTCACTACCATCTTGTTTGACTTAAAACACCTAGTGAAACCATCACAATCAATCCAAGCCCTGAAGTTTAGCATAACCCCTAAAAATTTCTTCAAAGGTTTCACTCATTCACTTCATCCATTTATCTCATCATCATCCCTACCCCTTTGATCCTTGTTTTTTTCCCTAGTTCTTCTCTTTTGGGCCTTAAAGATTAAGATCAAACGATCCCTATTTTTATGGTTCAAACAAGATCACAACACAAGAGGAACATGGAAAACATTAACGAAATATCAACTTCCAGTGACTTGGGTCAAGTAACCACCAAAGTAAACCTTGTGGGATCAAGAAATCCCCCAAGCAAGTCTTCTCTGCCATCACAAAATTCTCAAGAGGAAAGCTATGAGAGGACATCACAAACGAGGACTTGGGAATGACACAATAAAAAATGCTAGAAATGGTTGAAAATCTAGAGAATCATAAAATTATCAATGTCATGTTTAAATACTTATGCACGTTACCAGAAGAAGGGGTCCAATTCCCTTCCGACCTTGATGTAGGCACCAGTATGGACAGGCCTCTTACAAACACATCCCCAATGTCAACTCTGAATATCACTCAAGAAATGCCTCAAACCATATTGACAATCACACCAACCTCACCAATTGTCAACAAGGGAAGTGCAATGTTTCAAGAGTTACAACAACATCACCTTGTAAACAACAAAGAGGTAAATGTCAACACCACATTGGATAAATCTATCCTGATGAATCCATCACACCCATACGTTCCACTCACCTTCCATAATCACACAGATTCATCCTCATTCCATGCGACACCGACCTATCCGCTAAACATACAAACTTCTCTACCACAAGGAGAAGGTGGTTTTTTTGGAACATCACAAGTCACTGACCCATTCTCCTTCTAGGGGAACTTACCAACCTTTCCTCCATTACCACTCACATCCACATCACCTCTTGGATTGGGTCTTCCCCCCTACCCACATCTAGTTTCTCAAATCCAGGCAATCCGAGCATCACATCGAATCCTCTCTTTTTTCTTGCAACATCACAACAACAAGTGGCAACCACTCAAGCCACCACAATAAATACATTAGTCAATCCTCAAATCTCTCAAAACATAACTTTTCAAGGACCGAGCATCTCAACCACACCTCTAACAACCCAAATCCCAACCAACAACACAACCCTTTCACCTGTCACAACGGTTGGCACCATTCCCAATCCACCACCAATCCCACCAAAAGCTAATGTGATAAATTCATTCACCACCCTGATCGAAACCATCTAGAAAGCCAATCATCAAAGGGTACTCAAACAAAACCAACAAGCTGCACAACTAGCTGCCCAACAAGCTACATAAGCCCAACAAGCCGCACAGGCCTCGCAAGCAGCCCAACATCAGGCTCAATAGGCGCAAGCATACCAACAAGCCCTGCAAGACTTTCAAGCACAACAACAAGCTTTGTTGGCGCAACAATAGCTCGACCAACAACAAGATATTTTGGCGCAACAATAGCTAGACCAACAACAAGCTTTGTTGGCACAACAACAGCTAGACCATCAATAGGCTTTATGGGAACAACAATAGATGGACCAACAACAAGATCAACAACAAGCATTGTTGACACAGATGTAGGTATACTAGCAGGCCTTGAACACACAATAGAGCTTGCAGAAAACTCCTACTAGTACCCCTTCCACCAATCAAACACTCCATACACCTCAAAACACTTTCATCCCACCTCTTGATCCGCACAACGATGTCGCAACGCAAATCAAAATGCTCTCATAGCAGGTGTTGGACCTCCAAGCAGGAAAAACAACCAGAACACCAAGCAACTTGTGCCCTTATCCATTTGACAAAAGTCTCACAATGGTACCATTCCCAAAGGGATTTGAGATCCCAAAATTCAATAAGTATAATGGGACGGGAAACCCTAAAAATCATGTCACAAAATTTCAAGTGCATTGCATGGAGGTCGCATACGATGACACATATCTAATGTGACTCTTCCCTCAAAGTCTAACTAGTCCTACCATGTAATGGTTTTCTCGTCTACCCACAGGAATTAAAACATTCCAAGAAATTGTGGAAGCATTCCTTAAAAATTATGCTTCCAACATGGGTGCAAATGTTAGTCTGGAAAAACTATCAACACTCAAACAAAGAAAAGGAGAGCTATTCACATCCTTCTTGCAAAGATGGCGATCCAAGGCCAATCAGAGCAAGTGGACCATGCCAAAAGAACAACAAGTTTGCACAATTATATCTAATCTAGATGAAAACTTGCCGTTCTACTTAAAAATGCAATGCATCACATCATATGATCAATTAATCCCTAAGGCGCTCAACATCGAAAGAGCCCTTACTATGTGAGGAGGCGCATCAACATTTACTCCACCATAGGATAACCGCCTATCCAATAATTATAATGATAAACCTTGAACGTGGTTGAGGAACAAAAATATCACAAATGACGGTGTGGTTGATGCTAAAGTGGTCATAAGTGCTCCTAAACAGAATACCCAAACTCATCACTAGCCACAAAATCATAATCACAATAATGTGCAAAATAATGTAGTAGTAGCACAACAACAACCACTTCCTGCCAACCAAATAAATAACTTGGTCAATCAAGGAGGACCACCTCCTCGAGGTAAATACCCTCCTAAGTGGAAGTTCACGACTCTTGGGGAA
>CM021106.1:338028912-338204477 GCA_007115665.2 Sequoiadendron giganteum | reverse complement strand
TTCATATATTGTGAGTTAACTCTCACTATGGTTTTTCCCTCATTGGGTTTTCCAAATAAATCTAGTGTTATCTTATGCATGTGTGTTCCTTGTTTCATCTTTCATTACTGCTAATCTAGTCAAGGGTTGAATTTTTGCATCTTTTATTGTTGAGGGTTGCCAACCTTGTTAAGGAACTAAATTACTATATCTTTCTTTGTTGTTGATTTATTTGAGTTTTTCTGATTTGGTAAATAAGTTTGATTTTTCTTAAGGGCTTATGTTTTGAAAAGACTAATTCACCCCCTATTAGTCTCTAGGTGTGTTCAACACCCTCGAGCCCCCACCAAGGCACATTTCCCCTAGACCCCCCATCAGAGGGATGATCCCGCTAGACCCCTCACAAGGGGGTACCCCCTACACTTACCTATCAATAGTACATTATGTAATTTCAAGGTTGAGACACATTTTCCCAATGCTAACTTCAAACTAGGGATGTCATTGTTCACCCTCTTTGTCCTTTTAGTGATTTCCTTGCTATTTACATAATTTTTAGCAAAGGTCCCTTTTAATTTATTTTTTAAAATATAAACTAAATGTATTAATTAGATTAATATGTTAGTTTATATTTCTACAATTTTTAAGTAAAGTAATATAGTTGCTAGTTTAATTAATATACCTTGGAGTAGTCAATTAGCTTCATTGAGAAGCGATAACAATATGGAGTGTTTTACAACCTATCATGGTTTGAAGTTAGCTCAAATAAGAGGGTATGATAAGGTGTGGGTTGAGGGTGATTCCCTCAATATCATTAATAACCTTAGGAATTTGTCTCATCCTTCATGGATGGTGGAAGCTCTCATTAATGATGCCTTAAATATTTTGGACTCCTTTGATCAATGTTACATCTCACATGTTTATAGAGAGGGGAATAGGCTAGCTGATTTTTTTGCCAATTATGGGGTGAATGATTCATTGGAATGGGGAGAACTCAACCTTCTTCCCCTGGAGGCTCAATCAATAATTGATTATGAATCTCAAAGGTTTTGAGAGGAGTGGTCTTTTAATGATGGTGTGTTGTCACATGCTCCTAACGTGGCAATTATTTATGAGGTGTAATTTGCTTAGAGGAAAGGCTAGGCGGTATTCTGATGGTGTGGTGGCTTGAATGACTAGGATTTCTTTTCTCATTATTCCTCTTTTCCATCTTATCCAATCCACACGAATTATGGTTATTTGGAGAGCCTTTGTTTCCTCAAGGTTTCCTTTTTTTCTTTGCAAGTCCTCGAAGCATCTTTCACTCCTCTGCAAGTTCTTCTTTTTGTCGGGATGCTTGCTTGTTGCAACCATGGTGGGTAGCCAAAATAGAACTAAGCCCAAATCTTGTGACACTATGAAGGCTAATAAGAAGGTTTGGGAACTATTGGAGGTTGGGGGAGTGACCCCATATATGGAAAAGTTGCATGGGTACGACATGAATACTTCTCAGGAATTTCTTGAGGGATGACATAATCATGTGTTGGAAATTGGGGAAAAGGAATTTAATATCATTGAGGATCTTATTGCCGAAATCACTAGTTTATTGACTGATGGGAAAAAATGATACAGAGATAAGAATGAATTTGGTTTAGCTATGGATGCTTTCTTGAAAGATGATGAGAGGAGGAAGTTGGAAAGGGAAAAATGTGGTGGCTATTTTTGTTCTTCTCTCAAGGTAATTTGGAGAGATGTTGAGGAGATCATGAGGTATTTTACCTTCGATGGTTGCTTTTCTATTATTTTTGGGTATCATTTTGTTTTTCTTAACCATTTTAGGCATAAAAAGAAGGTGTTGTTCCCTTTCTATTTACTAGTCTCTCTAGAAAATGGTATAAGGGATCATAGACACAATCCCCAAAACCCTATCCTCCATGAAGGTTTAATTATTCTGATTTCTGAGTATGTTAAGGCATTCACTATCCCTGCTCAACCCAATATTTCTAATGTTGGGAAAATAAAGAAGAATCTTGAGTATGTGATGGGGTTGGAGGATGATTTTGAGGATGAAGATTATTCCCCTGGGTCTAATGCATCCTTGGAGGGTGATTCAAAATTTATTTCCACCTCTAAAAGTAAGAAAAGAAAAAAGAATCAATCCCTTGTTTCCTCTAGGTATGATGAGTATGTAATTGGTGATGAGGAAGAGATTGTGCGGTCCTAATAGAAGTCTAAACCTGTGAAGGGGGTCAGGTGGAAAAAATTTGAAGGCTAAAGGTAAGAAAAGAAAAAATAATCAAACCCCAGTCTCTTCTAGGGCTAATGAGTATGAAATGGGAGATGAGGGTGAGGTGGTTCGGTCCTGCCAAAATTCTAAACTTGTGAAGGGGTCAAGTGGCAAAAAGATGAAGGGAAATGCTTTGGATAATTTGAGCAAGAAGGATCTGGTTAACAATGGTCAATTGGGGGTCTCCACTGTTTCCAATGCATAGAATAAAGAGGGGTCAAAGAGGAGAAAGTCTCCTATAAATTTGGGGAGGGATGAGCCGCAGGTTCATCTTGGAAATTTGTTGGATGTTGAGAACCAATTGTTGGAGTAGAACTTGTACAAAGGTGTTGTTGTCTTTGCTCAAAAATGGAAGGAGACCATGGAGAATGCTACTACTAGAAGTGACTCCCAAGAAGATTATGTTGTGGACAAGTATGGTTTTAACTTTAGGAGGGTGATTATGCCTGATTATCTTGGTCTGGTGAAAGAGAGCTATCTTTCCTTTTTTAAGCTTTTCAAGTGGGTTTTCCATGCGATGAACTCAACTAATGTTCGAGTTAGAGCTATGAGTAATAATGTTGAAGATCCCTCTTCTTCTAGGGGGCCTAATATGCAGGCTCAAGTCATCAAGGCTCAGCTCAAGGTCAATCTATTATTTGACAATCTCAAAAAGGTGGCTAATGAGATGATCAATATGAAGAATACCTACAAACAAAAGATTCTTGCCCTTGAAGGAGGTTTGGAGTGTGTCAATCAAAATTTGGATAAGGTTTTGGAAGTCAGTATACATGCTATGTGCAATGAGGCTAAGGGTTTATGTTTGCTGAATAAGAATTATAGGAAGTGGCTAGGGGACAATTTTCGTATGAAAGACATGGTAGCTAATGGTGGTGTGCAGCAAAAGATGACTAGTGATATGAGGCCTTCTACTAGAACCCGCAACAAGATCAAACTCAATGCAAAGGCTGGTATTCCTATTGATGAAGTGGTAGAAGTCATGAATTTCCATCAAAAAATAATTGATAGTGATCTTGAAGTGGTAGACATTCTTAAAAATCTCTAGTTTATTTTTGTCTTTTGTGCCTTTTTTCTGGTTGTTTGTGTGTTGATTTTTGGCTACTTTTTGGCTGCTTGTTCTATTTTTGGTTATATGATGAAGCATTGGTTTATCTTGTAAATGGTTTTGGGGCCCCTTCAAAACCTATTTTTCCTATAATCAAAAACAATATGGAGTGTTGAAGTAACACAAGGAAGATGTGAATTGGGGATTTTAGTTTGTTTGTTGTGAGTGGGAAGTTATTGAGGCCTAATAATCCTTCACAACTATTATTATGTGGCTTCCCTCAAGGTAGCTAGTCTTTCCTACTTTTAAAAATATTTTAATTTTTTTGTGTGCCTATGGTTAATATTTTTGGTGCTTGACATCTAGTTGTTTATGACCAAAATATTAGGTGTTATGGGTTATGTTTTTTCCTACTTTGACAATTATGGTGGGGTTTAGAGGGGTCCCCTTCCTTTTTATTTAAATATTTTATTTAGGAAAATGAGCCCACATATTTTGGTAATAAATTATTGTCAAATTTCTTATGCAAGCTATGCATGATACCAAATTTAATCAAGGGACTAAAGATTAACCCCTATCTAATGGTTTCTTGGGAGAAAGTGATGATCGTTTGATTCTAGTCATTAACTTTGACTTAATTCTTGATGATGTATTATATTTGACTAAATATGCCCTAATTTGTAATTTTATAGATATCAAAGTAATATTTCTCTTTCTAGAGAACTAGGGCCATCATATTTAACAACTTGAGGATCATACGAAGGTCATTCTCAGTGTAATTTTTTTTTTCATATTTTCTAAAATGGTTAATTATAATATAACATTTAAATGAGATGCATGTAGAACAGTCTGGATAACTGAGAGGGGGGGTGAATCAGTTATTATAAAACAATTTTCTTATCCTTAATTAATCTAAAGCAAACTCAAATCAATCAGATAGCAATTAAATAGATATGAATATGAAAGCACTTAACAACACCATGCATAAAGAACACCAGAATTTATGTGGAAATCCAAGATGGGAAAAAACATGGAGAATGTTAATTCTCAATTATAAAAAACCAATTAAGGTGATTTTTACAATGGATCACTGTGAAAGTGCTCACTGCAAGTAAGGCTCACTGTCAGTAGGCTTACTACTCGGCTATTACAACCAAAGATTAAAAAAAAAGGCATCACTATCAAAAAGAGGAAGGCTCGTTGCCTTCAAAAAATGGCTCACTTCCAGAAGAATGATGAAAAGGGAATCCACTACAAAAATAACTATCACAAACAGTTACACCAAAATAAACTCACTGTCTGCTATCTTCGATATACTTTCACACAATGTTTGGATTTTCAAATTCGCATTCACCACACTTGATTTCATCAAATGGAATAAAATTTTACTTATACCAATCCATTCCTTCATAATCTTCCCAAGTTAGCCAAGCACAATTCCATTTCATGCTTCCATAAACTCCTAAGTCGACCGAACACAATTTGAATTAGGTCACCAAAAAAATATTCCCGTAATTTAAGGGAATGAAACATGGACCACACATAACCTCCTCACTCAAATCAACACACTACATATTAACCATGATATTCAGAACTAAGGAGTAGGATAAACACATTACAATGTAAACAATTTCAATGTTCTGGGACATGCTAACCACTTTCCAGATTGGTCTAAACCCAAAAGAGTGTATCTCATTATGTTGCAAAATTTATGGGACCAGGACAAGCACGACTAAAGATATATCATCACAACACAACATCTAGAGTATGCCAATCCAAATCACCAATTCAAAAAAACTAAACCTTAATCAATCAACCAAGATATGTTGACATCAATGACAATGATTAATAATAACAATCAACAAAATCACATTCCAACAATCTCCCCCTTTGTCATTGAGGGAAACATTCATCAATGACAAACCAAACAACTCAACAACAGTATCAACATCATCAAGGAACCTCTTTTCTTTTCCCCCTTTGACATCAAGGACAAAGGGAAAATATTCCCCTTGAGAAACTTACTCTGCTCCCCCTATGAGGAAGCCACCAAGCATTGATCCAGATAAGAGTGAGCATATAATACCTTGGACCAATGCACACCCTAGTGAAAATTATTGTAGACCCAGAGGGGGAAGAACCCCTAACTTCTATTAGAGATAGTCAAAAGTATCTTTGCTAGCGGTTTTATAAAAATATTTGCAATCTTCTCTTTTGTGGGTACATATTCAAGTCTTACCTCATTCTCCAATACCTTCTCTCTCAAGAAGTGATATCTGATAGATATATGCTTTGTTTTGGAGTGTTGTACAGGATTCTTGGAAATGTTTATTGTGCCGGTATTATCACACATTATTGAGATTGGTTCATCAAATGATATGCCAATTTCCTTCAGCATTTGTTTCATCCATAGGACCTGAGTGCAACATGAGTATGTTGCAATGTATTTATCTTCAACAATAGATAAAGATACAGAGTCTTGTTTCTTGCTTGACCAAGCAACCAACCGGGAGCCAAGGAAATAAGCTCCACCACTTTTTCTATGCCTATTATCAACACATCCAGCCCTATCAGCATCAATATATGTTGTCAAAGTGAAATCTAAATCCTTTGGATACCATAGTTTGATATCTTTTGTACCCTTCAAATATATAAAGATCCTTTTTACTGCAACAACATGTGATTCCTTTGGTTCTTGCTAAACTCTAGTTTCTAAAAAAATAGCATAAATAATGTTTGGTCTAGTAGTAGTCAAGTATAACAATCCTCCAATCATTGACCTATACATACTTGCATCAACTTTAGGTGAATCATCTTTTTTTGTCAGCTTACATATGTTAACAATAGGTGTATAAACTGGTTTGGAGTTCTCCAACCCAAACTTCTTCAATAATTATTTGGTATGCTTGAATTGGAAAATGAAAATTCCTTTGTTGTTCTAGTTTACTTGCAATCCAAGAAAAAAATTCAACTCACCTATCATAGACATCTCAAATTCTTTTTGCATTTCATCTATAAATTTTCTGCACATATCATCATTTCCTCCAAAAATTATGTCATCAACATAAACCACAACAATCAATATTTGATCTAAGTGAATTTTTTAGTATAAATTACTATCAGTATATCCCTTTTGAAATCCTTGTCCAATCAAGTACTTGTCTAATCTGCCATACCAAGCTCTAGGAGCCTACTTCAATCTATATAAAGCTTTCTTCAACCTACAAATAGCATATGAGTCACTTCCAAACTTAAATCCCTCTGGTTGCTCAATTTAGACTTATTCCTTCAATTCTCCATTCAAGAATGCAAATTTGCATCCATTTGATAGACTTTGAAATCCTTAAAAGCTACAAAATCCAAAAATATCTAGATTGCTTCCATTCGGGCAACAAGGGCATATGTCTCTTCAAAGTCAATACCTTCGATCTGAGTGTAACCTTTGCAAACCAATCTTGCCTTGTTTCTCATTACCTTTCCATTTTCATCCAGCTTGTTTCAGAATACCCACTTTTTTCCAATTACATGTTTATCTACCAGTCTAGGCACAAGTTCCCAAGTCTGATTTTTCTTTATCTGATCAAGCTCTTCTTTCATTATCTTCACCCAATTCTAATCATTGCATGCTTCTTCCATAGTCTTTGGCTTAGTTTCTGAGAGTAGACATAGTAACACTTGTTCTTGGGTTGCTTTGCTTCTTGTGATGATTCCTTTATTCTTATCTCCAATAATCTAATTTTTTGAATGGTTTCTTTGTGCATACCTTAGAGTTTTGGTTGAAGTTGTCGGAGCCTCCTTTGTCTCTTCTTCTTCTTTATTATCCTTTTATTCTTTGTCATTTGAGTTATCTAATTCATATTCAATATGTCTATCAAGATTTCTTTGAACATCTTCATCTACTTTCACATTCACACTTTCAAATATCTTGTTTAGTCTCTTGTTGTAACACCGGTACACTTTTCTTCTTATAGAGTAACCTAAAAATATACCTTCATCAAGTTTACTATCGAACTTACCAAGATTGCCCTCATCTCTTTGGATGTAGCATTTTCTTCCAAAAATTTTGAAGTACTTTACTGTGGGAGATCTTCCATCCCATAGCTCATATGATATCTTTCCATATTTCCTCTAGAATAGTACTTTGTTAAGAGTGTATACTATTATGTGTATCACTTCTCTCCAATAGACCTATGGTAAACCTGCTTCCATGATCATTGTTCTAGCTACTTCTTGAACTATCTGGTTCATTCTTTCCACTACACCATTCTATCGTGGTGTTCTAGGGGTAGATAGCTATCTTTTAATGCCATATTTCTTAATGAACTTATTGAATTCATCAGAAGTGAACTCTCCTCCTCTATCAGATCTTAAACACTTGATTCTCTTGTCAACTCCATTCTCAACTCTTACCTTGAAAATCTTGAATTTGTCTAGAGCCTCTAATTTTTCTCTTAAAAATGTGACCCAAGTTAGTCTTGAATAATCATCTACTAATAGCATGAAATATTTCTCACCTTGAAAGCTTCTTGTTCTTGTTGGACCACATAGGTCAGTGTGTACAAGGTCCAACAATCCAGTATATGATGCTTATTTTCCATGGAATTTTCCTTTGGTTTGTTTTCCTTCTTGACATCCTTTGCAGGTAATGCTTTCTAGTTTGGTTAGTCTTGGCAAATCTCTTACTACCCTTGTTGAACTTATCCTTACCAAGTTGTCAAAGTTGATATGACACATCCTCTGGTGCTAGAGCCAACTATCATTGCTTTGAGAAAATAGGCATCTCTTTGTAGCTCCTTCCAGTTGACACATATTCCCACTTGTTCTTTTTCCTACTACAATAATAGTTTTGGAACTCTTCCAAATCTCAAAACCATCATCTTGAAATACAACATTATATCCATTCTCGTACATCTATCCATCACTCAAAAGATTATGATATAAACCCTTCACATAGTAAGCATTGCCATTGTTATGTTTTCCATCAAAGGTAATAGAACCAATTCCAGCAATCTGTGTTGTTTTATCATCTATAAATCTAACAAAACCTCCATCATATTTCTCAAGCTTTACAAACTTACTTTTATCACCGGTCATATGATTTGAACATCCACTATCAATCAACCATTCATCTCTATTTCTTTTGACAAATAATGCAGCTTCAATGTTATCATTAGATTCTAGACAGACATTAGAGATATCAAATCTAGATTCATCCTTTTCTACCAAAAACAAACAATCCTCATGATCTAATTCATCATCTGAAATATTGGCATTCTCATTAACATAATAGGCCTTCTTATTGATCTTTTAAAAAAATTGCCTTATTCTTTTCTCTGGACACTTATTTGCTAAATGACCAATCTTTCCACATTTAAAGCATTTAAGAGGTAGCATACCTTTGTACTTTTTGATTCCTTTCTTTAGTTTTCTTGTGAAGTTTGCTTCCAACTCATCTGAAATTTCACTATCTAGATCATCTTTTGTTTTTGTGGCTTTGAAGGTTGTTTCAGATTTCTACTTTTCTTTTCCAAATTTTCTCATCTCAAATGCAGTCAAGGTGCCAAATAGTCACTCTTCGGTGAATTTATTTGAATCATAAACTTCTTCAATGGTTGAGATCTTGTCACTGTAGCTCTCTGATAGGGTCATCAGAATCCTCTCCATAACATCTTCATCTGTCAAAGTGCCTCCTTGATTTTTGACTCCATTTACTGCACTGTCAACTCTCTAAAAATAGCTTGCTATATCCTCACCTTCTTCCATCCTCAAGTTTTCGTATCTGCACTTAGCTGTCAACTTCTTTGAAAATTTGACTCTATCATTTCCTTCATAGATTTCTTTCAACTTTTCCCAAACATCATAAGCAGTTTCCAATGAAATAACTTATGTTAACTCAATCTTAGACAAAGCACTAAATATTGTATACCTTGCCTTCTCATTCTCTTGGTAGGCTGAAATCTCATCCACACTAGAAGGACCATTTTTCGGTTCAACATATTTTGTCTCAACAACTTTCCAATTTTTGTACCCTAGAGAAATTAGGTAACTTCTCATCTGCACTTTTCAAAAACTATAATCAGATCCATCAAACACTGAAATTGTTAGTTTGTGTGCCATCGGATCTACCCCAAGCGGTTAAGCTCTCCTTCAAGGAACCAATGCTCTGATACCAAATGTAGAACAACCCGGATAACTAAGAGGGGGTGAATTAGTTATTATATAATTTTTTTCTTATCCTTAATTAATCTGGAGCACACTCAAATCAATCAACAGCAATTAAACATATATGAATATGAAAGCGCTTAACAACACCATGCACAAAGAATACCAAAATTTATGTGGAAACCCAAGATGGAAAAAACCACAGAGAATTCTAATTCTCAATTATAAAACACCAGTTAAGGTGACACCGATTAAGGTGATTTTTACAAGGGATCACTGCCAAAGTGTTCATTGCAAGTAAGGCTCACTATCAGTGGGCTCATTTCCCAACTATTACAACCAAAGATTAAAAAAATGGCTCACTATCAAAAAGAGGAAGGATCACTACCTTCAAAAAATGGCTCACTACCAAAAGAATGATGAAAAGGGAATTTGTCGCAGAAATAACTGTCACCAATAGTCACATCGCAAGAAAGTCACTATCTGCTATCTCTAGTATACTTTCACACAATGTTTGGATTTTTAGATTCGCATTCACCACACTTGATTTCATCAAACAGAATCAAATTTTACGTATACCAATTCATGCCTTTATAATCTTCCCAAGTCGACCAAGCACAATTCCATTTCATGCTTCCATAAACTCCTAAGTTGGCCAAACATAATTTAAATTAGGTCACCACAAAAACATTCTCACAGTGGAAGGGAATGAAACATGGACCACACATAACCTCCTCACTCAAATCAACATGCTACATATTAACCATGATATCTAGAACCAAGGAGTAGGATATACACATTGCAATGTAAGCAATGTCAATGTTCTGGGACATGATAACCACTTTCCAGATTGGTCTGGACCCAAAAGAGTGTATCTCATTATGTTGCAAAATGTATGGGACTAGGACAAGCACGACCAAAGATAGATCATCACAGAACAACATCTAGAGTACACCAGTCTAGATCACCAAAGAAAAAATACCAAACCTTAATCAATCAACGAAGATATATTGACATCAATGACAACAATCAACAGCATCACATTCCAACAACACTTACTTTTTTAATCAAGCCAGTATGTACATCAAACCCTAGCATATGGGATTTTATCTAGTGGAAGATCTCCCTTGTGAATACCAATATAAATCCACCTCTTTTGGCTTCCCATGGAGTTTTAGATATTTGACATTCTCCAATTTATTACCATACTGCTTGATAAATCAATTGGTTCTTCTCATCTTAGCTAGAAGTAAGGTAACTACTTATGCTCACAATTGTGTTGGCATTGATCTTAACAAGCCTCTTATTTATTCCCTATAAATCACATTGGAAAATATGAAATTGACTACGAAGCCCTTCTCTTTCATTGTTTTATTTTCCATGCTTATAGACAATTTATAAAGATTCTTCCCTCATAGAGTTGCATCTCCCTCCAAACCACCATTTGATTATAATGTAACTAAAAATAAATAAAGAGGGAAATCCCCAAAAAATGTAGATGGTTTGGACCTAGATGGGTTCTGTTAGAGTAATTGGGTATTTACTTTATTAATTAAACAATATTTGTTTAATTACGTAAAGTTACCTTTTACCTCTTTTCACTTAAGCTAACATTAGGTGCATAATAATTAATTACTTTATTAATTATTATTGTGCAAGCCTAGGGTTTTCCTTTTTAGGGTTTTCATCTATATGTAGTTGAAAACTATCTTTTGTATCATTAATTCATTTTACATTTTGTGTGAATTCATGGCTCCACATTCTTGAGCATTTCTTTGTTGCTTCTCTTTGTTTCTCCTTGTAACAGGTTATTTGCTTGCAAAGATCTTTTGGGCTTCTGTGGTGTTGTATCTTCTCAACTCCAACATGGTATCAGAGCTTCAAATCTGCAGCTGCTTGTTCTTGTTTTGAAGATTTTTGGAGCTACAAGGGTTTGTTGCAAGCCATTTTTTATTAGAGCCGTCATCATTTTTGCTTCAAAAATTTAGTTTTCACTCATTTGCAGGAAAAACGATTTCTAGGTTTTGTAGCCAGCGTCGAAATCTGAATTGGGTATCTTTTAGATTTTGCATATCTTGCACAGATCTAGAGAAAATCACTGTTGAAAAAATGGCGCGCGTCATTTTTCTCTTGGCTGAAAGTAAAAAAAAAATCATTTTCTCATATTCTGCTTGTTGGATCAAGAAACGATTTCTAGGTTTTGTTTCTAGCATCAAAATATTTCTGGGTTTTTATTTTTGTTTACAAACAGTGAGTAGATTTTCTAGAAATCAAGTTAGAAATAAATGTTTTTTGCTAAAAATTCGTTTCCTGCAAGCTAAATTCAGTTTTTGAAAAATTCATAACTTTTGGCCATGGTGTCCATTTTGCACAAACGAATAGGCATTGGAAAGGTGTTACAGTGCTCTTTCCAGATCTACAGTCTATTTTATCAGAATATTTACCAGGTATTTTTTATTCAGCTTTGTGTGTTTTTACACTTTGCTCAATTACTTGGTCATCTTGGCTCCTACATGGGGTTTGTTTGCGTTGGATGGGTTATCTTGATATGTTTTATCATTGCTGAGATCATTAGTCTCTAAATTTTTCATTTGAAGAGTTATCATGGGTTTTTCTACTCACCCTTCAGTTGTTCTTCTAGAACGGGGTAATTATGAGTCATGGGCAAAGGGTATACTTACACATTGTAGGTGGCTTAATATTTTGCCTTATTTGTATGATCTCATACCTGAACCAGCAACTTTAGAGGGCAGATTAGCATGGGATATTATTAGAAATCACATTGCAGGAGTTATATTGTCTAGTGTTGATCATGACACTGTGTTGGTTATATCGGACATTGATTGTCCTCACCCACTTTGGACACGTCTTTGGGAGATCTATGGAGACCCTATTCTATCTCCATTCCCAGAGGATCCTGCTTCAGATTGTCTCATACCCATTGCTTGGCGAGAGAATACACCATTTGATCATGATACTTTAGAGGAGCTTGAGTATTTAGACACCCTTACTTATTCCGATGGATCAGAGGTTTGTCTCACAGTTCCTACTCTTCAGACTGAGACTTCATCAGCATCTCTTGTTGTTCTTGATTTAGTGCAGCAGGGAATCATACATCTTCCAGACATAGCTACTTTGGACTCTTATGTTGCAGACATATCTTTCTTGTTTGTTGAGTCCTATATTGCAGATTTGGAGGATTATTTTGAGGACATTCATCTCCTCTACCTTGATAGTCAGGTTATCACTGTTCGCCCACCATTATCCGTGCATTCAGAGGTTGCATTTCAGTATTCTCCACATCAGTTTGGATTTGGCATTATTTGTTTCAGTTCAGACAGTGAGACTCTTCAGCATCCTATCATAGCACACATCTTGAGACAGATTGGTTCATCATTCTTCACAGGGTTTCTTCGATACAGGTCCATGGATCCGTTTCTTCCCAAGGGGAGGAATATCATTTGCCGTTTCAGGATCTCCTTTTGGATTCTACATCAGGCATCTACCATTGTGACAGGAGTTTCTTCATTGTGGGGGGGCCTTCTTCTCTCTTTCTATCTCTCCTATGGAGATCATTGTACATGTACTTATATGATAGAAGTTGTCTATGGGGGGTATCATGTTATCCACCTCCTATCCTTCTTTCATTAGTGCATTGCATTCCTTCCTTGCATTCTATTTTGGGGAGGAGTTTTGTTCCCACTGGGTTTTCTCCTTTACCCCATTTCATTTAGTTTGCATTGATTTTTGTACATGGGTACCTGATCTGGCCTTGTTGTCGGGACCCATTGCTTTTGCTTTCAGTAGCTTCTTCTAGGTTTTAGCTTCTCCCTATGTCTATCTTAAGGGGGGGTGTTAGAGTAATTGGGTATTTACTTTATTAATTAAACAATATTTTTTTAATTACGTAAAGTTCCCTTTTACCTCTTTTCACTTAAGCTAACATTAGGTGCATAATAATTAATTACTTTATTAATTATTATTGTGCAAGCCTAGGGTTTTCCTTTTTAGGGTTTTCATCTATATGTAGTTGAAAACTATCTTTTGTATCATTATTCATTTTACATTTTCAGGTGAATACATTGCTCCACATTCTTGAGCATTTCCTTTGTTGCTTCTCTTTGCTTCTCCTTGTAACAAGTTATTTGCTTGCAGAGATCTTTTGGGCTTCTGTGGTGTTGTATCTTCTCAACTCCAACAGGTTCATGCCTATAAAATCTCATTAAATGGAAACACAAAAACACAAATATAAAGGTAAATTACCAAGAGGGAAGCCTAATAATATAATTGAGGTGCTAGATAATTTTATGGAAATAGAACCCTTTTGTGGTTGAGTAACCTTATTGATCCAAGATATAAATCTTGGAGTTCTTGTTACTCCTTCTCACCTGTATAATCACTTGTTTCTTCAAGGGTGCAAGTACCTTGAATGAGATTATTTCTACTTCCTGTCATAAAGATGAGGTTTCCATCCATCGTGAATTTGATAATGAAAATATTATTATGAATCCCATCTCTCCTTTCAACACAAATGAAAATATTGAGAACACCTTTAATTTTGTTATGCAATAGGGATCTCAAAATCATGGCTCAAAAGATGAATTGAGGAAGAAATATCATCCTCTCCTAGGCCTTCAATAGAAGAATCTTAAAAATAAATCCTCATAAAATATCTCTAAATATGAAAATAAATAAGATAAAGACAAAAAATTTAGAGAATATTTGATAGAATTTGGTGTTATTCATACACTAGATTCTCACTTCTTCAATCCCCATAAATGATTATAATTTCTTAAAATAATAGGGTTTTGTGTAGCTGCCCTTATCAAAAGGTTATTCTTGATCTCATTTAAGAGAATCATCCTAAAATCATTTTCCTTCAAAAATACGCTTATTGGTAGTGGAAATGGCTTCTTTATCCTCTATTCTCTAGAAAGGCAACTAATGCTAATATATTGGAGATAAGGATCATTTTCAAGATTGGCTTGTTTATGGGATATTTGTCACTTCACTTCTTCTCTTTGGGTTGTTGAAAAACACTCTTTATCTTTGATTGGCTTTTACTTTGATCTATAAAATACATTCTCTGAACGAATTTCTATGGCCCTATAGATTTTAAAGCTAAGAACCTCTTTTGGTTTCATATTATATTTGTTTGTTCATTGTTTCTTATTACTTCTTCCATCATGGTGAGAGATTTCAATATTATTATTAGCTTGGATGAAAACATAAGAGCTTCTAACTAGTTAAAAACTTCTTCTTCAGGTTCCTAAGAGAGAATTTGCCTTTCCTTAATCTTGTTGATGTTAAACCTAGATTTGGTATTTTTACTTAGATTAATAGAATGTGTAGGATAGATTTTATCTTAGAGCACCTTTATAGATTCCTTATTTTGTATTATTGGCTTAATGACTGTTTGGTATTTTTCTTAGATATTTTACATTAGAAAGGATTAGATAATTGGTCTATCATGTTCTCTTCATTTCTCTTTTCCTAAGTTAAAAATTCACCCTATAAGTTTAAACTCATGTGGCTCTAAGATAAGATGATTCATGAATACATTGCAACCTAGTGGTTGGAGGGGAATTCCCCCTTTGATATTAGTATGTACTCTTTAATACTTTTGTTTGTATTTAGTATAATCTCAAGCATTAGAATATATGACATTTGTAAAACAATTTAAGGGGAAGAATCCAATACAAGAGGAGATGGACACCATCACCTTTCAAATTAAGGAAGATAACATGACTAGAGATCATTTACTTAAGAAAACTTCCCTATGTAAAGATTTTAATGAATGGTTATTAAGGGAGGGGTTTTTCTAAAATAAAAAACCAAGAATTGAGTGGTCATATGAGGGGGATAAAAATATTTTTTTTTCATAATTATGTTAAGATACAAAGAAGTGGGAGCCTCATTTCTAACCTCATTTCAACCCAAGAGATCCAAATGTAATCCTTTGACGAGTTAAGTGAGGAAGAAATTCACCATTTTCCCTCTCTTTTCCAAAAAAATTAACCCTCTATAAAAGGAGAATGAGTAATCCATTATAGATGACATACCTTCTCTTGTTACCATAAATATGAAAAATTCATATATCGGTCTTGTCTCTCTTGAGGAGCTTGAGCATGTGTTTTTCAAGATGAAGGGTAAGACTCCTAACTTGAATGGTTTCCTTATTGATTTTTTTAAAGAATTTTGGGATATCTTGAAGCTTGATATTTTAGAATTGGTTTGAGAGTCTTAGTCTAACAAGAAATTTTTTAAAGAGCTTAATACCACCTGCTTGACCTTAATTACTAAAAAGGATGAAGCTAACTCTTTTAAACTTTTCATCATATTTCTCTCTAAAGTGTTACTTACAATATCATTACCAAACTCATTATGGACCATCTAAAGAAAATTATGGCTTCCTTTATCTCTCTAGAGCAAGGGAAATTTGTAAATATCATTGATGGTATTATTATGACCATCAAGGCTATTCACTTTATGTATCAATCCAAAGAGAGTTATATTTATCAGGATGGATATGTCTAAGGATTATAATAGGAAAATATGGTATTTTCTCATAAACACTCTTTTGGCCTCTAGTTTCTACTTTTATTGGATAGAAATGGTGATGAGCTATCTAGGTTCTTCCTTTTTTGTTCTTATTAATGATATTCATTCCTCTTTTTTCTACTTCTAGAGGGTTTTGAAAAGGAGATACATTATTCCCTTACATCTTCATCATCATAGATAAATGATTGAGTATATTCCTTAAGAACCAAAACACAAATAGTTGCATTCATGGCTAGACTATTGCTCAAAATATGGACCCCCAAACCCATCTTAAATTTATATATAATGCAACACTATTGAGTGTTTCAAAAACTCAAGAAGCTATGAATCTTAGAAAGGCTCTAGATATTTATTTGGGTGCTTTGGAATAGCATATTAATGAGGATAAGTCTAATATACTTTTCCTTAATACCCTCCCTAGCATATAGCATTGGGTTGCTCTTATTCTCCACTTCAAAATTGGGTAGCTTTCATTTGATTATCTAAGAATCCTCTTATCTTTTGCTAATCCCAAGAGGGATTAATGAAAAAATATTATTGATAGAACTAGAATGAAGGTTGATCATTGGAATTTTGTGTTAGTGTCCTTTGCTAGCCACTTTACTTTGTTAAAATGTGTTCTTCAAGCCTTTCCCATCTATAATTTTTTTTTATATGCTCCTAAAAGTATCTTTAATGAGTTTGATGCTCTTTCAAATAATTTTTATGGGTTGATAACTTGGAATATAAAAAATAGAGTCTTATTATATGGGATCGAGTTTGCAATCCTAAATAGAATGGTGGTCTAGGTCATAGGTGTACTACTCTAAATAGACAATTTTTGGTTTCCAAAATCTATTAGAAATGGTGTAAGAATATAGATTATCGATAGGAATAAATTCTTAAAATAAATACTTAGAAGGGGTGGCATATTTTGAAATCCTAAAGATGGATTTAGGTGGAAGAGGCTTAGTTGTATGGAATGCTACTAAGAAAGTATCTTCTTTGATCAATGATGGTCTCTTATAGATAATCAAAAATGGGCAAAGCATGCTCCTTTGTGAAGATTCATGGGATCATCATCCTCATCTCCTCTCTTCCTCCCCCTAATTCAACCTTCGATCCAAGTCTTTATGGTGTTTGGATGGTCTAAAGTATTTGATTTCAAGATTTTTATTGAGGTATGGGTTCTTCAATCTATCATTGGAAAAATTATAGATACTAGCTAAAAAGAGGATATCTTGAAACACAAGCTATTCTTGCTTCAATTCTTGTTAATTTACCATAATATCTTGAGGATATGGATCTTATTAGGTGGGTCCATGATCCTAAATTAAATTATTAAGTGGCCCTTGGATGCTCATCTCTTGAAATAAAAAATTGTGGGAACAAAGATTTTCTTTGTGGAGTAAGATATAGAATAAAGTATGCTATCCTAAGTTCAACTTCTTCATCGATAAATATCTCACTTAGGATAATATTAGAAATCATGAATTTCAAGGCCTCTCAAAATATGTTCTATGTAGTTTTGAGGAACAGTTTTGTGCTCAGCTTTTCTTCCAATACTATTTTTCTCTTGGTATGTGGAGATAATGGTAGTAGATTTAGAATTGGCCTATTATACATGCTACTTCCTTATATAATTTTTATGATAGCATCGGTTGGCCACCTTCTTTAGCTATATTTATCAAGGAGGCTTAAGATCTTGGTCCTACTTTCATCCTCTTGTAGATTTATCTTGAATGCAATCATCAAAATTTCCAAGGTCTTTAGAATCACATCTCATAAATTTGGAAAAAAACCATGGATTGATTAAGGAGACAATTGGTGCTAAGATTTATATTGTTGAAGGTTCATATCCCTTTAATCTTCATCTTTCAAGTCACCATGAGCTTCACCTTTTTTGGTGTTTTCTCTTTCTTTTCTTTCCCTATCCTATGGGCCTCCAGTAAAATTAATAGGTCTAGAAAATGGTCTCCCCCTTCTATTTTATTTAAAATTAACATTGATGGTTCCTCTTATGGTAATTTTGGAGTTTGAAGGCTTGGAGGGGTTGGTTAGGCTAAAAATGAGATTGTTCATTTTTTCTTGTCTATTTCTTTAGGACTCAATACCAACAATTAGATGGAGGCCTGAACTATTTGGTTGGCCCTAGAAAAACTTTGTGACATAGGATGGAGGAATATTATTTATGAAATAGACTCCTTAATCATGATTTCTCTTCTAAATTAGGAGAGGACCTTTGATTCCTCATGATGGCTAGTGATTTTAGTTGAATATATTATTTGGCTTGCTCCTCAATTTGAATTTGTTTCCTTTAAATCAAATCAAATTCATATTTCATCTAGCTTTCAAATCAATGTATTTACAATGTTTATTATCTATTAAAATCATTCAATCATAGTTTATTTATCATTTCAATACTTATTCAAATGTTAATATCGAGAGTAGGGTAAGTAATGACATCACAATATGCTATTAAAATTTTTAAAATAATTACATGCAAGGAATTCATGACTATTAAGATACTATGCACCCCTTAATATGACCAATTCTATTATTTAAAGTCATTTCTACATCACAGTTGGCATTGACATTAAATAGGGTTAATGAAGTTCATCATAATATTGAACATCCAAGTTAGAGAGAAACAATAATTAAGCATAATCTAGAAATTTAATTCATTCAAAACATCACATGGCACAAAAAAAACCAATATGTTAAACATCTAAGTCCCCTAGAATCAATTAGGTCATAAATATAGTCAAATACAATCTCCTTCTCAAGGATGATAATTATACAAACACAACCCCTATGATTAAAATACAATTAAAAAAACATAATTTTCTATCTCATGAATCAATTCCAATTCGACTCCTGTAATGACGATTAAATCCCTTTAGCCACTTCAATTTAAAAACAAAAGGAAAACTAATTAGATTTAATTACTAATCTAAATAATTATACACTATGATCTTATACCGCAAGATAATTGATATAAAACCCACAAATAAAAAATATAATACTAAGTGCAATTATTCCAAAAGCTTCACAAAATTATCACATCCATGTACCATATGGAGTATGGCTTGGTTCCTAAGGTGGTTGTACCTTACAATCATGTATGACATCCATGCAAACACTATGACCAACTAACCTAGTATTGCTACATCATCCTGGAGCAACCCATGCTTGTATAGTTAGCATGATAACTGTAGACACCTAAATATGACTAACATATTTCTACCAAAACATCATCATGTTCCATCATTAGGTATCATTAATTCATCTTCTACATATAATTAAATAATTTTATTATTTAATTAAATTATATATTTCACCACTTTTCATCTATATTGATTAAATAATTAGCATTATTTAATTGATTTACTAATTATCCTTCTTTCCTAAAGCTTAATTAAATAATTCATTATTATTTAATTAATTTATTTCTCATTTCCTAATTCCCAAATTAAATATTTTTTTTAATTATTTAATTTATCTAATTATTTCTCAACATTATCCTTTTCCAAAATAAATAAAATCATTTGTTTTATTTATTTATTTCCACCTTACATATGTAAATAATAATTAATTCATTTAATTATTAAATAATCACGCATTTCCACCTCACAAGCTGATTGAGACTTACTCTCGGTCCACTCCTCAATCATCCTTAGTCCACTCATCAATCAATTTTAGTCAACTCCCAGTCACTTTCACTTCTCTGATCAATCAATCCACTTCACTCCATGTAATCAATCATCTCCAATCATGTACTCAATTAACTATCCATTGATTCCTCTCATGGATTCTCATCCATTGATCTACCTAGTCTCTCATCAGATCTCGACCATTGATCGATATCACTCAATGTATAAAAAAACCTATCATTCATCAATTTCCCTCTCCCATATCGTGCATAGAAACTATACTTGAATCGTTACAATGATTTATACTATTGTGCTACTAAAAATCTAAGAGAAAGTATTATTACACCATTCTCCAAGGTCAATAGAGGAGAACAATGGAGCTATATTATGGCAGATTGTGTGTTTTTGTGTGTGCAAGTTTGCATTTCATTTTATTATGTTTGCTTTATTTGCTTTATTGGTATGATCTTTTGATTGTGATTGCCTTTATTTATTATTTATCCTTTGGTTTCACAATTGAATTTTTAGGTCATACATTTTGGAACGCCTAGTGGGACGCTCTAGTCCCTGAATTTAACCCATTTTTGTGATTTTTTTTGTGTTTTAGTAGTTATAGGCTTGTTTGGTGCAAACTCAAACAAGCAAATGTCTAATACATAGGCATAGCTATGGTACTATGTGGCGCATATATCTTGCAAAATGACACATTTGCAACTTAAATAGGTGCAATTGTTAACTTTTGATATTTAGTGCTTTTTTTATCTCTATGTATTTGATACTTTATTGTTAACCTTATTTTGCATTTTTCTAACACTAAACTAACAATTTGATCTCTCAGATTAGGTTTTCTATCCTATTTTCTATTAAGTTTATGTTTATGCACAGAGTGGCGCAATTGAAGCTCAATGTAGTGCATTTTTTCAAGATACAAGCGCAATTGTGTCTTTGTCTGGAACATTTGTTGTTCAAAACTACACATCTATTAGAAGGTATAACCTATTTTTTTATCAATTTTCAGATACTTTGGCGCAATTATCTATAGAGTTTTAGGGTTACTAAATTTTTTTGAGCAACTTGTGGTATTCGTTAGATAGAAGACCAAACACATAAACTACTAACATATTTTTTAGGATTTTGTGTTTGAGTTTTTAAAGAATAGAAAACACTTCAATTTCATTAAGGTAATTGAACATTTTTTTATTTCAGGTAGGTTTTAGAGTATGTATGCTCTCCCCTCACATTTATTATGAACTTGGGGATAAAAAATACTCTAGGATCTACATTTTTTTCATTTAACCAAGGAGGTTTTGTCTACATATGCTCTCTCCTTGCACTTTGAGAAATCTCAGAGATTAAAAATAATAACTTTTTCATTTTTTCTTTAAATTAGGAAGCCTGATTGGGGATTTCATCACTCCAAGTATGACCTCAACCACATTTACAAGTGGGGCATAAAAAGGAGGGATAACATAAGTGTTACCCCAAGGTGTGGCTAGCGTCCTTTAAGCCAAGCCTTGTGGCCCTCAGTCCACCAAGATGTGTATAGGTGAAGAGTGCGAAGGAGACCCCTCCAGTCTTAGGCATCTCCAAATAGGCTCACTATTCATGATCCCACTACAAACCTTGTTATTTAGAAGCCTTATGACCATCAATTGCTACCACTAGTGGGGTGTAGTGTATAACATCATGCATAAATTTATTCAACATGTATTTTCTTAGGGTGAGATATATTTCTTTTGGAGGTGTAAAAACCTACAAGGGAAGGAGGAAGGTGTAATAACCCACCCTGATATGGGTTATTTTAAATTTTCCAACAATACAAATAATATATAATTTTGCAAAAGAATAATTCCAAACAAATACAAGAGAAAAATAACCAAAAAAATTATTAACGCTTCAAGAAAATACATAAAATCCATATCCAGAATCAGCAACATAAATCTTTGATCAAGGAAAGCTTGATCAATAGCTATGAATATCAACAATCTTCACACTGAACCCTGGAAACTCTATAAACCCCTGAATGTGCAACTATTGATTTTACCTCTATCTTATTTCTAATATGTTGATAAAATATTGAAATTACTGATTGAATCTACTGAATTAAATCTGTGAATGCTCAAATGATGATCTTTGTGTGAAACCATCCAAATAAGAAGACCTTGGGTGATCTTTCACAACTATAGACTCCATCCTATTCAAGGGTTTCCATCTTTTGAATAGCTTGGAACTTCATACCTGCAACCCTGTGCTCAACGTTTTGTTTGTAAATGATAACTTAGATAAAGAAAATGATCCTCTTATTTGCTTTTTATCCTTCTCCAGACCTTACACCCTAATCTTGGCCTTTCACACATTAAATTTAATATTTTCTTTTTTGAAAGTGTGAACCCCTAAACCTGCAATTGCATAAGAACAACAAACAAATCAAGATGTTAGATCAAATGCAAACAAGAATGAAGGATTCCCCATGAAATCCATCTACTCAAACTTAAACTAGGAAAATGAAGAACAAACTAAATAAATTAAATTAAATCCTAATTAAGTGAGCAAACTAGTGCTCCCATGGGGGAATTGGTGCCAATTGAAATGTTGAAATTGGCCCTTTCCCAACTCCTAAATTTCAATGTTGATGATTGTAGATTGATCAAATCTCCTTAATGAGATTTGAGCATAACCTACCTATGGAATTGTGAAATGATGAGTATGTGGAGTGATGTGCACAAAATTGACTCTCAATGTTAAGAGAGTAACTTTGCATGAGATTGTGGATGAAGAATGATGAGAGAAGCCTCCATTTTATAGATTTGAATTTGGAAGAAAGGGCAAGATTTGGGCAATGTGGGACTAACTTTCACCCAATGGTTGAATGCCACTTGTCACCATGTGAATGGTTGATGGTTGTGCACATTTTGGCCAAAGTGTCAATAAATACAATTAGGTGGAATTTGAATTTGAGGAAATGACATGTTAGAGGGAAAAAGGAATGAAATAAATGCCACTTGGCTCAATGCACAAAGACATGTAAGAGGAGTGAATGCTTTGTTGGAAGTACCCATCCACATGGACTTTTTGAATTCAAACTTGAGGGAATATTCCCTTTTGATGCCATGTGAGGGAAAATAGAGATTTAATAAATGAATTAAATCTATTTTCATGTGCAAGTTGCATTCTTTAGAGGATTTTAGTGATAGGGATTAACTTAATCAAGATTTTGATTAATTTAATGAGAGATTAGTTGATTTAACAATTTTGACTTAAATTGATGAATTGATTTAAATCAGAATTGAGAGGAAATGATTAATTAAATAAATGATTTGATTTATTTAACTAAAGAGGATAGTGTTAGATTAAATTAAATAAGGTTTAATTTATTCAATTTAATGAGAATACTTTAAGGCTTGATTTTAATAAAATGAATTATTTAAATAAACAAAGATATAAAGTTAATTAAATTGATTAATTTAATCAACAAAGGAGAAAGACTTAATTAAATAAATAATGATTTATCTAATTAAGAGATGAAAAGGTGATGATACGTTGAGAGTATGATTTAGGAGGAAATGTCGTTAGTAATCAGGATCAAACATGTTAGATTGAATTGTACATTTTCCATGTCTAGAGAAAGATGTGCCTTTTAAATTGAAATCATAAAGTAACTTAAAATATAATCTTTTAAAATTAAAGTTACTTTATCCCCTTATAACACCATATTATAAAGTACTTTATTAAAGTTACTTTATAATATTAAATTACAAAGTCACTTTAATAATATAACGTTATTAAAGTAATTTGACTTTAGTAATTTAATTAAAGTGCCCACTCTCAACCAAAAATGATAATGGTCCCTTGAGAGTGCCTCCGACACAAAACCTCTCTATAGGCATGAAACCATGAACCTAGTATAACTTTCTATAAATAGCAAGTATAAATGATAAGCCCTCAACTACTTTTGAAAGGCCTACCAACCAACCCAATCATTAAGATGAATAATTAGGAATGAATATGCAAGCCTATTGAAGGCCCTGAATCCCCTCAAATAGTCCCCTAAACATCTCATTAGCCTATGGGAACTAGATAGTAAGCTAATCACTGCAAAGATACAAAACCCAAAAAAAGGGGGCATTATAGTCTGCCCTCCCTAAGATTTATTGTCCCCAAAAAATCCTCACCTGAACAACCAAGCCCATCCTAAATGTCGAGCTCCCAAACCAATCGATACAATGCTCTACCCAAGCTCCACTGCAACCACTGGAGAAAAGTAGAACTAAAACCGGCAACCCTATAAATCATTGTTTGTGGAAGAAGCATATTGCCAAGCATAGAAGATCCCAAAGCCCACAATCCAATTAGAATTCTACCATACACATCACCTGTTGACCTTCATTATGCGACTCTAATATATTCTTCACCAAGCTGAAGTAAGTGAAGCAACGCACTACAATAAACTCTAGGTACCACACCCCTCCACAAGAGTATTCCACTTGGATCCCATGGACAAGTTTGGAATTTTTCCTTCCTGACTCCTAATGGTTCCCACTGCACCATTATAACTAAACTAGGAATAACAAACTACTCAAAATATACCCCTATAACATGTATCCCAATAGCATAATTACCCTATAGAAGTAACTTTCAACACTTGTAAGTTTTGTCCACTTCATCCATAGAAGGAAACACCTCATACCAACCATCCAACTCACACTTACATTTCTTCTACATCGTATTCAAATCAAATGTGAGTGGGCTAAAAGAAAAATGGTGAGCACACCTCACCACAAAATCAAGGTGAAACTCACCTTCTTGTGTCAATGGAATCCCAATATGGTCACATGAATTCCATACTTCATTGTCACCACTAGAAGATGGCTCACAACTTAAATCATGATGGACACACCTTGCAACTGCATTCTCTACACCACCAATGTAGAAACATGGGCCTATATCACCTGTAAAGTGTTTTCCTTCAAGGACACCTGTTGCAACACACTATTCCCTATTATGCTCATCCTATGCACTCACCCCAATTGTTTCATCTACTCCTATAAACAAAGTGGATGTTTCCACATCTCCAATATGTACATTCCCACAATCATGGATGTATTCTCATCACCGATGGTTTCCATAGGTAGCTAAATTTCACCTATGGGTGGTGAACACACCAAACTCAACTCCATGGTGAGCTCATCCATATGATTCTCTAACTCTTGAAGCGCCATTTGAGTGCTCTTCAAAGAGTCCCTAGTGACCTCAAGCTCATGAGTGAGCTCATCAACCTCTTCTTATTTCTCCCTTAGTGCATCATAATAAACCCCATCAAGCATGAGAAGATTATCTCTATCTGATAGTAACTATAGGTAATTAGTTTTCATTACCCCCAATGCTTCTTTGAGTGCCTAAAATTATGCTAGGGAAAGTTCACCATCAAAGTGCTCTTGAGTTCTCGAAGTCCAACAATAGTTTTCCATCAAATACTAAGTGACATAAAAAAAATTTATGGTTGTAGCAATCATTCCTTTATTCACCTTCAATTATATCCTACCAAATGATGGGACCCATGATACTTTTCATCCCCATACAATTTTTTTGATTTGTAATCAACACTATGATAGGATGGTGAATCACCATCATGAACTGATTGGAAAGAATCATCATGTGTGCCATCATCATTACACGCATCCTCTTCATATGCACTGGAGTTATGAACCTTGTAGGTTGACTCTAATGGAATATTAGAGGTTACCAATTTGACAACCTCATTGCACACTTCCTCTTCCACAATAGATGCATGTACATTCAGAGAACCATCCTGGAACTTCACCGAATTTCCATCAATAGGTATGGCATCCTCATCACCTAAAACCGTTGTTGTGCACTCCTCATTTTTTTCCAACTGATAGATGAGGCTCCAAAAAATTTGGATGCACCTGTGCAACTCCTTTCCTATGATCACCTATAGGTTGTGAATCACTTTGAAGCAATTCATTTTCCTTGTCCAAGTGTTTTGGCTTTGCAACCCTCCTAAGAAATCTCTATTTCATTTTAGGATCCTTCATTAGATTATACAATCCCTCCATCAATTCAAACATGGATCTATCTACACCCATTTTTCCTTTGCTTCTAACTATTGCAAGTGTTGATGCAAATAGTTATGAACCCTATAAACTTGTTGATCACTTTCCAAACAAAATCTTTCAATCGATTTCACAATTTGACACATGCAAACATTTTGTCAAACAATTAACCATTTTACTACTAGTGTCACAAAATTTCTTTAAATAATGGAGTTTATAATAGAATGCTTTATTTCATGAGTCTTCAATGAATTA
The DNA here is from genome assembly GCA_007115665.2 of Sequoiadendron giganteum. Classification (NCBI taxonomy): domain Eukaryota; kingdom Viridiplantae; phylum Streptophyta; class Pinopsida; order Cupressales; family Cupressaceae; genus Sequoiadendron; species Sequoiadendron giganteum. The sequence goes on along the minus strand of CM021106.1, from coordinate 338,178,506 downwards.
AAAAATGATACCAACTTAAATGTATTAACACAACCGCATTAATCCATTTTGATTATTATTTCCAAAAATACATAAATAAATTTTATTAAACAACAGAGGTAACTTTTTATCAATCCAATGAACTATACATCAATATATTTATTCATACTTAACTTGAAGGTAATGCATTACTCCCTCTACTCATGGACAACTTGTAATCTTATTTGTAGCATATCATAAAATCATAATCCTCACACAACTGGGTGGCTCAATTAATATTAGTCTTATCTATTATCCATGTCTTTTGAAAATTAAACTTTGTCTTATCTTCCCTTTTTTCTAAACTCCCTTTGAATTTATCTTAATTGTTGCTTGTCTAGAGGCATCCTCTTTGTCTTATCTAATTTGGACTAACTCCCCTTTTTGACTTATTTGACTCCTTATTTAACTCCTTTATTTTTTCAGTAGCAAGTAATTAATAAAAGCCTATGTGGACCTCTATGTTGGTGATTTCTTCCTTTATACTACTCAACATTTTGTCCTTATCTACAAGACAATCCAAGATTTGTTTTTTCTATGTTTGGCAGCCAAGAATAATATTTGATTTTTGTCTCATATGGTGCGCTGACCTTAAGAAGCCACGTCCTCAATAAACCTTAGGTATATGTGATTCAAACTTTGCCTTCAGTCAAGCCCATAATTTATTTTCTAAGATGGTAGCAGTAAATAGAGGAAATTCTCCCTACTTGACCAACTTTGAATTCCACGTGGGAAATTCACATCAGCTGCTAACTTCCCAATGTCCTTGAAGAGGTGTGATTAATTATGTGAGGAGCGGTAGCTCCAAGGGATGTTGCAATGGGTATTTCGGCCTAATAAATATTTGATTACATAAGAAAAAATTTGTGTTACCTCCTTACTTCCACAACAGATAATGAAACTCTCAAACTTAAGTGATGTTAGGAAAATTATGATATAATTCTATGGAGTTGCATGGTGAAGACAAAGAAAACTATTCTTAGACCAACGGCAGTTGATACACCCAGGCGTGTCCTGATTTCCTTTGAGGAAGAAGTAGAGGTTTTAAATGAAATAGCTTCCTTTAAATAACCACGATGTGCTTACAAATTGATAGCTCCTTGTCTTATTCGGCTCCTCCAATGTTTGTTCTATCTTCCATGAAGGACTCATTAGATTTTGTCTTTTATTGTAAACCTACCCAGCTACTTATGCATAAGACTTGAATAAGTTTAGTTGTTGGTCAATTTGTCTTATTTGTAATCTGTCTTTATTTTCTTTAGAATAAATTGAGGCTCCTTAGAAATAATAATTTGTCTTCCTTTTCACACAAGCACCTTGGGTGGGACCAAAATAATAGCAGAAACCTTTAATTTTAGTGAAATATCAAATGGGAGTATTGGGACATCAGCTCTACCAAATAATAATATTCACTCCAGGATATGAGAATCATGGCCCTTCACAAAACTAACAGCACCACCAGTTGTTGAATAAAATATATTATTTTATTCCTCCCCATATGTTTTCATCGCCTCCTTTATCAAATAAATTCTCCAAACCCCAGATATTCTAAAATCAAATATGAAGTTCTTCAAACCTTAAATAACCAGAAAATTTATTTTTGAAAAAAAAACCCCATAGGTTGGCAATAGAAGTTGATCTCTGATACCAATGTAATAACCCACCCTGACCTGGGTTATTTGAATTTCGCCAACAATACAAATAATATAAAATTTTGCAAAAGAATAATTCTAAACAAATGCAAGAGACAAATAACCAAAAAAATTATTAATGCTTCAGGAAAATACATAAAATCCATACCCAGAATCAATAGCATAAATCGCATATCGAGGAAAGCTTGATCAACAGCTATGAATATCAACAATCTTCACACTGAACCCTAGAAACTTTCTAAGCCCCTAAATGTGCAACTACTAATTTGAACTTTATCTTATTTCTAATTTGTTGATGAAATATTGAAATTGTTGATTGAATCTATTGAATTAAATCTATGAATTCTCATATGATGATCTTTGTGTGAAACCATCCAAACAAGAAGACCTTGGGTGATCTTTCACACATGTAGAATCCATCCTATTCAAGGGTTTCCATCCTTTGAATAGCTTGAAACTTCATACATGCAACCTTGTACTCATCTTTTTATTTATAAATGATAACTTGGATAAAGAAAATGATCTTCTTTGCTTTTTATCCTTCTCCAAACTCTACGCCTTAATCTTGGCCTTTTGTACATTAAATTTAATATTTGCTTTTTTGAAAGATGTTCCTTTTAAATTGAAATCATAAAGTAACTTAAAATATAACCTTTTAAAATTAAAGTTACTTTATCCCCTTATAACACCATATTATAAGGTACTTTATTAAAGTTACTTTATAATATTAAATTACAAAGTCGCTTTAATAATATAACATTATTAAAGTAATTCGACTTTAGTAATTTAATTAAAGTGCCCACTCTCGACCAAAACTAAAAATAATCCCTTGAGAGTGCCTTCGATATAAAACCTCTATGTAGGTGTGAAACCATTGAACCTGGTATAACTTACTATAAATAGCAAGTATAAATGATAAGACCTAAACTACCTTTGAAAGGCCTACCAACCAACTGTATCACTAAGTTGAATAAGCATGAATGAATAAGCAAGACTGTTGAAGACCCTAAATCCCCTCAAAGAGTCCCCTAAATGTCTCATTAGCCTATGGGAACCAGATAGTAGGCTAATCACTGCAAAGATACAAATCTTGAAATAAAGGGGATATTACAGAAGGTGAGCCCTTATGCCACTAGAGACCTAGTTATCCCCCTTCAATACTAGATCCATGCATATTTTTTCTTCTACAGTATTATATTGATGGACCTCTGCTAGTCAAACACACCTTTAATACTAATTAGGTTGTGCTTCTTAGAGTATCTTCTTTGTTCAAACAAGTGATACCATTCAACTTATCACCTTGATAAGTGTCAAAAGTTATCATGTCTACTATGTGATGTGTTTTCTTGCCAACTTTTTCTCAAAACATTCAAATTAGACCAAAATCACTCAAAGCCATAAAATTGAACTTCAATCAAACTAAAAAAAAATAGGTGAGATATTTACAATTGTTTAACCATGTGGCACAATTATAGCTAGCTCAGGTGTGTGAATGCCTAATCTAAAATTAGCTAACAATAAACAAACAAAAAAAGTTATTCATGTTAGAAATCCTAACAAAGCATTCCCTATGAGATTCTCAATCAAGCAAAGACAAGAAAACACAGTGAAAACATGAAATAAAAGAAGACAAAATCATATAGTCCTATCTAATTTTATCAAACCTCCATCCCGTAAGGGGGATTGGTGCTCCTTTGATGTGGAAAGAAGTCCTTTCCCGATCCCTTTGATAAGCTCAAATGATGTAGGTTATTCCAAGTATGAAAATGATGCCAAAGTATGATAAAAACTAGCTAATGATATGATGAAATGAGTGAGAAATTCCTATAGTAAAGTTGTTTGAGATTATGGATCCATTTCAAGTAGAAGAGGCTTCTACTTATAGGACTTAAGGTTTTAAGAAGAGGTAAAATTGGTCAATGTGGGATTAAAAGGAGAGACAATAGGAATGTGGCACTTGTCACAAGGCTAATGGTTGGAGGTGGAGCACATTTTGGGGAATGTGCAAGTAAAGAGGATGTAAGAGAAGTTTATGAAAATGGTTGAGAGTGTAAGAGAATGTGGGTGAGGATGTAAGAGGAGTGAATGCCCTTGTAAGAGACAAGATGACATGCAAGAGGGAGCAAATGCCTTTGTAAGAGGTATTTATTGGTGTGTAAGAGGATTTTGGAGGGAAATTGAATGAAGGGGTGGTTGGGAGGAATATTCCTGGGAATGTGTCATTATGAGAATAAAATAGGGTAATTAGATAATTAAAAGAAATGAATTTTATGTGCAACCTGGTTAGTTGACCATGGGTTTAATTTGACCAAGGTCAAGTTAAAAGCTAGAGAATGGATAATGAGGATTAGGAGTTAATTAATTCAAAATTAATCAACTTGAGTGGGTTAGGGGGTTTATGACATTTGATTTAAATAATTTGATTTATTAAATCATATGAGAGGGCTTTAGGGTTTTAATTAAATTTATTTATTTATTTAATTAAACATGATGAACATTAGTGAATTAATCTAATAAATTGCTTTATTTGATTAATAGTAGAAATGATGATAATTAATCAGAATTAGATGCATAATGTTAGTCAGGGTTATTTGAATGTCTACATTTTGCCCCTCTTTGAAGCGAGGTACCTATTGCGTTGGTTCAAAGAATAACACTGCTAATATCAAAATTCAAAAAAAATCTTGATTTTTTGGATGCCCCACTGTTGCCCCTACGAAAGGAATTACGTTGGTACACTACCCCCTCAAGAGATCAAGTGAAAATTTCAATTTTTGGGTTGAGCTTAGAGAGGTCTAGAAAGCTCGAATATTTTATGTAGAGAAATTTTATAATATATAGATAGTCATCGGCCATGGGTATCCTCATGTATATTTTGATATGCCACACATATTTTGGATAGAAATGTTAGTAAAGATAGAAGAATATGATAGATGGATGAACCCTTGAGTCCGAGAAGATGCAGAAGTCCAACAAGTCTTTGAATGGTTGAGACTCTATTAGATATGGTTATGAGTGATGATGATTTTCTTATCTAAGGATTAGGACACAAATGGCACAACTTTCCTTATGTTTGATAAAAACATAGATACGATGCATCAAGGTAAAGACAACTAGGAGGCTGTGGTATCTAGTGTGATGGACTTTGACTCAGCAAACAGATAGGAGTATTCTTGTTCACACCTGACATACAGAAACCTTGCTAGGATGCACTTCAAAAGTTTCAAACATCTCAGACCAAAACACATAAAGGCTTAACTTAACAATTTAATAGTCAATGAGTTGTTTGAAACCTCTTCCATGCACACCTAACAAAGCAAGTATTCACCAAGTTATATTACAAGAATGTCCAACAAGCACAACAGATGAAAGGTAATTATCAATGCCCCATTCCTTTCCCTCTAAATAATTTTAATAGACATCATCGATAGGTCATTGGAATGCATGCAAATAAGATAAATCATAAGAATAGATCAAGTAAACAAACAACCCAATGTTCTTCATACCTCTAGCTAAAGGGATGTGTTTTAAGGATAAGAATCCAAAGTGTTTTGCCAATATATAATGCCCATTGTAGGAAGGATACATCCTAGGAAATGTTAGTGGATGGTAGAAAGGTGATAGGTTGGTTGAAAGGTCGTTGATATAAGGTTCAATTGATATTTTTGAGAATGATCAAGAGTTTGATTTTGCATTTAGAAATTTATTGTTTCGATTGTGATTTTGCATTTGAAGTTTTCTTTTGTTGATTGTTGTACTTGTTTTTTGTTTGTTTTGCCAAAGGATGAAGGCGATGATTGATTATTATGGATGATTGATTATTGTGGGTGAAGCGAAATGAGACGGATGGATTTTTTTTATGTTTTTGAAAGTTTATGAGGTGGTTTTTGGACTTTTGTGTTGTTTTACAAATGGTTTTATGTTTTTTGAGGTTTATCAATGTTTCTATGTTTTTGTGTCTCAGGGACTCATCAATGATGGCCTTGCCTATGTTTAAGCTTAGAGACGACGTAGTTCGGATATGACAACTATGTTTTTGACTTTTTCTATTTTCGACCTATTTTTGGATTTTGACGTGTTTTGGATGTTTTTGGATTTTCTCGATTTTATGAATGTTTTTGGATTTTTTGATGTTTAAGGAAGATTTCAAGTATATACACGAATATGATCTGATGTCAATATAGGGAATTCCCCCAGTGTGAAGTGATAGACTACCCCAATATAGGCAGGACAAACTAACCTAAGGAATGTGCCAAGTAGTTTTAGGATGGAACATGATACCGACACAGAATGAAGCTATGATACAGATGTGTGATGGAGGATGGAAGAAATATGGAATGTGGTGGGTGAATGCGATGGAAAGCGATGCAAAACAAGCCAAAGAAAGGATGGTGGATGGAGAGTAATTTATTTACATAAGGTGCCTGATTGCCAGGATTTCACCAAGGTACTTGCCCAAAGTGCCACCGAAGTGGTTTTCACTAGAGGACGATTTTTTTATTTATTGTTTTTAATCCTTTTTCTTCTTTTTTATTTTGATATTTTATTTTATTTTTGTATTTTTGGATTTATACCTTGCAAGCTTAGGCATAATTTTTTTTCAGATGGGAGCTATTGATGGGCTCCTGCAAAGGCTCACCTTCTGGTGTGGAAAATTGATACACTTCTGATTTGTAACTTGTCGTGATGATGAAGGGTCCCAACCAATAGGGTTTAAATTTTCCTTTGCTATCTAGATTTGGTACATTTTTTTTATTTTCTTTCAACACTAGCTCTCCGACTTGGAAGGACTGACTCTTTATCTTCCTATTGTAGCTCCTTTTGAGATGGTTTTGATAAACCTGTAAATGGTTCAAAGAATCCATGTGTTTCTCATATAGTAACTCCAACTCATTCAACCATGATACCTGATACTCCTCATCAGTAATAAGATTTTATAGTGATATTTAGAGGGATGGGAGCTCAAACTCAATGGGCAGGATGGCTTCTTATCTATAGACTAGGGAGAAAGGGGTTACACCTGTAGGTGTGCAGATGCTTGTTCGATAGACCCATAAGGCATGGTTCAATTGTAGGTGTCAGTCATGAATAGTTTCATTGACTATTTTCTTAAGGATTTTTAGGATGGTCTAATTGGAAGCCTCAACTTGGTCGTTACCCTGGGGGTAATATGGGGTGGAGAAGCAATGTTGGATATCAAATTTTTGGCATAGCTCACAAACATCCTGGTTTTTTAAGGGTGTTCCAATATCAAAGATAAGTGCTTGTGGAATATTGTAATGACAAATGAGGTAGTTCAGGATGAATTTAGAGATTTTCTTCCCTATGATATAGGTCATGGGGATGGCTTCTACCCACTTTGTGAAGTATTCTATGGTAGTGATAATGAACTTGTGTCAATTAGATGAGGTGGGTGTGATTTTGTTGATGAGGTCAAACCCCCATTATGAAAAAGGCCAAGGTGTTACAATTGGTTGGAGATCCTAAGTTGGTTCATGGGTAAGGTCTCCATGTTGTTTGCATTACATACATTTCCAGACATATTCGTGAGCTTCCTTCTCCATGGTAAGCCAGTAGTACCTCATTAGCAATTTTTTGGCCAAGGTCATACCACTAGAGTGTGAACCACAAATGTCATTATGTACCTTTGTTAAGGCAGTCAAAGCTTCCTCAGGGTTAAGGCATCGCAATAGGGTTCCTTCAATACTCCTACAATAAAGGGTGTCACCTAAGATGATGAAGTGGGATGATTTTTTAATGAAGGTTTTCTTGAGATTTGTGGTGATGTCAGCAAGGAGGACTCCTATTTTCAAGTAGGTGAATATGTCATGGTACCAAGGATCATCGAGACCAACAATTTCACATACGAACTCAGGTTTTGGTACCTCAAAAGCTGGTACGAGAAGCTGCTCTACAAGAAATTCATGTTTATGGTCGCTTCTTGGGATATCTAACAATGAGCCAATTGTAGCCATAGCGTCAACTAATTTGTTGTTTAACCTCGTATCTACTCAAATGTTATGTCGATGAAGAACTTCTTGAGATCCTCCACCAACTTTTTGTACAAGGTAAGTTTATCATCCTTACTTTGATATTCATCATTTACTTAATTGATAATTAGTTGTGAGTCCCCATAGACCTTTAGTGCCATGATCTACCATTGTACTATGATTCAGAGTCCTATGATAAGAGCTTCGTACTTTGCAATGTTATTGGTGCAAGGGAAAGACAACCTATGTGATTTCAGAATACAATCCCCTTGTGGTGTGATGAAGAGGACTCCTGCTCCTTACCCATGTTGTGTGCATGATCTGTCAAAGTATACCTTCCAATGGTCTACAACATTCAGGTTGAATATTGACTCGTCTGGAAACTCTGATACGAGTGGGTTCTCAGCATATATAGGTGTGTTAACTAATTGATTTGCAATTACCTATCCCTTGATGGCTTTTCATTCCACATATTCAATGTCTTATTTTATCAAAACCATGACCCATTTAGTCATTTGTCTTGTGAGCATTGCTTTAGAGAGTAGATACTTTAGGGGGGTCTATCTTGGCAATGAGCTTTATTTGATGAGCAATCATGTAGTGTCTAAACTTTTGTGAGGCAACCACTACTACTAGATAATCCTTCTCAATGAATGTGTAGTTGAGCTCATGTCCCACTAGGGTTCTACTGATGTAGTAGATGGATCTCTCTTTCCCTATTTCATCATGCTGAGCTAGAAGAGCACCAAGAGTTGTTGTTGTAGTTGAAGTGTAGAGGATCAATGGTTTATTCTGGATCGGTGGCATGAGGATCAGTAATGTTAGCAAGTATTCTTTGATTTGGTTAAATGTCTGATCATATTTTTCATCCCATTTGTAGGCTACTCCCTTGTGAAAGAGATGAGAGTATGAGATGGTTTTAATTGCTAATTATGCTATGAATCTTTAGCTTGATTGGAGCCTTCCCTACAAACCTCTCATTTGTTTTAGTTTATGTGGTTCTTCCATGTCGAGGATTGATTTGACTTTTGTAGGGTCTATCTTGATTCCCCTAATTGAAACAATATATCCCAAGAGCTTTCCTAAAGTTATGCCAAAGATACATTTCTCAAGATTGAGTTGTACCTTGTACTCTTCTAGTTTGTTGAAGATTGGGCCCAATTTTGATATATGGTCTTGATGCTTTCTTGATTTGGCTAGTATGTCATCTATATAGTCCTCTATAGATTTGTGATCATGTCATGAAAAACCAAAGTCATAGCCCTTTGGTATGTAGCTCCAGTGTTCTTTAACCTGAATGGCATCATATTCCAATAGTATGTTCCCCATGGATAGGTGAAGGTTGTCTTACATTGGTCATATCCTAAAAATTTGTCCATCAATGATAGCATTTCATGCCCAGCCATCAGATCTACAATCATATCTATGTTTGGGGGGGGAGGGGGAATCATCCTGAGAGCATGCTTTATTCAGGTTTCTGAAGTTGGTGCAGATTCAGATGCCCCTAGTGGACTTGGAAATGGGTACAAGGTTAGAAACCCACTCTATATAGTCAATTGGTCAAGTGAATCCAACATTGAGGAGTTTCTATAGCTCAAGTTTGACCAACAAGGTGATTTGCGGATGCATCTTTCTCAATTTTTGTCTTACTGGTTTTGCTTCTAGATAGACTGCTAGATGATGGACCACTACTTCCAGATCAAGGACTAGCATGTCGACGTATGTCCATGCAAAGTTGACTTTTCTTTCCTTTAGAAATGATACTAGGTTTTCTTGTAACTTGGTCAAAATTGACTCGGTGTAGAAAGTAATGTGTGGGGTCTCTTTAGTTCCCAAATTTACTGGGTTGCATTTTTCTACCAGAACTACTGATTTCTCTTGATGGATGGCACTAAGGGAAATATTGAATCCCTCATCCTTTGGCACCTCAGAGAGGTTTTAACCATTGGATACGCCCTTTATTTTTTACTATTTTGGGATAAAAAAGTGGCACAATGTGGTTTTCACTTAAGGATCAAGACATTACTCTTAGATTTTCAATTTTGAGACTAAGAGATTTAATTGTTTCCCCATAGTACACATGCATATACAACACTATATCAAACCTTGATTTGTGATCTCCATACAGTAGATTATCCCTTAGTCCCATGAATTTTGAGAGAGCCTTATTTTTTTCGAATGTATCTAAGATCAATGGTCCTCGTTGGTCATAGTCAATGAGTTGGGGGTAAACGAGCTTTAGTTCAGTGACTTGGTTACTTGACTCAAATGACATGGTGGTGATCATGAAAAGAGAGGAATCCTTATCATAGAGGTCGGTTATATCAAATGTATAGTTATCTAGGGGTAGGCCAATAGATACTAGTAATTGAGGAGGAGCTTTGACTTCTTTAACAAGGGTATGCTTGCCAAGAATGGTTATCTTCTTAGGGGTACATTTGAGGCCAAGATTCTTAAGGCGCTTCTTAGGAATGATAGGTTCTAACAGGTCATTGTCATTTTGTTTGAGCTTCTCATTCTTGTTGTAGCCCCGGCCAAGTATTAACTGTAGTCCTTTATTGTTGCCCTCCATGGGAAGATCAGGTATGGGTCTTTCATCTCAATACAATAGGCTTGATACACCCTTTTCATCCACCACCTCTTTGCTTAGGTCTCTCCACTTTTTGAAGGTGGTAGGTTATGCTTTGAAGGTCTAAGATGTGTTGATTGGTTGTGGTTTTCAATGAGATCTAGGAGATTGAGGTAACTCTCCTATCACAAAGGCACTCTTCTTCAATTTATAGTCCCCACACCCATTATCTTGGATTATAGCCTTGACATTTGGAAGGCTCTGATTTATAGGTGTCTTTGTCTCAGAAGTGGAGGCTACGATGGATAGATTGACATACGAGGATATGGGTCATTCATCATTTTTTGGAACTTGGGGAATCTTGTAATATTTGGCCTCCAATTTTTTGCAATAATAGAAAGGCTCGGGGTGGCCATGGATCATGACTTCTTGATTTTGGTAAGGGAATTTTACACATTGGTGGAATGTGGATGTGATAGCTTGCATCCCATGGATCCATGGGTGCCCTAGGAGAATATTGTAGGGTAGGTCAAGGTCAAGGACCTAGCAAGTGGTTTCCATGATTGTTGGCCCCATTTGAATGGGGAGTTGGATGGTGCCTTGGGACACCCATTCTTGATCAGCGTAGGCCCTGATGGTGATATCTTTTCATTTTTCAATGACATCCTCTAAAAAGCCCATATTCTTTATTAGTTGTAGGGTAGAAATATTCAAACTCGCACCCCCATCCACCAAGACCCTTTTGACTTTGTTCTTACAGACCAATACTTCGAGGTGGAGTGCATGGTTATGAGATGGTTGGGTTGGGAGATCATGCTTAGAAAATGTAAGGAGATGTGGTGTAGTGATATGTCTGACTATAGCTTGAAATTGGTCTACATCAAGGTCAGTGGGAACATAGGATGTGACCAATGCCTTCTCTAGGATGTCCCTATGTGTAGGTGATATTTTAAGCAACTCCATGATGGAGATTTGGGTAGGAGTCTTTTTCAGTTGTTCCAAGACACTATAACCACTAGGGTTCGATTTCAAATTATCGAGTGGTGCCTTGGGTGGTGGTGATAGTCCTAGGATAGAAATTTTGTCGCTACGTGTGGTGACACCACACTCGGCTTAGGTCCTTTGATATTGGCAACTGTTACCCATTCATATAATGATGTGACAACATGGTCATAGATATGGTTCACATTATTGTAATTCTTTCCTTTACAATTGGTGTTCCCTTTATTGTGATCTAGCATCAGATTCATGTATATTTTGAGATCTTGATTCCTTGTTGGTTTCTAAATGGTTATAAATTTATTGTCAATGAGATCTTGGATCATATTTTTAAGTCTCATACAACTAGTTGGTGTGTGTCCCTTTATTTTTTGAAAGTCACAAAGGTGCTTCTCATTATACCATTGTGGTTTAACTTGAGGCTCTTGGTAATTTTTATAAACAAGGAGTGTGATGAGGTTTGGTTGCACTATTTGTTGCAAGATAGATTCAATGGGTTCCCCAAGTGGTCTATTTTCTTTTTTTGGTGGATATTTTTTCTTTGTGGGTGGTCCTCCTCAAGTATTCATGTTGTTGATTGCTTGATTGTTGGGTTGTTGTTGTGATGGGTTAGTTTTTGGGGTGTTTTATGTGTTGATTTGTGGTTGTGGGTATGCTTGTTGTGTATTCTACCTTGGAGCACTAATAACAACTTTGGAATCAATGACACCATCATTGGTGACGTTCTTGTTCTTATCCCACGTGTGAGGTTTATCGTTGTAACTTGTCGATGGTCGATTATCTTGGTACATGGGTGTGCCCCCTTGTGCTATAAGGGCTCTTTCAATGTTGAGAGATTTGGGGATTAGTTGGTCATATGTTGTGATGCATTGCATTTTTAGATGGAAGGACAAGCTCCCTTCAAGATTAGAGATGATGGTTCCAATTTGTTGTTCCTCTGACATGGACCATTTTCTTTTGCTAGCCTTAGATCACCATCATTGCAAGAAAGATGAAAATTTCTCTCCCTTAGCTTGTTTGAGGCCGAATAATTCTTCCAAGCTCACTTCCATGCCTAAGTTGGATGAATAGTTTTCTATGAATAAATCCACAATTTCTTGGAAGTTCTTGATTCCTGAAGGTGAGTGAGAGAACCATTCCATTGTTGTGCCAGCCAAGCTTTGGGGGAAGAGTTGCATTAGATAGGAATCATCATATGCCACTTCCATACAATGTACGTGAAACTCTTTGATGTGATCTTTAGGATTTTCATTTCCTCAATATTTGTCAAATTTTGGTATCTCAAAGCCTAGTGGGAATGGAACCATAGCAATGCTTCTATCAAACTGATAGGGGCAAAATTTTCCTTATGTGTGTGATTTCTTTATTTTTCCTGATTGTATGTTCTGTATTTGTTGTGAGAGTAACTTGACCTATGTGGAAAGATAATTTTTTGGATTAGGTGGTGGAATGTATATGTTTTGGGATGGTATGGTTTGTTGGGTGGTGGCTTGTGTGTTAAGGTTCAAGGAATTTTTCTACATGTTCGTAAAAGGTTTTTAGAAGCTTTGTTGTGTGAGCAAAGCTTGTTGGTATGCCTATTGTTGTTGTTGTGCCAACAATGCTTGTTGTTGGGCTTCTTCTTGTTGTTGTTGTGAGCCAATAGCACTTGCTATTGGGCCTGTTGTTGTGCTATTTTCTACTATTGTGCTATCAATGCTTGTTACTGTGTGTATTTTTGTAAGGCTTGTTGATAAGCTTGTTGTTGTAACAAGGCTTGTTCTTGTGCTTACTGGGCTTGGTATTAATCTTGTGCTTGGACTTGTGCCTATGCTTGTTGTTGTGCTTGTTGCATGGCTTGTTGTTGTATCAAAGCTTGGGCTTGGGCTTGGGCTTGGGCTTGGGCTTGGGCTTGAGCTTAAGCTTGTGCTTGTGCTTGGGCTTGGGCTTGAGCTTGAGCTTGAGCTTGTTGGGCTTGAAATGGTTGCAAGGCCTTTTGGTAATCTTGTTGTCCTACTTGCAATGTGATACTATATCGATTTGTTGCATTTGGATTCAGAGGTGGAGGTGGGGGATTTATGGGATGGTGTGAGATGATGTGACAAGAGGTTGTTGGGGTGTTTTTTGAGTGATGACTAGGGGTTGAGTGGTATATGATGGATTTGGATTGGTGGTTGATATGCTTAGTTTTTGTGAGACTAGATTTTGGGATGTTTGAGGTGTGGTAAATGATGTGATGATTGGTTGAGGGATTTGGGTTGATGCCACTTGTTGTTGCGATATCAATGGAACGTTTAGAGGATTTGGTATGATAGATGTGTTGATTTGATTTGTGCTTGGGGGGTTGATTGGATTTTATTGGTTTTGGATTGATGTGTTTAATGAATGGATTTGCCCCATAACTAGAGTTGGTGCGGATTATGTTGACAAGATAGGAAATGGTGGGAAGATTTGTGGTGTGTTACCTTGTGGAAGTGAGGATGAAGCATTGAAAGTACCCACTTGTCCAAATAAATCCACTTGTCCTTGGGAGATGTTGGGATTGTATCCTTGTGTATTAATGGAGAATGTGGGGGTGGCATGGAAAGTGGATGATATGTTTGAATCTTGGAAGACAAGTGGCACATATGGATGCTTAGGGTCTTGTAGGATTGTGTTTTGCAACCCAATACGATGTTGGCTTCCAAATTTTGGTTGTTGACAAGTGGGTTCCCTTGAATGGCTTGGAGTAGTGAACTCCCCTTTCTGATCATAGGTTGACTTGCATCATGAGATGATGATGGTTGATTAATCATGGGTTGGATGATGTTTGGGAATGAAGGTGAAAATGATGTTTGTGGAATGTTCCCCAAAGGTTGTTCAACAACGGTGCTCACATCAAAATCGGAAGGGAGTTTAGCCCATTCTTTTGCCAATGCCAGCATGTACTGGGTAGGATTTAGCCTCATGATTGTGTTGACAAGTTTGAGTTTAAATATTTTGAACTAGTTCAAGTATTTCATCTTGGGACATCTCTTTGAAGTTATTCCTAACATCTTCCACTTAGTAGCCTCCCTCTTGAGGATCTTGAGGTATTTGAGAGGGATTAAGTGGAGGGTTGATAGATACCCTAGGGTTGAATTTTGTTTTGACTTAAATCACTTGAGGTTGATGTTTCTTTGTTTTTCTCCATGATCTTCTTGTGTTGTGACCTTGTTTGGACCATAAAATTGGGATCAAATTTTAGGAATATGGGAGGTGAACCTCTAACTCCTTTGGTTGATCTAAACTTTAGGTACAAAAAGAAATTCTAGGATGTTTAAGGATAAAATGATGATGATGTGATAAATGAAGGATGAATGGTATGGATATTTGAACTTTTGAGAACTTTGGATCAATACTAGACCTTATTTTTTTGATTTTGATTGGTTTGATTTGGATAATGGATTTATAGATCCCAAGATGTTAGATGTGATCTTGGGGTGAACTTGTCCAAGAGGGGTGCTAATTTAACTAAATGTGTGAGAAAGGATTCGTTCCCACACACCTATCCAAACAAGATTATTTTGATTTTGATCTAAGGATTTACAAAAAGTCTAGCATAGATGATTTTTCTGAAGTTCTAAAAGTTGCTTGTGAGATGGGTTTTGGTAAATGTTGTGATAAATGGAAGTTTTGGTTTTCTCCTAGATGAACCTAAAAAGAGTTTATTTATAATAACAAGGTTTTGGAGAACATGCTATTCCCTATAAAGTGTTTCAAAATGGATAGGGTTCATATTGAACATATATGTCTAGATTATTCAATGGAATAAGTCTATAAAACCTTGTTACCTTCTAGCTTATCTTGTGGTACTATCTTAGGTTACACCTTCTAATGTATATTCTTATAGTATTTTGAGTATGATACCTAATTTTGAAGTGACGGGTTGTAGACTTTGGAATTTTGAATTTCTAGGAAATCATGAAGACCAACACATGTGTGGGGTTCAATTCTCTTTTTATCTTGATTAAATGGATTCTTTTTACCACATCAAATCATCTTTTCTTTAAATTCCAAACTAAATTTCTATGTCTTAGCTCCTCTTCATTCCACAAGGTCCATTATGTGAAAATCAAAGATTCAAGGCCATAGTTTCCCTAGGTTGACTTTGAAGAGAGTAAATTGAGATATAAAATCCCTAGGGACAAGCAATAATAATTGGACCTTTCAAAGATATTCACTCTTTCCAAAGGTTTTGAAATTTTGATGATTTTTTATTGTTTGTTTTAATGTTTGAGATCCAAGCAATGTGTTTGACTTGCAAAAATGCACAATCCTAGGCTTCAAAGATACTACTTGTTGAGTCCCCACTCAGATTTCTCCAAACACTAAGATAAAGCAAACAACTATATATTTGGTGACACTAGCTCCCCTCCATGGCACACACTTCTTGGGACCACCAAATCTCAAAATCTTGAAGACCCAAAGATCCTAAGGATTTTCTTGTTTCAACTTTGAATAGTACAAATGTGGGGCAGCTTCAGAATGACCATTCCTGCACCAACAATCATAAAGGTTTTTGGTCACTAAACAATTGGTTTAGAGCAAGGGCTTTCATTGAAGGTGACAATACATGTGGCAAGATTAGCTCAAGATTATGGTTAATCAAGAGGCCTCCAAATCCATTCCTAAGAAGAAATTTTTAACGTATCACACAAATACTAGGGGTGACACTTGTCGATATGACACATCCGCACCTATTGTTAATGACTTTCATCACAACACATTTTTATATAGCGATTGAAAGATCTTGGATTTAGCTTGGTACCACTTGGGTTGTTCCCTCCTTTCAAGGCGAGGAGGTAGGCCATCTAAAGATAAATAAAAGCAAGGAAGTACATTTGTAGTTTGACCACCTATATTGCGTGAAGTGCAAAGAGGGAGCACACACAATGCCTTTTCCTCACACTAGCATAGGGTTCATTTTAGATCCAAATTGAAAGATGTGGGTGGTTATACAAATGTTAAGATGTTTTTGATTCTCAAGATCACCAAATCGCATGAGAAGAGCATACACACTTTAGACAAGTTGCAAACCACAAACAAAGAAGGTATAAGTTATTTTTAATTCCCGAAAGTAAAGATGAGTTTATTTTAAGCACCAAAAGCTAAGTGTGAGTTTTCCTTGTTCAATTTTATCCCATATAGCAATATCTAGTAATTTTCTAATGTCCAATTTTAGCCCAACTTGAAAATCTTAAGTAGATGGTGTTGGATAGGACAACTAAGAAGGGAGTGAATCAGTTGTCATATATTATACCCTTCAATTCAATTACCAGAACTAATACATAAACTACTTAAGTGATTAGTCATCAAATACCAATGAAGAAACTCAAATCCAATGCACAAACACAATAACACCAGATTTATGTGGAAAACCCAATGAGGGAAAAACCACAACGAGGATTAACTCACACTATAGAGAATATCAAAAATGATTACAAAAAGGCTCACTACTTGAGATAAGGCTCACTACCTACAATAAGGAATCACTGTCCAATAAGGCTACAACCCAAAGGGCTCACTTCCATAGAGATACAAAATATGGCTAACTGCCAGAATACAAAAGTTAAGGCTTACAACCAAAAGTGTGAACTGATAGAATACACCTTACTTGTGTAGAGTTCAATTTAGAATGAAGCTCTATATAGGTAGTACTACATTTAAGTGATCGCTCAATAATTCTGATTTGATCATACACTTTATTATCTTTGCTTGCTTCTCTTACTCTACTCTGTTGTACTCTCTCTTTCTCTTTCTTGCTATCACGCTCTTTTCTTATCTCTTTTTCCATCTAAATTTTCTTCCTAGAGAGTCTCTATATATATGTATGTATATCTTGTTTTTCAATTAGGTCAACTTTATATAAGGTTAACACATTGCTTATGTCATCCAAAAACATCCATAAGACATAGTCCACATAAAATATTGCACACACTGAGTCGGCCAAGATCTTCGAATATCTGAATCATATCTTGTCTTCACTATAGAAACTAGACCTAAAAACCAATACACCAAACCATCTATAACGGTCATCTTTGATAGGAAATAACTTCTGGTAAATAACTCATACATTCAATAGTGTGTCAACATCAATTACAACCTATTGACATTAATGACAACCATTTGATGCAAGCTTCGACTTACAACAATCTCCCCCTTTGTCATTGATGGAAACACAATATGTGAAAAGCCAAAAACAACAACCTTTGTAATTATTTTGGTGAGATGAAATGAATTTTATTCTTTTCACATGCTTCCTCTCCCCCTTTGACATCAATGACAAAAAAAATCTATCTCCTCCTTACTTCAAAATTTTCTACAAAAACAGTCTTCAAAAAGGATATCAAAAATGGTTCTTTACCTCAATCCTTCTCCCTTAAAATATCTCCTTGTATTTTTTTTCAGTTGTAGAAGACATGTCTTCCAAGAAACCACTACCAACCTGATGTTTAAACAAATACTATTGTTCTTTTCTATTAAATCAATTGTTTCTAGAAGAGTATCCGGAATAGCAATATTTTGTGCATTATTCTCAGCTTCCACCAGGAGACTGGAAAGTTGTTCCAATCTCAACTCAATTATTTCTTTAACTTTCCAAAAGGTCTTCACAATACCATCCCTTTGTACCATAATTACTACAAGTTCAAATTGTAAGGATTTGATCCTTTTCTTTTGCGCTCCATCCTTGTCATTAAGGATATCATATGTTTTTCCAATAGAATTTAGTTCACGCTCAATAGCATTGATTTTTGCTTTGTAGTTTCCAATAGTAGTAAGCCATCGGAGACAATACCTATACACACTATTTACACTCTTGATGTAGGTTTTCAATTCATTTATGCTCTCAGTCAATTTATTCTATGCATTTCGGCATCTTTCTTCCATGGCTAATTGAATTTCGTCTTTTTCTATTGTTTCAAAAGGTGACTATGCCTTTAGCCTTTCTTCAATCTACTCAATCAATACTTTTGATAAAGCACTTGTCACGTCACTCAGGTTAATATCATTATGAATTATGTAAGTAGCCATGGCATCTATAATCTCATCCTGTTCATATGATGGTTGTAACAACCATTCATCTCCAATTGTCTTCAGTCCACCAGATTACTCAAGATTCTTCAACACCTTTTCCTTATTAAAGTCTTCTTCATCATCAGTTGATGCCAAATCAATTGCTTCTGTAATTTTATTTATTTTCTTCTTCCTTTTCCTCTGACCTCAACTTCTTTATTTCCGGAGGAGAACTTGAGATAATTCTTCTTGCTTTCCTCTTTCTGGAGGAGGATCCCACTTTAGACATCCCAATCGGACTGGAAATCATGCCAAAACTCCATACAATTTTTTTTCAAAGTATTCTTTACAAACCTTTTCTTTTTTTGCTAGACATTCCAGATATTGATAGACCTGCTTCTCAACTGGTATAACTAGCTTCCACACAATATTCTTTTTCAATAGTAACGATTTCAGAAAATACATCATCAAACATATAACCAAAGATCCAAAATGAAAAGGGTAATTTTCATTCTTTGTCATAGTTATATTCTCCATTAATTGATTCCTCAGTAACTCACACAAATCAAAATCCTCTTTCTTCTCAACCATTTGATGTGCAACATAAACGATAATCGCCAAAGTAGAGCCTTCCCTATTTTTGAAATAAATATAATATGAAATGTCATATGTCACATACCTTGTCATTAGGTTTATTATAGTATGAATTAGAAGTGTCCTTTGATCTCTTGTTACCCCATTTAGGGCTTCGACCTCCTTGTTCTTTACTAACTTCTTGACTGGAACAAGTCAATTTTTGCATAATCCTGTTATTGTTGCAATTACTTCCTTCGTGATCTCATAGGGTTTTTCGAAGATCATTTGATCACCTTGAATTATGCTTAAGATAAACTGAACAATGTCCACATTCAAAAAGTACAGAAATTTTCTCCAAATGCCTAAGCCCTTATGCCCTAAATTCTTGATCATTTGCATTTTCTCAACTGAAAGAGAAGTCTCAAAATTTTGATTTTTTTCATGATCAAATTCATCAATTTGTAACTTACTCAATTTTTCAATTTCATTGCTGCACAGATTAAATACCACCATTGCCTTCGACTCCATTGTTTCAACCTTTTTCTCCATTATTCCTTAACTCGTTCACTTCATAATAAAATGACTACTCAATCTTCCTTATTTAACTTGACGATTTTAGGGTTTCATCATAAAAGATAATGTATTGGTTGTGACATCATCATCTATACTTTAGTATGTCAATACCTTCTTTTTCCAAAGTTGTCAGATCAATTTTACATTTATTGCCTTTTCAGCTTTTAAATTGACAGCTATCTTTGAGAAACACTGTGACCCAAGAGAGACTCCGCAAATTTCTTGATTTGCATCTTTTCTGTCAAAATTTTCTTCAACACCTTCAAAATAAAGATTCACATCACATATCCATGTGTCTTCACATGACACCTCATATATCAAGGGTTTTCTAGATTTTTCTGTGAATGCTCCCCCTGAAACCATTACTAGGTTTAGTCCTTAGAAGAGGTATCTACACCAGATGCAGATACAAGGCCATTTGATTCATCCTTGTTCTCAAGTTCTTCCTTCTTTCTCCAAAATTTTCCATTTCTCTCCTTCTTATGGATCTACCTTGTTCATAGGCTTGTTCTTTTGTTCTAAATTTGATTTCTTCCCAACTTTGCTTCTGCAAAATTTTGAGATATGTCCTAGTTTGTTGCAAGTGTAGCACATAACATATCCAAGATCAAAAGAATTTATTTTTTCCTTTATCCTACACTAATTATCCTTGTGTCCAAAGATATTGCATTTGTAATAGTAGCCTTGAAAATATCATTTTTTTCCATTTGTATCAAAAAAAATTATCATCATATGGTTTCTACATATGGTAGCTCTATGTCCAAACTTGTTGCAACTATAACATTTTCCAGCAAGGAATCCAACATTTTGACTCATTCTATTATGTTTCATCCTACTTCTACATTTGGTTGCTTATGTCCAAATTTATTGCATGAGAAACAAAATCCATTAAAAGATGGGTACCTTTGATCTTTAGGTTGTTGGATGGGTATTATTCCGGTATTGATCCTTCGATTCTTGCCTTGATAAGTACTACCTTGAAATTTCCTTTGATTGTCCACTTTGTTGAAAACTAGATTAGTCTTTGAACTTTGTCCTTCTTCAAGTCCTAAACCACATTTATCCTTTGCAGGTTTCTAATATGAAATCAATTCATTGAGCATTGTGGAGCTTGTCTTGAACCTTTCTTCATGAGCTTTCACTTTTTCCATATCAGCTTTAAGGGTTACTACTTGTTCAAGCTTATCACATTTTTTTTTCTTTTGATTGATAATTTCTTTTAGGCATCCTTCCTCTACCTTTCTTTGTTTAATTTCCAATTTCAAATTCTCTTCCACTCTTCTACTTTCTTCAAGTTTCATCCTTAGATTTCTATAGTCTCCTTTGCTTCCTTTAGTTCCTAGTAAAATTCTTTATGTTTCAACTTGAACTTTTGGATCTGATTTCTTAGTTTCTGAATGCGTTCCCCTACTTGCTTAATATTTTCTTTTAGGTCTTCATTTTCAGACTCTAAAGTCTTTATTCTTAATTCTTCATCTAAGTTAGATCCATTCATCATTTGGTTCAATCTACCAAGATCTTCTTCAAGTTTTTAAACTTATTCCAAAAGACCAAGCTCTGCTACCAATTGTTGGATAGGACAACTGAGAGGGGGGGTGAATCAGTTGTCATAGATTATACCCTTTAATTCAATTACCAGAACTAATAAATAAACTACTTAAGTGATTAATCTTCAAATTCTAATGCAAAAACTCAAATCTAATGCACAAACACAATAACACCAAATTTACATGGAAAATCCAATGAGGGAAAAACCATGGTGACGATTAACTCACACTATAGAGAATATCAAAATTGATTACAAAAAAGCTCACTGCCTATAATAATGAATCACTGCCCAACAGGGCTACAACCTGGAGGGCTCACTACCACAGAGATACAAAAGATGGCTAACTACCAAAATACAAAAGTTAAGGCTTACAACCAGAAGTGTGAAGTGATAGAATATACCTTACTTGTGTAGAGTTCAATTCCGAATGAAGCTCTATATAGATAGTACTACATTTTAGTGATCTCTCAATAATTCTAATCAGATCATACACTTTATTGTCTTCAGCTATTTCGCTTACTCTGCTCTTATGTACTCTCTCTTTCTCTTTCTTGCTATCATGCTCTTTCCCTATTTCTTTTTTCATCTAACTTTTCTTCTCGGGGAGTCTCTCTCTATATATGTATGTATATATTGTTTTTCAATTAGGTCGGCCTTATATAAGGTTAACTCATTTCTTATGTCGGCCAAAAACATCCATAAGACATAGTTAGTCCACATAAAATATTGCACACACTGAGTCAGCCAAGATCTTTGAATATTCAAATCATAGCTTGTCTTCACAATAGAAACCAGACCTGAAAACCAACACATCAAACCATTTATAACAATCATCTTCAATAGGAAATAACTTTCAATAAACAACTCATACATTCAATATTGTGTTGACATCAATGACAACCAATTGACATTAATGACAACCATTTGATGCAAGCTTCAAATTCCAACAAATGGTCAATTTTAAGCCCAAAGTAGTGCTAGTTGGTCTTAAAATAGAAAATTAAAAAACAAGTAGAATTAAAAAGCTTAAGCTATTACAAAGAGCATTAAAAAATGCTTTTGGTTCTTCAAACTTGTTTTCCTCTTTAATCTACAAAGGCGACGTTGGGAAACAAGGGTGACGCTCTGTGGTCCAACAAAGGCAATGCTAAATACAAAGGTGACACTCTAGTAAAAATAAAGGTGGCACTCTGCAACACACAGAGAGCACAAATATGACACTATAACATAGGCGACGGTCTGTCAGAAAGCAGAAATTAGCAGCTTGGTTGAGAAGATAGAGGTGGCACACTTGCAAAGGCAATGTGATAGAACATTCAAAGGCAACACGATGTGGAAAATGTGATGTTGTAAATGGAGGTGGCACTTTATGTGCAAGAAAAGGCGGCATTGTATACAAAAACGGTGTTGTATAGAGCAATGGTGCCATTGCCTTCCTATAGCTACAAAAACATCAATTTTCAAGCCAATTTGTCAAATTAAAAAAGGTTATTCCTCCTTCTAGCACCAAAATGTGAATTTATAATCTGTAATTAGCTAATAAGAGACAAACAACAAGTTTAGTCATGTTAAAAATCCAAACAAAGCATTCCCTACGAGATTCTCAATCAAACAAAAACAAGAAAACATGGTGAAAACATGAAATAAAACAAGACAAGAGCATGTAATTCTATCTAACTTGATCAAACCTCCATCCCATAGGGGGATTGGTGCTCCTTTGATGTGGAAAGAAGCCCTTTCCCAATCCCTTTGATAAGCTCAAATGATGTAGATGATTCCAAGTATGAAAATGATGCCAAAGTGTGATAAAAACTAGCTAATGATATGATGAAATGAGTGAGAAATTCATTTAGTAAAGTTGCTTGAGATTGTGGATCCATTTCAAGTAGAAGAGGCTTCTACTTATAGGACTCAAGGGTTTAAGAAAAGGTAAAATTGGTGAATGTGGGATTAAAAGGAGAGCCAATAGGAATGTGACACTTGTCAGAAGGCTAATGGTTGGAGGTGGAGCACATTTTGGGGAATGTGTGAGTAAAGAGGATGTAAGAGAAGTTAATGAAAATGGTTGAGTGTAAGATAATTTGGGTGAGGATGTAAGAGGAGTGAATTCCCTTGTAAGAGACAAGATGGCATGTAAGAGGGAGTAAATTCCTTTGTAAGAGGCATTTATTGGTGTGTAAGAGGTTTTGTTGGGATGTGGTGTTGTTGATTGTTGTCATTAATGGTTGGCATTGATGTCAACATATCTTGGTTGATTGATTAAGGTTCAGTTTTGATACTTTGGTGATCTGGATTGGCGTGCTCTGGATGTTGTATTGTGATGATCTATCTTTGGTCATGCTTGTCCTGGTTCCATTCATTTTGCAACATAATGAGATACATTCTTATGGGTCTGAACCAATCTGGAAAGTGGTTAGCGTGCCCTAGAACTTTGTTTGCATTATAACATGTATATTTTATTCTTTGGTTCCCAATATCATGGTTAATAAGTAGCATGTTGATTTGAGCGAGGAAGTTTTGTATGGTCCATGTTTCATTCCTTTCCACCACAGGAATGTTTTGTGGTGACCTAATTCAAATTGTGTTTGGATGACTTAGGATATTATGAAGGCATGGATTGGTATAAATAAAAGTTGATTATGTTCTATGAAAGTAAGTGTGGTGAATGTGAATCAAAAATCCAGATATTTTTCGAAAGTATAGAACCAAAGGCAACAAATAGTGAAATTTTATCCGGTGTCATCATTAGTGACAATTACTTCTGTAGTGGATTCCCTCTCATCATTCTTCTAGCAGTGAGTTGTTTTTTGTTGGAAGTGAGCCTTTCTCTTTTGGCAGTGAGCCTTTCTCTTTTGGTTGTGAGCCTTTTTATCTTTGGTTGTAATAGCTGAGAAGTGATCCCACCAACACTGAGCCTTACTTGTAGTGAGAAATTTGGCAGTGAAGCTTTGTAAAAATCACCTTAACTGGTGTCAACTTAACCTATGTTTTATAATTGAGAATTAGCATTCTTCGTGGTTTTTCCCATCTTGGGTTTCCATGTAAATTTTGGTGTTCATTATGCATGGTGTTGTTATCTGCTTTCATGTTCATATATGTTAGATCATTATCTAATTGATTTAAGTTTGCTCTAGATTAATTAAGTTCAAGAAAATTGTTTTATAATAACTGATTCACCCCCCCTCTCAGTTATCCAGACTATTCAACAATTGGTATTAGAGCTTTAGTTCCTCAAAGAAGAGCTTAACCGCTTGGGGTAGATTTGATGGCGCACAAACTAACAATTCCTATGTTTGATGGATCTAACTAAAGTTTTTGAAAAGTGCAGATGAGAGGTTACCTGATTTCTCTAGGGTATAAAACTTGGAAAGTTGTTGAGACAAAATATGTTGAATCAGAAAATGGTCCTTCTTCTGCAGATGAGATTTCAACCTATGAAGAGAATGAAAAGACAAGGTATGCAATCTTTAGCGCTTTATCTAAGACTGAGTTAACAAAATTTATTTCATTGGACATTGCTTATGATGTTTGGGAAAAGTTGAAAGAAATATATAAAGGAAATGATAGAGTCAAATTATCAAAGAAGTTGACAGCTAAGCACATATATGAAAACTTGAGAATGGAAGAAGGTGAGGATATAGAAAGCTATTTTCAAAGAGTTGACAGTGCAGTAAATGAAGTCAAAATTCAAGGAGACACTCTAATAGATGAATATGTTATGGAGAAGATTCTGATGACCCTACCAAAGAGCTACAGTGACAAATCTCATCTATTGAGGAAGTCTATGATCCAAAGAAATTCACCAAAGAGCAACTATTTGGAAACTTGATTGTTTTTGAGATGAGGAAGTTTGGAAAATAAAAGGAGAAATCTAAAACAACCTTCAAAGCCACAAAAATAGAAGAAAATTCAGATAATGAAAGTTCAAATGAGTTGGAAGCAAACTTCATAAGGAAATAAAAGAAAGGTATCGACAAGTACAAAGGTATGTTGCTCCTTAAATGCTTTAAATGTGGAAAGATTGGTCATTTAGCAAATAAGTGTTCAGAGAAAAGAACAAGGCAAAAATTTAAAAAGATCAATAAGAAAGCCTATTATGTTAATGAAAATGCCAGTATTTTAGACGATGAATCAGATCATGAGGATTGTTTATTTTTGGTGGAAAAAGATGAACCTAGTGTAGACACTGAAAAATGTCCTAAAGTCTACAAGCAACATTTTTCCTTAGTCATCATCCTCTAATAATTAAATAATTTTAATTATTTAATTATTCTTGATCATATTCCTTTATTAATTAAATAATTATTTAATTATTTAATTAATCCACTTTCTAATATTTATTCTATCCTGATCAATTAAAATAAATTAATTGCGTCACTAATACCCCTTTCTTCAATAATTAGATAAATCATTATTTATTTAATTATTGATATTTCATCACATATCCATAGTCAGATAATAATTATTATTTGACCTTTTATTCTTCTATAATTAAATAATTGACAAAATTATTTATTTATGTGTCTTTCTTCTCCTTTAAATAATTGATCCATTATCCATATTCAATTTCTATTTCTTCCTTTAATTAAATTTATGAATTTAATTAAATCTCCTTTTTCATTTCCTCCAAATAAATAATTTAAAATAAATTATTTATTTGCCACTTGTCATCCTCTTCCATTTTCGAATAAATTATTTATCCCTCTATTTTGGTCAAAGATCCCTTGTCATTATTTCATGTCATAGTCTGCATGTCCTGCATGTTTGTCATAGCCGTCAGGCATCATAGTCGTCGGCGTCATATCTTTTCCATGCATGGCATATTCTGGTGGCATCAATTCTCAACCATAGATCTTGGCATCTTTCTAGAAACTCGATCTTGGCCATCCATTTCGTAACTTCCCTCTCATGAATCCTCATCCGTTGATCTTAGAATCTTTCTAGAAGATCAATCTCGTTCGTCCATTTGAATGGTTGTCTATAAAAGCAACCCTTCCCCTCCATTTTGAATTTAACAGCTAATTATCTCCAACTTTCTTGCTTACTATTTGCAGGTATTTGCACAACTTCAACAACAAATCTGAGGGCAATATTGGCATAAGAAGAAATAGGAGAGACAAGAGAAAGAATCAACTTCAAAGGGGAGTGTTTTATTTCATTTGCTTTCATTTTGATTGCTCTCTTTGTTTGTATTCTCTTGTTTAGATTGGGATAATAGTTTAGAAGTGTTGGTTGTCACTTAATCTATACTATTTGATTTTCCCCATTCTTACACCTAGATTTGATATCTCTAATATTTTTCTGGAATCTAATGATAACACTGAAGCTACATTATTTGTCAAAAGAAATAGAGATGAATGGTTGATTGATAGTGGATGTTAAAATCACATGACCGATAGTAAAATTAAGTTTGTGAAACTTGAGAAATATGATGGAGGTTTTGCTAGATTTGGAGATGATAACACAACATAGATTTTGGAATTGGTTCTATTACCTTTGATGGGAAACATAACACTGACAATGTTTACTATGTGAAGGGTTTATATCATAATCTTTTGAGTGTTGGATAGACATGCGAGAATGGCTATAATGTTGTATTTCAGGATGATGGTTTTGAGATTCAAAAGAGCTCTGGAACTGTTATTGCAACAGGAAAAAGAACAAGTGGGAATATATCAACTGGAAGGATCTACAAAGAGATGCTTATTTTCTCAAATAAATGACAGTTGGCTCTAGCACTAGAGGATGTGTCACATCAACTTCGATAATTTGGCAAGGATAAGTTCAACAAGAGCAGTCAGAGACTTGCCAAGACTGACCAAACCATACAACATTATCTACAAAGGATGTCAAGAAGGAAAGCAAAGCAAAGAAACATTCTAAAGAAAAGAAGAATCCTCTACCAATTTGTTGGACCTTATATACACTGACCTATGTGGTCCAACCAAAACAAGAAGCTTACAAGGTGAGAAATATTTCATGCTTTTAATAGATGATTATTCTAGATTAACCTAGGTTGTATTCTTAAGAGAAAAATTAGAGGCTTTAAAAAAGTTCAAGATTTTCAAGGCAAGAGTTGAGAATGAAGTTGACAGAATAATCAAGTGTTTAAGATCTGATAGAGGAGGAGAGTTTAATTCTGATGAATTCAACAAGCTATATGAGAAACATGGCATTAAAAGATAGCTATCTGCCCCTAGAATACCACAATAGAATGGTGTCCTAGAAAGAATGAATCAGACAGTTCAAGAAGCAGCTAGAACAATGATCCATGAAGCAGGTTTACTACAGGTCTATTGGAGAGAAGCAATACACACAATAGTATACACTCTTAACAAAGTACTATTCTAGAGGAAATATGGAAAGACATCATATGAGCTATGGCATGGAAGAGCTCCCATAGTAAAGTACTTCAAAAAAATTGGAAGAAGGTGCTACATCTGGAGAGATGAGGACAATCTTGGAAAGTTTGACAGTAGAGTTGATGAAGGCATATGTTTGGTTTACTCTACAAGAAGCAAGGTGTATCAGTGTTACAACAAGAGACTGAACAAGATAGTTGAAAGTGTGAATGTGAAAGTGGATGAAGATGTTCAAATAAATCCTGGCAGGCATATTGAATACGAATCACATAACCCAGATGATAAAGAAGAGAAGGATAATAAAGAAGAAGAAGAGACAAAGGAGGCTCCGAAAACTACAACCAAAACTCCAAGATATGTACATAGAAACCATTCAGAAAATTAGATTATTGGAAATAAGAATAAAGGAATCATCACAAGAAGCAAAGTTGCTCAAGAACAAGTATTATTATGTTTACTCTTGGAAACTAAGCCAAAGACTGTGGAAGAAGAATGCAATGAAAGAAGAGCTTGATCAGATAGAGAAAAATTAGACTTGGGAAGTTGTGCCCAGACCGGCAAACAAAAATGTAATTGGAACAAAGTGGGTATTCCAGAACAAGCTGGATGAAATGGAAAGGTAATGAGAAACAAGGCAAGATTGGTTTACAAAGGTTACAATCAGATTGAAGGCATTGATTTTGAAGAGACATATGCCCCTGTTGCTCAGATGGAAGTGATTTGGATATTCCTGGATTTTGCAAATTTTAAGGATTTCAAAGTCTATCAAATGGATGTAAAATATGCATTCTTGAATGGAGAACTAAAGGAAGATGTCTACATTAGGCAACCGAAGGGATTTAAGTCCGGAAATGACCTGGATGTTGTTTGCAGGTTGAAGAAAGCTTTATACATATTGAAGCAGGTTGTTAGAGCCTGGTATGGCAGATTGGACAAGTAATTGATTGGACAAAGATTTCAAAATAAATCTGTTGACAATAATTTATACTACAGAATTCACTCAGATCAAATGTTGATTGTTGTGGTTTATGTCGATGACATAATCTTTGGAGGAAATGATGATTTGTGTAGAAAATTTGCAGAAGGAATTCGAAATGTCTATGATAGGTGAGTTAAATTTATTCCTTGGATTACAAGTAAATCAAAACAACAAAGGAATCTTTATTTCTCAGTCCAAGTATACCAAAGAATTATTAAAGAAGTTTGGATTAGAGAACTACAAACCGGTTTGTACACCTATTGTTATTAGATGTAAGTTGACAAAAGAAGATGATTCACCTAAATTTGATGCAAGTATCTACATGTCAATGATTGAAGGATTGTTATATTTGACTGCCACTAGACCAGACATTATGTATGTTGATTGTCTAGTAGCTAGATTTCAGCAAGAATCGAAGGAATCACATGTTGTTGCAGTAAAAATGATCTTTAGATATTTGAAGAGTACATAAGGTATTGGGTTATGGTATCCAAAGGACTCAAATTTCACCTTGACAACCTATACTGATGTTGATTGGGTTGGATGTGTTGATAACAAGCGAGCACAAGTGGTGGAGCTTATTTCCTTGGCTCGTGGTTGGTTGCTTGGTCAAGCAAGAAACAAGATTCTATATCTTTATCTACTGCCGAAGCTGAATACATTGCAACATCATCATGTTGCACTCAGGTACTATGAATGGAACAAACGTTGAAGGAAATTGGCATATCATTTGATGAATCGATCCTAATTATGTGTGATAATACCAATGCAATAAACATTTCCAAGAATCTGGTACAACACTCCAGAATGAAATATATATCCATTAGATATCACTTCTCGAGAGAGAAGGTATTGGAGAATGAGGTAAGACTTGAATATGTACCTATAAAAGAGTAGGTTGGAGACATTCTCACAAAAACCATTGAGAAAAGATACTTTTGAGTATCTCCAATAGAAGTTAGGGGTTCTGCCCCCTCCAGGTCTACAATAATTTACACCAGGGTATGCATTAGTCCAAGGTATTAAATGCTCGCTCTTATCTAGATCAATGCTTGGTGGCTTCCTCATAGGGGGAGCAGAGTAAGTTTTTCAGGGGGATTTTTTGCCCTTTGTCTTTGATGTCAAAGGGGGAGAAGAAAAGAGGTTCCTTGATGATGTTGATGTTGTTGTTGAGTTTTTTGGTTTGTCGTTGATGAGTGTTGCCATCAATGAAAAAGGAGGAGATTGTTGGAATGTGATGTTGTTGATTGTTGTCATTAATGGTTGTCATTGATGTCAATATATCTTGGTTGATTGATTAAGGTTTGGTTTTGATACTTTGGTGATCTAGATTGGCATGCTCCAAATGTTGTGTTGTGATGATCTATCTTTGGTTGTGCTTGTCCTGGTCCCATTCATTTTGCAACATAATGAGATACACTCTTATGGGTTCAAACCGATCTGGAAAGTGGTTAGCGTGCCCCAAAACATTGTTTGCATTGTAACATGTGTATCCTATTCTTTGGTTCCAAATATCATGGTAAATAGGTAGCATGTTAATTTGAGCAAGGAAGTTCTATATGGTCCACATTTCATTCCTTTCCACCACGGGAATGTTTTGTGGTGACCTAATTTAAATTGTGTTTGGCAGACTTAGGAGATTATGAAGGCATGGATTGGTACAAATAAAAGTTGAGTCTGTTCGATGAAAATGAGTGTGGTGAATGTGAATAAAAAATATAGACATTATGCGAAAGTATAGAATCGGAGGCAATAGATAGTGAGATTCCATCTAGTGTCATCATTGGTGACACTTACTTCTACGGTGGATTCCCTTTCATTATTCTTCTAGTAGTGATCCATTTTCTATTGGCAATGAGCCTTTCTCTTTTGGTAGTGAGCCTTTCTCTTTTAGCAGTGAGCCTTTTTTTATCTTTGGCTATAATAGTCGGGCAATGAGCCCACCGCCAGTGAGCCTTACCTACAATGAGCAATTTGGCAGCGAGCCTTTGTAAAAATAACCTTAACCAGTGTTTTATAATTGAGAATTAGCATTCTCCATGGTTTTTCCCTTCTTGGGTTTCCTCATAAATTCTGGTGTTCATTGTGCATGGTGTTGTTATGTGCTTTCATGTTCATATATGTTAGATCATTATCTAATTGATTTAAGCTTGCTTCGGATTAATTAAGGTCAAGAAAATTATTTTATAATAATTGATTCACCCCCCTCTCAGTTATCTGGACTGTTCAACAAGCTTTTGGAGGGAAATTGAATGAAGGGGTGGTTGGGAGGAATATTCCTAGGAATATGCCATTGTGAGGATAAAATAAGGTAATTAGATAATTAAAGGGAATGAATTTCATGTGCAACCTAATTAGTTGACCATGGGTTTAGTTTGACCAAGGTCGAGTCAAAAGCTATAGAATGGGTAATGAGGATTAGGAGTTAATTAATTCAGAATTAATCAACTTGAGTGGGTTAGGGGGTTTATGACATTTGATTTAAATAATTTGATATATTAAATTAGATTAGAGGACTTTAGGGTTTTAATTAAATAAATTGATTTATTTAATTAAACATGATGAACATTAGTGAATTAATCTAATAAATTGCTTTATTTGATTAATAGTAGAAATGATGTTAATTAATCAGAATTAGATGCATAATGTCAGTCAGGCCTATTTGAGTGTCTACAAGGTGCAATTATGGATTAGATGGGCACAATTATGGCTTAGATAGGCACATTTTTAGCATAGGTAGGTGCATTTGTTGCACAAAGTGGCAAAATTGCCTAGAACCTTCAAAAAACCAAATTTGCTCTAGAAATTAAATTGTCATCCCTTTTGGCTTAGAATAATGCATTCAAACTTCAAATTATTGCAATTGTCCTATACTGGTGCAGGAGCACCTGGTTGCTTTCATGCCACCATGAGGCCTATTTATAAATAAATCTTTTAGGAAGGCTTATGGGTCATTTAATAAGGTCTCTCAAGACCATTTTGATGTGTTTATGTCACTTGTTAGGTGTTTTTATAGGTTGAGTGGTCATTGGTGTCAAGTTGCCAAGTTTTTTGTCATATTTGCAAAAAGTGTAAAAGATGCAAAATTGCTTGTAAAAGAATATGAAGGGTCAATTTTATGTAAAATTAATGTGTAAGGTCATGCAATACCATCTTCAAATTAATTTTGAGTCTTAAAAGGGGTCAAGTTGCAAAATGTGCAAAACATAAAATGTTGCAAAACATAAAATGTTGCAAAACATAAAATGTTGTCAAAATTGGCAAAAAGGCAAAATTGGGCAGTTTAAGGGTCAAGTAGGTGAAAAGTTAGTTTTGGTCGATTGGTTGGAGTTGGTTATGATTTTTAAGGCATAAATAAGCCTCTTTGGTTTTGAGGCAAGGGAGGAGGAATTGTATTTGAAGTTTTGTTATTGAAAATCAATGAAAACCTCCATTTTTCTTGTATTTTACTGTGAAATCTGAAGTTGTAGAGATTTTTACAGCTAAATACTTCTATACTTTCATGGGGAAGTCATTTGGAATGATTAATCTATGATTATACATAATTCTCATTTTTGTCTCACTCAATTTCATACAAATTTGAGTAAGTTATGGTGGTTTTATTGATTGCAACTTTCCATATTTCTCTGTAACATACATGTTGCAGAGAATTTTACATGTAGGTACAACCTCCATGAACTAAATATTATATGGTTGGATAGAGGAATTATTTAGCTTTATTTTGGCATTGGTTTGAGGTCATTTCATCAAATATCGAGATATGAACAAATTACTGAAAGTGGATCTGAAATTCCAGCAAACAAGGGTTTTGATACTAAATTGGTGATAAATTTGCATTCCACCGTGGGAAAATTCTAAATCTTGGTGAAAAGGTTAATTTTAACATATATTTTAATATTCCAAAGTTTTAGATAAAAATAATTAGGTTTTCTATGGAAATCATGATGCCCTAGTACTAAGTTTTGTGGAAAATCTGGTAAAGTAACAGTGAACAATGGATTTCTTTGTATTTTATTGTTGAAATTGACACTCTACTTGGGTATAGTGATTGAGAATGGTTGTAAAGGTGTATTGGTAGCCTTTTCTAGTTAACTATTGATGT
Organism: Sequoiadendron giganteum; assembly: GCA_007115665.2. Classification (NCBI taxonomy): domain Eukaryota; kingdom Viridiplantae; phylum Streptophyta; class Pinopsida; order Cupressales; family Cupressaceae; genus Sequoiadendron; species Sequoiadendron giganteum. The sequence continues at coordinate 338,146,123 of CM021106.1, read as the reverse complement.
ATTTAAGGTTTTGTGATCATTTGTGCACTGATCTAACCTGATAGATTTGTAACAGTCAATTCCTAGGAATCAAAGATGAAGGGTTTGAGTAGGTGCTTGTTGAAGTATCATGAGTTAAGTTTTGGATATGATCTAATCATGTTGTGTAGGAATTTTTAGACATGTATGAGACTTTGGTAGTGATGTTTGAGTTTGGAGTTTGAAGTTATCTTGTGTAGGTGGCCTAAAAGGTACTAATTGTTGGTTGGGATTATGTTTGCAGAGTTTGGGGTTTTGTTCATTGAAAGGCCATTAATTAGTGGTTTATTTGGATTAATCTGATAACTTTATGATTTCCAAGGTGGTTGAGGTTTGATACAAGATTAGGACTCTAATTTTTGTGTTGATGTTTGATGGCTTATGTGCCTTTTGGAATGAATAAGTGAGTAAAAGATGAGTACCCAACAAAGAAGATTCTGAGATTTTTCAAATGAGATTGAGATAGGAAATTTTATTCCTTTGTCTCTGCATCATATACTATGGTGCAATTATTTTGCATCTCAATGCAATTGTTTTGTCAGTTAAACAACTTGTTGTCATTAGACCTTACTGTCCTCTACATAGACCTATATTAAATAAAATTGATACCTACTATTTTACACAAAGTCAAACCTCAAATTTGATCATTCACCTTGCCCATTTTTTATTCACATATTTTAAATGGATTTAGACTTAGGTTCAAACTACCATATCTTCATTATCATCATTTTTTAATTCATTAAGTCTACCTAGATCTTATGTTCACCTTACTTTAGTTTGATATTTTACCTTGAAATTTTTCCTTCTCAAGGTAGAATATTGAGTTAGCTTATCCATGGGTAGTTTGGCTTATGATATTCTAAGTTAACCTATTCCACCATTCCCCAAATCTGTTGACTTTTGGACTCACAAGTCTAGTCCAAGATTTAACATATTTTATCCAAATCTTGATCATCATAATCATAAGATCTAGTTGCACTTCTGGTCGTATCCATCTCATTTCATCCATTCAAAAATTGCATTCAATTCAAAAGGTCCTAAATCGCTTATACACCAATACAAATAAGGTCACACCATCCATTCTACTTTGAAGAGTGAATTGTCATCCATTTTTACTCAAAATCACAAAATTGAACCTTAAAATTTCACACTTATTTATTTTTTCATGCACCTATTATATGCAACTATTTATCATAGCAAACTCAAAAACTCAATTTTAGGTCAAAACAAAGCATTGTTGCTGGATTGGTGCAATTATCCTAAAGTGTCACAATTGTAGCTTATATTGGTGCAATTGTAGCTTACATTGGCATAATTTCAATTTATATTAGTGCAATTGTAACTTACTGTAGCGTAATTGCAACACATAGTAGTGTAACTACAACACGAAGTGGAGTGGTGCAATTGTCTCAGAATGTCACACAACCAATTCTACTTTGAAAACTAAATGTTCATCTATTTTTCCTCAAAATCTCATAATTGGACCTCTTATTAGCAAAATTATCCTCTTGTAGCACAATTGCTTTATACTCCAACACAATTGTTTTGTTATTAGGGTGCTTACTATTACTAGATCCTCTAGTCCTACAAACCGACCTACAACAAACAAATTGAAGATCTAATAACATATACATAGTGTAGACATGGAAAATATACCGACACACTTGATCCTAATTACTAACATTGTTTCATCCTAAATCACCTTCTCAGCTTGTCATCACCTTTCACCCCTTAATTGAATAAATCATTATTTATCTGATTAAGTCATTCTTCTCTATTGATTAAATTAATCAATTTAATTTAATTAACCCTATGTCTCTATTTAATTAAATATTTCATTTTTCATCTTATTAAATTGAATAAATTAAACTTTATTTAATTTAATCTAACATCATCCCCTTTTAGTTAAATAAAATCAAAATCTTTATTTAATTAAAACCTAAACCATTTTCTTCTCAACTTTGATTTAAATAAAATCACAAAATCTAAATCAAATAGTCACATCAACTAATGTCCTATTAAATTGATCAAATTTTGATTAATTTAATCCAAATCTCTTAATTTCTCTAGATTTTGCCACTCGCACATGAAAATGCATTTAATTGATTTATTAAATCAACATTTTCTCTCAACACAGCATATTTATGGAATATTCCTCCAAGTTTGAAAATCCCTCCAAGTGGATTTGTCCTTCCAACAAAGTATTCGCTCTCCTCTTACATGTCCTTGTGCATTGAGCCAAGTGGCATTTAAGTCATTTTCTTTCCCTCTTCAACAAGTCATTTCACAAATTTTAAAATCCACCTAATATCATTTATTGGCTCATTCATCAAAATGTACACAACCTTCCTCCATTCACATCTTGACAAGTGGCACTTGGCCATTGGATGTTGAATAATCCCAAATTCATCCATTTTTCATCTTATTCTCTCAATCTCATCTATAAATAAGAGGTTTTCCTTCTCATTGATCATCCACAATTTGAGTAAACTTATTATACTCAATTTCATCTTCAAGCATATCTATTTTCATCTATTTTATCAAGATCTTAGCTAGGTTATGCAGATTTTTTAATCATGGAGCTCATTTGAATCTTCATCAAAGTGCATCACTCATCAACATTGCATCATAGGAGTTGGGAAAGGGCTAATTTCTACACACAATTGGCACCAATTCCCCATGGGATTGAGGATTTGCATGCTTAAATAGGATTTGATTACTCTTCTTGTCTTGTTCTTTATTTTCTTTCTATTTGAGCATTGTTAATGAATTTCATGGGGAATCCTTGTTTTTACTTGCATATGAATCTAACATTGTGTTTGTTTCTTATGTTTGTGCAGGTCTAGGATTGGGGTTCATATTTTGGCGCTAGGAGGGAAAATCTCAAGTTCTAATCATGTTTTTCTAGAAAATTCTATGTTTTTTTGTGCTTTTTGTAGGTTCCAAGAAACTCAGCCATTGACTGTCAAGTGGCGCTATATTGCATCGCTTAAATTTCCAAACTTCGTCGTTGCATCTCTTCCTACCTAAAAAGTTCAAATTTCAAACCCGACCGCTAACTTTCCAAAATACAAACGACGTCGCTGGACAAACAAAGCTGCAATTGCAGTCTCTATTTCACTGCAGAGCGCCACTCTCAATAATTAGCCGCGCTATATTACGTCTCTGTAGTTTCTAAACTCCGCCACACCTGTGAATTGCGCCACTGGGGTGGAGTAAAAGGGTCAAATTTGATTTTTTCTGACATGTGCTTTTTGTTTCTGACTTTTTGACTTCTAACCTGTTTGGTGTCTCTATATTTCTTGGCTTTAATTAGTCTTGAAGGTTGAGGCAAGGAGGGAGCAAAGAAGAATCTTTCACTATGACATCATTGTCTTATTGTACTAAGTGTTTTTTAACACTTTGGGAGAACTTATAATCCCTTCTTAAGAAATTGATTACCTTCATGCTTTTAGGTTCACTAAAGTTTCTTTTGGGCTCTAAAAAGAACACTTCAAAAAAATTCAATTCTTTGCAACAAAGGGCTTAAAAAGAACTTTAGGACAAACTCACTAGATTTGGTTTGAGGATTAACAATTGAACAAGGAAAATTCCATATTTCATTTTGGTGCACTAAAAAGAATCAAATCATTTCTTTGTGGACTTAAAATGAACAAGTGCTTCTTTGTTTTGTAATTACTTACCCAAAGTAATATCACTAAAAGGACGTATGCACTTCTCTCACGCTTTATAGCAATCTTGAGAATCAAAAGTCTTCTTTTGGTAATCTTGAATTGTGTAAGTGATTTCCTTCACATTTCATTTGGGATTAAAAAATTGAACCAATCTTGTGAGTGTAAGTACGACATATTATGAGTGTTCTCCCTTTGTTTTTCAACGAAGGTTGATCAAACTACGAGATACAATTGCTCACTTTTTTTAATCTCAGAGGGCCTACCTAGTGAGAAAAAGTAATCACCCCAGAGAACGACCCAACTGAGAACACACTAAATCCAAGCGACTTCAAACCGGTATATAAGTGTGGATTCTTGAAGAAAGTTTGAGAATCACAAGGATTATTCTGACGAGAAGGGCAGCAATGGTCTCTCACCGCATGGATGGTCCCCCACAAATGGAATGCCCGCATTAAAACCCTTGTTTAGCAAAGGCCAAAATCCTTAACTATTTGTTGGTGCAAAGGTCATGTCCTTTGAAGCCATCCCACGTAACATGCGGTTCTCTTGTTGAAATGAAAAGTATGCCATGGGAGATTCATGGGTACTGATGCTTGGCTGACCCGAGAAGTGAGTGCACTATAAGGGGGAGCCTGTGTGGTCAAACATCTAATCGTTCGCACTGAATATGTGTAGCTGGATTTATCCAAGTGGGAAGCCAACGAATATTATCTCTTCATCCTAGGATTGTACATGTTCTTGGAATCAAAAATACCTTGCTTGGGTCTTAAAACATTTGAAAACAAAACATTCACAAGATCTTCAAAATTTCAAACCCTTTGGAAGAAGCAAATACCTTTGACGAATTCAAGTGCTCTTGCTTGCCCTGGGGATTTCATCTTTAGAGGCTTCTAAGTATTTGGACTTGATCACAATTTGCTCTCTCTAAAGTCAACCTAGGAAACTATGCTCTTGAAACCTTGATTTTCACATAAGGGACCTTGTGGAATGAAAAGGAATTGAGACATAGACATTTAGTTTAAAATTTTAAATCAAGAAATTGTTTGTGGTAAAAAGAACTCATTAAGAAAAATAAGAACAATTGAACCCCACACATGTTCTCTTTCAAATGATTTCCCACAAAATCAAAATCCAGAAACCAAGGTTCAAAAGTCTTAGTCCAAAGGCTCGTGAAGAGCATCTTTCAAGGATTCATGAGGTAAGAGAAAGGTTGATTTATAACTTCTACAAGAAAGCTTCAAGAAACAACCCTAACTTGTATGAGTTTTATTATCTACAAAATCCTAATCTTTTTCAGAGGTTTTCTTTTCTCACATAGGAAGTATGGCATGTTCTTCAAAACCAAGGTCTTGTAAGAAGGAGTTTTATCTAGGTCGAGTCTAGGATAAAAATCAATCATTTTTCACCCATCTCTCAACCATCAAAATCAAACATCATCTCACCAACAAAATCTTGGAAACTTTTAAAACATCATTTATGCTAAACCTCTAGGAAAAATCAAAATCACCTTGTTTAGTTAGATATGTGTAGATGAATCCTTCTCCACATATTTGACCAAATTATCAATCCTTATGAACAAATTTACCTCTTGATAAAATCCAACATCTTGGGGTCTAGGAGTTCATTATCCAAAATCACTTTGTTTGACTTAACACACAATCAAATTATGCTCTTGTGTACGAGTTTACTCTAGGATAACACACCTTCCTAGAGTTTATAAGTTCATTATCCAAATCAATCAAAATCAAATCAAGCCCTAAATTTTAGCATCTCCCTTGAGGTTCTTCAAGAGATTTTATCATCCGTATCATCCATCTTTCGTTTTCATCATCACTTTGATCCTTAATTTATCCTAGTTCTTCTCTTTTTGTAGCTAACGTTAGATTAATTGATCTCTATTTTATGGTGCAAACAAGATCTCAACACAAGAAGAATATAGAAATCACCAAGGAAACAACAACTTCAAGTGATCTAAGTCAAATTGCTCCCAAAATAAATCTTGTTGGATCAAGAAATCCTCCAAAACATTTCCCTCTATCATTGCAAAATCCTCAGGAAGATGGTCAAGTATAGGACATCACTGGCAACATCTTAGGGATGACACAAGATGAAATCCTAGAGATGGTGTGAAATCCCAAAAATCATTGAATTATCAATGCTATGATGAGGTTATATCCCTCCCAATACATGCTTGAGTTAGCAAAAGAAGGGGATAAACTCCCTTCCGACTTGACGTAAGCACTATTGTGGAAAGACCTCTTGGGATCATGCCCTCAACCTTATCCATGCTCCCACTTCAAAGCGTCACTCAAGACATCCCACAAATCATAACATACATTGCTTCAACTTCGCCAATTGTTAACAAGGGAAGCACAATGCCTCAAGAGCTCCAAAAACATCCCCTTGTGAACAATCGGGAGTTGAATACAAATACCACACTAGATCAATCCATCCCAGTAAATCCGTTACACCCTTACGTTTCACATACATTCCATGATTTCGCCAATCCAACCTCTTATCATGCAACACCAAATTATCCTTTGGACATGCAAACCTCTCTCCCTACCTCACAAGGAGAAGGTGATTTGTTTGGAGCCAGAGGAATCTTTGATACATCATCATCACTTCAAGGGAGTGCACCACCTATCTTTCTGCCATTCCCATCTCTACCACTTACATCCACATCACCCCTTAGGTTGGGTCTTCCCCCTCTACCCGCCATCAATCAATCAAATTAGAACACTATATCAAATCCACCTATCTTGCCATTGATATTACAACAACAAATGGCGACCATCCAAGCGACCCCAACAACTAACACATCCACCATTCCTCAAATCTCCCAAAGCATGGTTTCCCAAGGACCAAGCATCTCGATCACACCATCCACAACCCAAACTCCGATCATTAACACGACCATTCCACTCATCCCTTCCCAATCCACCGCCACCACCGCCAAAACACAACATGGAAAATTCATTCACCATCGCATTACAAGATGCTCAACAAGCCGCCCATCAAAAGGCCCTCCAAAACCAACAAGTTGCACAGCTAGCTGCTCAACAAGCACAACAGGCATAGCAGGTTGCTCAAGCACAAGTTTTACTACAGCAACAACAAGCTACCCAAGCTATGTAAGCAGCTCAAGCCGCTCAAGCAACTCAAGCCGTCCAAGTCACACAAGCCGCACAAGTTGCTCAAATCACACAATTAATCCAACAAGTGCATGCTCAAGCCCGAGCCCAATATCAAGCCCACTAAGTGCAAGCGCAAACACAATATGAAGCACAATTGCAAGCAGCCTAGCAAGAAGCATATTAACAAGCCTTGCAAGATTATCAAGTACAACAGGAAGTGTCCCAACAAAAAGTCCAACAACAAGTGTTGTTGGCACAACAACAGCATGACCAACAACAAGCGTTGTTGGCTCAACAACAAATGTAGGCATTACTCGGTCAGCAAATCTTGCAACAAACTCCCACCAACATCCCACCTATCAATCCAACACCTCAAAACATGTTCACCCCACCTCTTGATCTACAAGATGATGTAACAACACAAATCAAACTGCTCTCACAACAAGTGCTTGATCTTCAATCAGGAAAAACAACAAGGACACCCAGCAATTTGTGTCCCTATCCATTCGACAAGAGCTTGACAATGGTACCGTTCCCGTAAGGATTCAAAATCCCCAAATTTGACAAATATCATGGGATAGGAAACCCTGAAGATCACATCAGGGAGTTCCAGGTACATTGTATGGAAGTCGCATACAATGACACATATCTAATGCAGTTGTTTCCTCAGAGCCTAGTCGGTGCTGCCATGGAGTGGTTTTCTCGTTTTCCTACTAGCATCAAAACATTCCAAGAAATCAAAGATGCATTCCTCCAAATATGCACAAATCTGATGCCCAACCATAATCGAGGAAATGATAAAGGTAAGCAAAAGTTTGGCAAAGTGAACCATGTATACGAAGGAGTTGTCGCATGTCTTAACGAAATGGTCACCATTGTTAGCATCAAGGGAGCCAACGTTGATTGTGGAGTCACCACACACAGTGGCAAGGTCACCATTGCTAAGGCATCACAACCATCTAAGACCCCCATCTCAAATCAAAAGTCCATCCCTAATGGTTACAACATCCTTGACCAATTAAAAAGAACCCTTGCTCAGATCTCCATCATGGAGTTACTGAAGATTTAACTGCCCACAGGGAAATACTTGAGGAAGCATTGGCTTCTTCCACTATTTTTGCCAACCTTGATACAGAGCAATTCCAAGCTATGGTCGATAAAATCACCACTCCAAATCTCCTCACCTTTTCCAATCAGGACTTCCCCACCCAACCATCTCACAACCATGCATTACACCTTGAAGTCTTGGTTAACAAAATTAATGTCAAAAGGGTCTTGGTGGATGGAGGTGCAGGCCTCAACATTTGTTCACTAAAGCTCATAAAGAATCTAGAAATCTCTAAAGATTCCATTGAAAAATGTAAAAGTATCACAATCGAGACTTATGACGATCAAGAAACAGTGTCTCAGGGCACTATTCAACTCCCTATTCAAGTAGGGCCAGTTGACCTTTCTTACAATATCCTCCTGGGGTGCCCATGGATCCATGGGATGCAAGCAGTTGCATCGACATTCCATCAATACATCAAGTTTTCATACCAAAATGAAGAGGTCACAATTCATGGTGATCCTGAACCTTTCGCCTACTGCAAAAATCTGGAAGCCAAGTTCTATAAAGTCCCTCAAGTCCTGAAGAACGATGAAGGCCCCTCCACTCCATATATCGACCCATCCAACATCACCTCCACTTCAGGGATAAAGACATCCTCCATCCTTGACATATCTGACATTAAGCTCATGATCCAAGACAATGGGTGTGGAGAGTATAGAATGAAGAAAAATGATTTTTTCATAGGAGAGTTACCTCAATCTCCTAGGACACATGGATGACCTCAACCGGTTGAAACACCCTCACAAAATTTTAGGACAGACCCTTCTAGATTTCGATGTTGGGGGGGATCTAAGTCAAGAAACCGTGGATGAAAGAGATACTTCAAGCTCACTATACCAAGATGAAAGGCCTGTGCCTAATCTTCCCATGGATGAGAGAAGCAAGGGGCTACAAATGATGCTTGGTATGGGCTACAATAGAAATGAAAGTCTTGGAAGGAACAACAATGGCCGATTGGAACCCATCATTATTGAGAGATGAATGAAAAATATTGGCCTTGGGTAACCCCTCTGAGTGTAACCATACATGGCCAAATTCCCCCAGTTAGAGCAATCAGGACTCCCCCTCAGTTAATAGTAGTCGCCCTTCAGCTACCTGTATGTACAGGTTTTCCCTTAGATAACTTCACCTTTGATATCACCGATGTGTGTACTAGTACCGATGATGAGGATTCCGTAGTTGGCTTACCCATTCTTTTCAAAGATTCCTCCCTTCTCATGATTAGTACATCATCCTTTGAGTCAGACCAACAAAACCACAAGATAAACCTGGTCTACCCCCAACTCATCGATTATGACCAACGAGGACCACCAATTCTGGACACGTTAAAAAATGATGAGGCACTCTCAGAATTCATGGGACTAAGGGATACAGTACCATGTGGAGATCATAAGGTTGTATTTGACATCACACTGGACACTCGTGCCTATTATGGGGAGATGATTGAATCTTTCAATCAAAAAAGTGAGAAATTGAGAATAATCTCAAGGTCCTTGAGTGAAAACCACATTGTTGCACTCTCTAACCCTAAAATAGTAAAAATAAAGGATGCATCCAATGGTGAAAATATCTCTGAGGCACTGAAGGATGAAGGATATAATCTTCCATTCACTGTAATTCATCAAGAAAAATCGACAGTCTTAGCAGAACAATGTAATCCTGTCAACCCGGGAACAGAGGAGCTACCGCACATTACCTTCTACATTGAATCACTTCTCACAGAAGAACAGGAACTCTTAGCAGCATTCCTAAAAGAAAGAAAGGTGAAATTCACATGGACTTATGCTGATATGCCTGGGCTTGACCTGGAAGTAGTAGTTCATCACTTGGCAGTATACCTTGAGGCAAAACCTATGAGACAAAAGCTTAGAAAGATGCATCCCCAAAAAGCCTTGCTAGTCAAAATAGAATTGCAAAAACTCTTTGATGTAGGGTTCATACGCCCGATTGACTATCCATAATGGGTGTCCAACCTAGTACCTATTTCAAAACCAACTGGGGGCATCCGCATTTGCACCAATTTTAGAGACTTAAACAAAGCGTGTCCTAAGGATGAATTTCCACTACCCAACATCGACATGATAGTGGATATGACAGTCGGACATGAGATGTTATCACTAATGGATGGGTTTTTTGGATATAATCATATCATGATAGCAAAGGAGGATCAACACACGACAACGTTCACATTTCCATGGGGAACCTACTACTGGAACATGATGCCATATGGGCTAAAGAATGCAGAAGCAACTTATCAGAGAGCCATGACATTGATCTTTCACGACATGATTCATAAGATGGTGGAAGATTACGTGGATGAAATATTGGCTAAATCAAGGAAAAGATGGGACCACATATCAGCTTTGGTTTCCATTTTTGATAGGTTGGAAAAATATAAGGTTCACCTCAACTCAAAGAAGTGCATCTTCAAAGTACAATCAGGCAAGCTCCTGGGATATATTGTGTCAATGAGAGGAATCGAGGTTGATCCTGCCAAAGTCAAGGCAATCCTCGAAATGGGAGCACCCAAGACACTAAAGTAGCTAAGGGGTCTACAAGGCAGGCTCCAGTCTATCTACAGATCCATAGCATAGTTGGCTGACAAACATATCCCATATTCTCATCTACTCCACAAGGGGGTAGCATACAAATGGGATGACAAATGTGACTAGGAATTTAACAAAATCAAAGAATACTTACTCACACCACCAGTTTTGATGTCGCCAATTCCAGGGAAACCATTGATCCTATACATTTCAGCAATAATGATAGCTCTGGCGCTCTCTTAGCTCAACATGACGAAAACGGAAGAGAGAGAGCAATATACTATATCAACAAGACCATGGTAGGACATGAGCTAAGTTATACTCCTATTGAAAAAGCTTGTCTGGTAGTTATATTTGCAGCTCGGAAATTCAGACACTACATGTTGGCTCATTAGATCAAACTAATCGCAAAGATAGATCCTCTCAAGTACCTACTTTCTAAAGCCACTCTCACAGGACAAACATCCAAGTGGGTCATGATATTGATAGAACATGACATTGAATATGTGGAATGCAAGGCCATCAAGGGACAAGTAATTATAGATCAACTAGCAGAGGCACCTATATACACAAAAAACCCGTTAATCTCATAATTCCCTGATGAATCAATTCTCAACCTAAGTGTGGAAAACCACTAGAAGATGTATTTTGATGGATCTTACATGCAACATGGATCAGGGGCAGGAATTTTCTTCATAACTCCCCAAGGAGACTACATACCTAAATCCTACAAGTTATCATTCCCATGCACAAATAACATCGCAAAGTATGAAGCTCTTGTCATAGGACTAAGGATTGTGGTGCAGTGGCAGATTATGGCCCTCAAAGTATATGGAGACTCTTAGCTCATAATAAATCAAGTAAACAATTCATATCAAACAAAGGATGATAAACTCGGTCCATACAAGAAGTTGGTTGAGAGCCTCAAAGGGTCATTCATTGATATCACATTTGAGCAGCTACCTAGAGCAAACAATAGAGTAGCGAACACAATGGCTACAATTGGATCACTCTTGGAAATCCCGCACAACGTCCCAAAGTAGGAATTCCTCATAGAGTAGCTTCTCATACCAGCATTCGAGGTACCAGAGTCTGAATTCGTGTGTGAAATTGTTGGTCTTAGTGATCCCTAGTACCATGACATCTACAACTACTTGAGAATAGGAGTCTTTCCTACCGACATAACCCTGAATCTTAAATGAGCCTTCGTTAAGAAGTCAACCCGCTTTGTCATCCTAAGAGAAACCCTCTACCATAGGATCATCGAAGGAACTCTGTTGCATTGCCTAAATACTGAGGAAGCCCTGACTTCTCTAACCGAGGTACACAATGACATTTGTGATTTGCACTCAAGTGGTATGACTTTGGCTAAGAAATTAATGAGGACCGAATACTATTGGCCCACAATGGAAAGAGACACACATGACTTTATCAGAAGATGCTCACAGTGTCAGCAGCATGGGGACTTCATCCATGCACCAACTCAGGAGCTTCATCCCATTGTTACACCTTGGCCCTTTTCATAGTGGGGGATCGATCTCATCGAAAAAATCACCCCCACCTCATCTAATGGCCATAAATTCATCATTACCGCCACATAGTACTTTACAAAGTGGGTCGAATCCATTCCCATGACCTACATAATTGGAAAGTAGATATCTAAGTTCATCCTGAACTACCTTATTTGTTGATACGGTATCCCCCAAGCTATTATCTCAGATAATGGGAGGCCTTTCAAGAATCAGGAGGTTCGTGACCTTCACCAAAAATTTAACATCCAACATCGCTTTTCCACTTCGTATTATCCCCAAGGCAATGGCCAAGTAGAAGCCACCAACAAAACCATTCTAAAAATCCTTAAGAAAACAGTCAATGACGGTGGTCGTGATTGGCCTCTGCAGCTAAATATTGCCTTATGGGCCTATCGCACTAGCATTCACACACCAATAGGTTCCACCCCATTCTCCTTGGTCTACAAATCAAAAGCCATCCTCCCCATTGAGATCGAGCTCCCATCCTTGAGGATATCACTACAAAATCTCATCACAAATGAAGAATACTGAGTCTCATGGCTAAATGAGTTGGAGTTACTAGATGAACGGCGTATGGATGCCCTAAACCATCTACAAGTGTATTAGAACTGACTCAAGTAGAGTTATAACAAGAAAATCAGGAGATGAACCTTCCAAGTCGGCGAGCTAGTACTGAAGGAGAACTAGAAGAATGTGCCAAACCTATAAAGCAAGAGAAATTTTGAACTCAACTAGTTGGGACCATTCATCATAACGACAAGTTACAAGTCAGGGGCATACCAGTTATCAACACCATAAGGTGAGCCTTTACAGGAGCCCATGAACAACTCCCATCTCAAAAAGTTTTATGCCTAAAATCTTGCAAGGTATAGAACCAAAAAAATCAGAAAATGTCCTAAAAAAATGGTCACCCTAATGAAAACCTGGCAAACAGGCATCTTATTGACAACAAAAAAATCAAAAAAAGGATTGAAAATAGTAAAGAAAAAAAATCGTGCTCTAGTGAAAACCACTTCGGTGGCGCTTTGGACAAGTACCTTGGTGAAAACCTGGCAAACAAGCACCAAGTGTAAATAAAACACTCTCCATCCACCAAGATCTTCATGGCTTATTATGCACACTCACTTATCCATTATATTTCATTTATCCTTCCATCATCTATTCACGTTCGTACCATAGCTTGATCTTGCGTTCATATCATGATCCACCCTAGTACTACTTGGCACGTTCTTAAGGTCAGTTTGTCCCGCCTTTATCGAAGTAGTCTATCGCATCATGCTGGGGGCATGTTCCTGTACCTGCATCAAATCAGATTTGTGTATATTCATGTGATCTTCTTTAAACATCAAAAATCCAAAAATATCCAAATCATATCAAAATCCAAAACATGTCAAAGAATCAAAAAAATCAAAAAATAAAGTCATCCAGCCGAACTATGTCATCTCTAAGCTTGAACGTAGGCAAGGTTGATCTTTGATCATCCCCCAAGACATTTTGGGTCAGTCCTTTAGGCGTCCGTCACAATAAAAATGGCAATCCATTTGCTCATCTATCTCATTAGTAATCAAGTCTACGTTAGTCAAACTACGTGGTCTCTATGTATATAACGTAGGCAAGGCTAATCTATTGATCAGCTCCCGAGACCCCTAGGATAGGTCTTTAAGTTAGTCTCTTGGTCATAAATCTTGAAAATACCAATTTTTTTTAAAAAAAAACCCTAAAATAAAAACAGCTTCAAAAACATGTCAAAACACCAAAAACATCCAAATATCTAAAAAACCCAAAATGGTGCATCCATCTCATCTCTCTTTCACCGGTAATAATCATTTATTCATAATAAATCAATCATCATCTTCATCCTTTGGCAAGTCAGTCGGAAGCAAGTCTAGCAGGTTCAAAAGTGAACGCCTAATCATCAAAGTCTCAAGTCTAGGTCAATAAGTCAACAAGTTCGTCAACTCTTGATATCAATAGCTTATCATCCAATCAATCACATCATCACCTAATCACAACATGTCCTAGGATGCATCCTTCCTAATATGGACATCAACATCAGGCATTACCGTAGTTTAGTCTTGGTTAGCGGTATGAAGAACATTAGCTTGTTTGTTTACTTTATCTTGGTCTTTTTGACTTATCTTATTTTGCGCTCATTCCAAGGACCTCTCCATGATGCCTAATCAAAATAGGTTTAGAGAGAAAGGGAATGGGGCAACAATCATTATCTCTTTTATTTGTTGTGCTTGTTAGATATTCTTGTAAAATAACTTGGTTATGTGTGCTTTATTTGGTTTGTAGGGAAGATGTTTTAAATGTCTTGTTGACCACATAGGAAGGCTTTCTTTTCTATGTTTTGGTTTGAGGTGTTTAGAATATTTGAACTACATCCTGAATAAGGTTTTGTATGACAAGTATGAACAAGAATACTCCTACCTGATTGTCGAGTCAAAGTCCATCACACTAGGTACAAATGCCATCCTGGTCCTTTATATCTTGATGCATCATACCTATGTGTGTTATCAAACATAAAGTAATTGGACCTTTTAAAATCCCAACTCCTGGTAAGCAAATCATCATCATCATTAATAAGGTAGCCTTGTCGAATCTCTTTTTCTATCTCCTTTCCATAGTAACATGGCACCATGGCAGTTAATCAAACACATCGCTAATGCATTCGCCCTGCATCCACAAATCATCAGCATAACACATAATGCATATCATATAGGAAAACTAATCACATCACATTATTACATTTCATATATCATCATCATCATCCTAAGAAGAATAATAGAGCTTTGTTATTCTAAGTATCTTAAGAATTCATCGCATTCATGTCATTACATTTATTCCATCACATTCATAAATTATAATGCATAATCATATTATAAAACCACCACCATTTGGCATCATTACATAACCATCACATGTCATACATCATCATAATCATTTTTCATAAGGAAAATAAACAAAAGCATCACCATTGCTCATATTGTATCACATGAACCATCAGGGGCATAATATAAATCATCTATATATCATAAATGCCTCGATACATCTTCACCATAAAACGAATAGAAAAATACAAAAAGAAATGCATCCATAATAATTATATCACATAATTACATACATCATATTGCACAACATAAAATAGATGCATCTCATAACATATCATCGAACATAGGAAATTAAAATACATTCATACATCATGCATAAATAAAATAGACATCTCATAAATCGAATCATCTCATATATATCATAAAAAATATACAACTGTCATGGTAAAAAATTGGATCAAGTGTGTATACATAAAAAATATATGATACAACAATCAGAGCCCATGAATAAAAAATGAATAACTATCTGTGATCAAGGCTAGCTGCTGCTCTCTCCTACATGCCTCTCAGCATGATCCTCAAGAGGCCTCATCCCTATCTGCTAAGAGAACTCTGGCACCTGGCCAACTGGTAGCACTGCCTGTGTTATAATGTTGTCAATAATACCCGGCCTCTCAGACTACCTCCCTATACGCTTGTAAGGAAACTGTCTAGCCCTGGGATGAGGAGGCCATGCTCTCAAGCTGCATGCACCAACCAATCTCCTGGTCTCTCTCAAACCTGGCCTGATCCCTCTTTGTTGTCAATGTTGCGACCTACTGTCGAGCTTGATCTCTCTCTACTGTCAAAACCTGAATTTGACCCTGTAGCTACTGAATCAGGGCATCCCTTTGATTTGGCTATGTTGGTGGCTGTTGTTGTGGGACCTCTTTGTCCCCATCTCTGGGTTGATCCCGCGGAGGGGTCTGATGTGCCTCTACCCGAGGTGGTGTACATTGTGCCTGATCCTAGGGTGGTGTCTGATGTGGAGGTAGACCACCTCCTCCCCTATCTCCATCCCCATCCCTGTCACCAACACCCATGGCTCCTTGTCCCCGCCCTCTTCCGGTTGATTTGCCTCTCGATCTTTGTCGTGGGGGTACTGCGCCTGGAACTGTCAATCTCAATGGGGCCTGAACCAATCCATGTATGCATGTGTGACTCCCACATCTATTGGCCCCTAATCATATGGCCACGACCTGGCCACTAACTGTCTAAAAGATGTCACTGCCTCATCTGTTGGTATGGGTTGGCCCCATGCGGTCTCCCTCATAGTACGGAAGAAGATCGCCAAGTACTAGTCATCAGGCTTATCCTGAACATCGCCAAATTGATGAGCCACTCTGTCGGGGAGATATCTCTCAATCATTGTATGCTCCCTGCCCTACATCAATCTATCTTAGTAGGCAAAGAACAACCATTGTACATCATCATACCATGGGCTTATGCGAAGCCAAGGCCTCCAAATGAACATTGTCATCTCATCGATGACCCGTCGCTAGTGGGTGATGCCACCTGTCCTTGTGTGAGTGAAAGTGATCTAGGCCCTGCCATACCGCCATACAATTGGATCATCTATATCTAAAACAACTGGTGTAACCTATAGATGAAGCACTAGAATCTGCTCTCATGCCCAGATATGAAGCAATGTGACCCCGGCTCCAATGGCCCTATTTTCCAGATAAGCAAACTCATGCAATTCTCTATATAATGAGGCCAGCGTCACTGGACCCCATGCAAAGCACTCCCCCCGAACAACCATCTGCTCCCATGTCAATCCCCATCCTAGACTAAAGTATCGGCCCCGTCGATCCGATGCCACAAGACCTGATATAATCAGGGCAACAATGAGCCTGAATGTGGGCACTACACCTTGGTACCTCTCCAAATCAATCTGTCCCTCAAAAAAAATGATCTCATCCATCCACATAACCATGAAGCAAGCATCCCTCCTGACATCCACATCATAGATCACTCTCTCACCATGGATGGGTAACCGTAGGATGCGCCAGACATCCTAAAGTGTAATAGTGGCCTCGCTGGTGGGATGGTGGAAGGAGGATTTCTCGCTATGCCATCGCTCCGCCAAAGCTGTCATCATCCCCATGTGGGTCCGAACAGGACAAACATATGCAACAAACTAGAGACCCATGGCACCAAGCTGCTCCTAGAGAAACATATGCATGCCCTCAAGTCTGTGCAACATTGGACATTTGTGCTCCCTCGAATGTATCTTGAGGTCCTCATGCATGAGAAAAGTTATTGCGTCAAATTTTAAAAAAAATCAAACCCTTGAACTAAGTTTCTACTAGCCAAATAGCAATTGCGACGTAGTTTGCAAACTCCAAATTGTGTCGTGGCGGTGCAGTTTGACCGTGCTCTTTGATCCTAAACTCCAAATGGGCACATTGTGGCGCTATTTGCATATGCGACTGAGTTTTCCCTAAAACCCTAATTCCTAAAGTGGGTCATAGAGGTCCCTTTCACACATATGGCGCACTTAGAGGCCACGCAACATCAATTTGACACTTGCAACGACACTATATAGCGTCGCTTGACTCTAATCTAACGTTGGCCCTAATTAATGCTCACAAAATGATAAAATTACAAGTCGAGAAAGGGGTACGTACCATGGGTCTTGCGCCAGCTAGCCGCTGGTGCACTCATACTCTCTCTGACACATGTCGGGGAAGCTATCGTTGCGCCATCTCGATCAAGACTCAAAGCTCTGAGTGTAGGAATCTTCAAAGGCTAGGTGCGAAAGTGATTTGAAAATGACCCCTTAGGGTCTATTTTAAGCCAAAAAATTAGGGTTTTTGACCTAATGTGGACATCCAGCTAGGGTTTTGGTCCCTCAATCCCTCTTTTTTTTGCCCAACCAAGGGCCATTTTACATCATTTTTGGCATTTTAACACATTTTTTGGCATCCCAGAGCTTTTCTAGACATGTCGGGCAACTTGTCCTCTTTTTTCGTGAGATCACCCAAAAATCCAAATTTTCATCCGATCTCTCAAGGGGGCAATATACCAGCATAATTCTTCTTGTTGGGGCAATAGTGGGGCATCTAAAAAATTGAGAAATTTTTTGAACTTTGATCACAACAGTTTATTCTTTGAACCAATGCAACAAGTGCATTGCTTCAAAGAGGGACAAAATGTAGACATGGAAAATATACTGACACACTTGATCCTGATTACTAACATTGTTTCATCCTAAATCACCTTCTCAGCTTGTCATCACCTTTCATCCCTTAATTGAATAAATCATTATTTATCCAATTAAGTCATTCTTCCCTATTGATTAAATTAATCAATTTAATTTAATTAACCCTGTGTCTCTATTTAATTAAATATTTCATTTTTCATCTTATTAAATTGAATAAATTAAGCTTTATTTAATTTAATCTAACATCATCCCCTTTTAGTTAAATAAAATCAAAATCTTTATTTAATTAAAACCTAAACCATTTTCTTCTCAACTTTGATTTAAATAAAATCACAAAATCTAAATCAAATAGTCACATCAACTAATCTCCTATTAAATTGATCAAATCTTGATTAATTTAATCCAAATCTCTTAATTTCTCTAGATTTTGCCACTCGCACATGAAAATGCATTTAATTGATTTATTAAATCAACATTTTCTCTCAACATGGCATATTTATGGAATATTCCTCCAAGTTTGAAAATCCCTCCAAGTGGATTTGTGCTTCCAACAAAGCATTCACTCTCCTCTTACATGTCCTTGTGCATTGAGCCAAGTGGCATTTAAGTCATTTTCTTTCCCTCTTCAACAAGTCATTTCATAAATTTTAAAATCCACCTGATATCATTTATTGGATCATTCATCAAAATGTGCACAACCTTCCTCCATTCACATCTTGACAAGTGGCGCTTGGCCATTGGATGTTGAATAATCCCAAATTCATCCATTTTGCCTTTTCTTCTCTCAATCTGATCTATAAATAAGAGGTTTTCCTTCTCATTAATCATCCACAATTTGAGTAAACTTATTATACTCAATTTAATCTTCAAGCATATCTATTTTCATCTAT
Organism: Sequoiadendron giganteum; assembly: GCA_007115665.2. Taxonomy (NCBI): domain Eukaryota; kingdom Viridiplantae; phylum Streptophyta; class Pinopsida; order Cupressales; family Cupressaceae; genus Sequoiadendron; species Sequoiadendron giganteum. The sequence continues at coordinate 338,127,176 of CM021106.1, read as the reverse complement.
TTTATCAAGATCTTAGCTAGGTTATGCAGATTTTTTTATCATGGAGCTCATTTGAATCTTCATCAAAGTGCATCACTCATCAAAATTGCATCATAGGAGTTGGAAAAGGGCCAATTTCTACACACAATTGGCACCAATTCCCCCATGGGATTGAGGATTTGCATGCTTAAATAGGATTTGATTACTCTTCTTGTCTTGTTCTTTATTTTCTTTCTATTTGAACATTGTTAATGAATTTCATGGGGAATCCTTGTTTTTACTTGCATATGAATCTAACATTGTGTTTGTTTCTTATGTTTGTGTAGGTCTAGGATTGGGGTTCACACATAGAGACCTAAGAAACCTCAACTGGGTCCATCATCAAAATATTGGGTCAAAATCCATAAATTATACCATTCATTACTACCACAACTTGGCAGGGTCATAACTCCTAGCTCAGTGGTCAAAATTATGACTTCTTTACATTATTAGAAAGATCTCCAAGAGCTTTAATTTCAATCCCTTGAAAATACAACCATTTCAAAAGACCAATGATAGTCTTGACCCTATATTCTACTTTGAAGGCCTTTGAAAATGTGATTTACTAAAACATAGAAAATACCAACAAATAAAAATATATTTTTTTGCTTGTGCCATCACCACCCAAGTTCTTCTTAATTTCTACTCGATTATTAGTTATCCATTTTTTATCCCACACATCATTCACCAAGATTTTGATATTTAATTTCTACATGGAATTACCACAAAGTCTGATCAAAGTGAGTTAATCATTACCATAACCATGGGTGATAGTCAACACAAGTTTCACACGCCTTCTTCTTTGGTCACCCCAAATTATTACCAAACCCCACTACCATCCTCATTAGGGGTTATTCCTACTTTAGAAGACATCACAAATAACATTTCACCATCGACCTTACGGTAAATGAGCTCCAACAACACCATGCCACTGTCTATATCACAACAACATAACCCCATCATACCACTCACTAACAACCTTAACATTATACCGCCTTCCATGATATTAAAAAACAACCACCTACCAATACTATCATACCACAAACCCCATTCACCATCCAACCTACAAATAACACTTCCATCACATCTCAAAAAATTGCATCAATTATCCCACAATCATTCATACCAATTAATCCAATGCAATTATCATTACCTCACATGCACACCCAAGTTCCCATATACACCTTACAAATAACCAATTCCTTATGTAACACAACATCTACTAACACTATTACCCCCACTTCAATAACTAACCCATCAACATCATCACAACCATCTCACATATCACAAACACCTTCATCCAAGTTCAGTACACACACAAACACTATTCAAAATACTATCACCAATCCATCATTCCAACAAAGCATTCCATTCAACAATTTCAACATCTCTACTCCAATGTCCAACACCTAAGCACATTCGCATGTATCCCACATCTCTCAACCACTTACATCTAATATCCATCCTTATATTCCCAATAATCATAATATCATCCACCAAAGCTACACCCCCTATCACAACTCCAACATACTATCATTTATAATCCTAACATAATAAATCCAAGTAAAAATATCAATCCACATAACCAAAACATCCATCAACATTACCCAACTCAAACCATCATAAACCCCCAACAATAATTTACCACATCTAACCCATACACTCACTCCAACATATCCACTCATGCCTACATTCCACCAAACTATTCACATATTCACCAAAACAAATCATCACCAAACTTCCTCCAAGGTCAACCATTTGTGCATCATTTCTCCACATACAACCCAATAAACATATCTACTCCCACATAATCAAATGAATTAGCTCAATAGATCCACTGTCTACAACAACACATCTCGAGTATTCAAATGAAATCAACTAAAAGGAGTTATTATACACTGGATGACATATGTAGCCATCATTTTAAGAAGATAATACCCATGTCACCTTTTCCTCATGCTCAACAAGCTCAACTCGCATTAAGCTTACAAACGCCACCCAATGTTCAAACATCAGTGACTATTCAAGATAACTCACTAAGAGGGCCTCCTAGGAAAAATAATATCTCATGATAGAAATACACTCCTTTGGGAGAGCCCATTGAATTAGTCATTCAAAAAATAGTCCAATAAAACTTAATAACAAAACTGAAAATTAGCCAATATGAACCTTGGGTCAAACCCACAAGATGGAAAGACACATATTGCTATGAATATCATAGGGAAAAACAACATAAGACCCCTAAAACTAAAAAATCTCATTCAATATTTTATAGACCAAGATGACATCAATGTTGATTTTCATCCTAAAGATCCATCCAATAATAATCATATTGACAATATCCATAGTTCACATGATGAGAAATTTGGTGTATATCAAGATACTTTTTCTAAGCAAGATCATAACCATCCATCTACATCTAGCAATGGCTCACCCAAAAATAATTGCATCAGTAATATCCTTAGCCATAACATATCTATCTCATTAGACTCCATAATTGGTTGTATTGATGAAGCTTATCCACAAGAAGCCTCCATCTCTCCTTCCATTTCTTCATCCTTGACACTTTTACAACATCAATCCACATCATTCCCATCAAACACCTCATCCAATAATAACACATTTCAAGATTTTCCCTAAGGGCTATCCACGTTGGATAATACATTGTTTGATACAATTTTGATCTATAATCAATAAATCCCATATCAAACACCATCATGCACTCTACAGAGTCCTCTTCGAAATCCATTATCGCCATGTCAACATACTCAGGCCATCGTAGATCCCCTTATTCATACCCTTTTTTTTTAATCGGATCTATGTCAAGAACATAATCCAAATCATACAAAAGCAAGCCTTGAAATATATCAAGATCAAGTTACCAATATCCTCCAATCTCATCTTATCATTGAACAAGATCACATACCTCTTGATTTTCATGATGATCCCATCATCTATATCTATTCCATCCATATTCCAATACCTTCCACTTCTACGTATGAGAAACTTGTTTCCAATGGACACAAAGATGATGGAGTTATAGTTGAATTCACATGACTCCCTGAGGACATCTCACTGAATGATCAAGCAACAAGCTTGAAGGAAGAGAAAGCACCGGTAGCCTATCAACTTAGATCACTCAATTTTGTTAGAGCAATCTTTCTTACTGATGAGAAAATGACAACCATTAATGATTCCCAACTTGACATAAAGAAGAGTTAGCATCTTGTTACTAGAATAACATATATCTTATTGCAAACAAGATCTGTCAAAGCATGTAGTATAAAGGAAAAGGATTAGGCCTACATGACTAGGGTATTCTAGAGCTAGTACAATTTTTTGACAATCCTAAAGATCAAGGAATTGGTTATTCAATGATCGAGAAATCTAAGGATGTTAGTGGTACCTCTATGATACCAGGGGCAACTTTATTTGATGCAAACATTAATATGGGGGTCATGAATAGTATTTATAGTAAGTTTGTTTCCAAAACTCCAACCATTCACTTCCTAGATCATCATTCTCAAATCCTTCCACCTACTAGTTGGGATCAATGAGAGAAAAACCCTCACATAAATAAAGATCAAAGTCACGTTGTTGAAGCTAATAAATCCAAAAGTCAAAGTGGACACATAAAATTAAAATGGAAACCAGAGAAAATTGGATCATGTAAAGCATCCAATCCAAATATAAATCCAAAAGTAAATGAAACAATGAAGCCACTTTAAAAAGGATTTCCATCTATCAAAAGTGTCCACGTACTTCAAAGTTGACTTTAATGCCAACACAAAAATTGTATGAAATCACTAGGTCTCCAACACACTAAAAATATCACATCCAAACTCCATCGTCCACCATCTTAGGTTTGGAAAATAAAAAATCCATTCAAACTACTAATTAATTCATCCACATCTCACATCCCCCACCAAAATTCAATATCTTGCCTAAAACCCAAAAATCCAAAATCCCACATTCACTATATCTTGGAAGCAACACTTTATCATAAGGATTCTAATGGCACTCTATCACAATGTGTGCATTTAGATAAATCCAAATCTAGTATAATTAAGTATCACAATAATATCCCTGGACTATATACAAGTGCTCTTATCTTAGCAAAACAACTCCTCAAAGTAGCACATTATTGGCACATTATGATAGCAACAATCACATCCAAATCACCAAGTGGTCCAACATAGTTGATGATCATTTAAAAAATAAAACAAAGAAAAAATTAAAGAAAAATAATCCATCCAATAGGGAAAACCATTCTTAAGGCTCTTTGGGCAAGTACCATGATGAAAACCTAGTAAATAAGTGTCATGTGTAACAATCGGTTATCTATGTGTACCATTCCAATTAGGATCATCTTATCTTATGCACCACTATCCCCCCTATTCATTCCACTTTCACCCAATTTTCCTATCACACTTTCCTCCATCAATATTAATTTAGATAATCCCTATCAATCTCATCTTGCCTATGCTCAAGCATGATATCAAATAATATAACAGATTCTGCTCCTAGTCTAGCTAAAAATCTTGATCCATCTTATCCAATCAATCATCATCAGGATGTATCCTTCCCAATCATCATGTTGTTCCTATCTTAATCATCAACACCATTATCAATATCATCAATCAATCAGATCAATCAACTTTATCTTGGCTAGCGACAAGCTCTCCAAAGGTCTTTGAAATCCCTACACATCCATATCTCTTCATTATTCATCCCCATCAATATAATTACCATCCAAAAAATCTAAAAAAACCAAATAATCGAAAAAATTCTAAAAACATTAAAAATTTCTAAAAATTCAAATCATAATATCATCTACCATATCCATAATAATTTTTCATTTCCTAGACAAAAATCCAAGCAAGAACCAATAAAAGACTCTTGCTAAACAATCTACAACCTACTGATCATTTGTCAAATCCACTTTACACATCCTATCCTACAAATCATGCCTTAACGAATGCATCCTTCCTACAATAGGCATTATCCATTTCGAGCAAATATCTTCTGGCAAGATAATTTGATAGTTGTTGATCTGTTTGGTCCTTGAGTCTTTCTATTGCTTGATTTATCTTATTGTCCTATTTCCAATGTTTCTCAAGGATATCTCAAAGTGATTAGAGGAGCAAGAATGAGGTAAAGTCATTTCTTTCGTATGTTGCATTTATGGAATGTTCTTGTTGTATTACTGGGGCATGCATGTTCCTTGTGTGTGTTGGAATTAGTTCCAACATTGATAATATTCCTTTGTATATAAGGTCATTTGATACCTTTTTGCACTTGAGATATCATGCTTTAAGATCATTTCCCTCACATATTATAACAAGGTTCTATTATGTCTAGTATACAAGAGGACAATCCTTCTTGTTTGCAGTGCCAATGTCCATGCAAAGGATACCAAAGTCACCATGTTTTTCATACCTTGGTATACATATATCCACTTGCCACAATAAGCTCCATGATGATAAAAAAAAGCACAAAATAGAAAGCACACTATCTATCAATATCTATCCACACCAATCTATTTCCATTCATCTACCTCATTTATATCCATTCCATCTCATTCATTATCCATCCAATTATGTGATATTCGACCAAAAATAACCATCTCATCATTATCTTCCACCATATTGACCCACAGTCTCATTTCCTCCTCTTACCCCACCTTCCTCCTCATCCTAATCTTTCAAATCTTACTCTTCTCATTTTTTCATCTCTATCACATCTATTGAATCCTTTTTGAGAGTTTGACTAAACAATTTCATTCTTTCACCAACCTCTCGAGGGGGAATCCTACCTTAATTTCTTCTTTTCTTCATCCAACTGGGGCATGCCACCATAGTTATTTTATACTTTATTTGAAACAACACTATAAAAACACATTATCTCAAAGAGGGGAAAAATGTAGACACCTAAATCCTTGCTAACATAATTCTACCAAAACATCATCATATTCCATCATTAGATATCAAATTAATCCATCTTGTACATTTAATTAAATAATTTCATTATTTAATTAAATTAATTGATTATCCCTCTTTCCTAGAGCTTAATTAAATAATTCATTATTATTTTATTTATTTATTTCTCATTTCCTATTGAAACATAGAAAAGTGAAACCCTAAGATTTGACCCTAGGGTTTAGGTGTTTTTTCCAAATGTATTCATTAGATATTTGATGGTAATAAGGGTTTGATGGATTTGAACACGGTATGTGATTGACTTACAACCTGAAAGCTGAGTCAACTAGCCCTTGACAAAATCTAGGATAGATTTAGAAATGAAATGCAAAGATCTAACTAGGCGAATAGTGCTCTGATGCAAATATAGAAGACACGGGAGTTCACAGACAAATTCAGACAATATAAATGAGTAGAGTAGGACACTGTGCACATGTGGTTCAAATCTGGGGCTGAAAACGAAGGACACTCACACCCAAGGCATGTGTGTCCATATAGATCTTTTTTAGATTTGTTTTTGCAATCCTTTGATGTTGGATCTGAGCTTCATATTCCTACCTGCAAATCTATCGGATTACTGTTGGATAATTCTGTAGGTGAGTTTTTTGTGAGTTGGCAAGATGTAGGTTCTCGATTACAACAATGAAAAATAGATCTTCAAAATTTCTTGAATCTCCTCCAAACTTGAAACTTTCACATTTAAGGAGATAGGAAGGGTTGTGCCATTTAGGGGCTTGCCTTAGTCAAACCTCGTGTTAGTGTTTCCATTTCCACAATGGCAATATCAATGATAAATGGATAAACAATAGGAAGGAATGATGAATCAACAAAGTGTTGTAACTCACCACCTTTCAATGGCTTCCTTGAAGGATTGAAGTCATACACATCATCTGAAGGTCTTGGATCTTTCTTGATTGATTTGCTTGAATGCTTTGGACCTATAAAAGTGTTAGCCTTCACAAAACAATGATAACATGAACACACATTAACTCACATAAGATTTGATATGATGCTTGGATGTTGAATTGTTGCAATAAAGCTCTGAAATGTTGCTCTTGACTTGCTTGATAGTGCTCTTGATCATAATTTTTCCAATATTTTTCCACTTAGGATTTAAATAATACAATAACTAGGTATTTATAAGCATTTATTCAATTTACTGAAAATTAAATCCTCATGGTTGACTTTAGACAGTTGAATTGAAAATAATAAATTATTGACACAGATATATTTGAAATTGGATCCAAAATAGGGGGACACTCATGCCCATGACGCGAGTATCCTTGCCCTATTTTTTAAGATTTTAAGTGTTGGGGGCAAGGTATTAGATAAATGCAATTGTTTCCCGCTTGCAATTCATTGTTACTTGTTGAAAATGGGCCCTAAAATGCATGATTTAGGGAATTAAGTACTCAATTAGGTATAATAATTTAAGGGGGGAAAACATAAATTTAAATTATCAAGGGTGACAATTTATGAAGGTACATTTATCCCCCACTTTAGTGAGAGTATGAACTTACGCTCAGACTCACACTAAAGTAGAAATATGTGTCAAGAGGGGTATGACTGTCCAAATGTTGAAGAGATAGGATGACAAAGGATCCAGGGGAAGCACACAAGCCCCCGGGATCCAAGATCCCATGACAAACCTACATAATCTCAAAGGAACACACATATAAATATGAAATATAACAATACAACATACACAAGCATACACAATGTCAAAATGAAATGCAAAAAGGAAGTTATGGATAATCATGGGCTAGTAAGCTATGATATGCTAGGATCCACACCAAAGGTGTTCGTGACTCACAACATAACAAAGTTTGATATTTTATAGGTGAATCATAAATAGGAAAGCAACATGGGCTAGTGAATTTCAATATTCACTAGGTGAGCCCCTGATACAAGGTGAAATAAGAAACATGCTAGGTCTAGTGAAGTTCACTATATTCACTAGCTATGTGCCCATCAACAACCATATCAAGAGTTCTACTCCATGAAAAACTTGATAAGGTGCTACAAAATGATCAAAATTCTATTCCATAACCACACTAAGTTCAACACCTATGAATAAAGTGGAGCAATAAATTCTAAACTCACCTCAGCGGGTGCATAAAGTTTAATGTCTCGGGGGATGAACAAAACTCACCTCGAGGGGTGAACAAAGTTTAATGTCATGAGGGATGAACAAAACTCACCTCAAGGGATGCACAAATGACAATAGGGTAAGCCTAACAACTCAAGGGGTGCTATAACAATACCACCACAATAGGTGATTTACAAAAACAACAAATGATCTTTGCTCAATATATGAAAGCTCACACCTTAGGGAATATCATACATGACATCACCACTAAGAGAGGACAAGCCAAGGAATACAAATATCACACCTTAGGGAATAATAGTCATAGTATTACCACCAAGGGGAATTTCATAAGCCATGAAAGGTCACACTCTTATAGAACAACAAGCCCAATATCACCACTAAAGAGACACTCACATAGATCAAGAAGGCCACACTTTTATTTACAGGGTCACACTTCCTAGGAGATGTATATTATCATCACTAAAAAGGGACCATTGTTTTTTGGATCGATGATCGCTTTTGACTAGAGCTTCAAACCAATGAGGCCACATTCAGGGGACCTCATCCTCGATAGTCTTTTCCTCTTCCCCCTCTACTCTTCCTCCTTTTTTCTATTTCCACCTTTCCTATCTCCTCCTCCTTGCTCTGATCCTCCTGCACCTCGTCCTTGCTCCACCGCTCCTCCCATGCCTCTTTCTCTTCTCCTTCCTCCTCACTCCTCCTTCTCCAACACTCCTATGTTTCTTCCCATCCTCTCACAACCTCATACTCTCCTCCTCTCCACCTCTCCTTTTCTCTCCTTCTCCTCAAACATTCCCCTTTTCCTCCTTCCTTCTGCTCTTCCAATCCTCCCACAACCTCCTCTGCTCCTCCTTCTCTCTGCCTCTCCTTCGTCTCCTTTTCCTCCAATGTTCTCCTTCTCCTCCTCACTCCCTCCCTTTTTACTCCTCTCTCCCTTCTACCTCCACTCCACTCCAATCTACTGCCACCTATGACCACCTACTACTTTTACCTCTGCCATAACTTCACCTACAAGTTATTCTTCTTGCCTCCCTCTGACCCATGCTACTCAACCTCCCCTTCGATCTACTATCCACCTTGCACCTCATCACCTAGATCTACAACATCCTCCATCCCTCCACGACATCAAACACATGATTCTCAAGTAGGCTCGAACCCAAGACCTCCCATTTGAGAGAATCATAGCTAATCGTTGCATTGTGGGGTCATCCCCTTTTAAAAAAGATATTAAGGTTTGGGCCTTGGTTGTTGACACTATGGGAAAGAAGCCCCACCAGTTCACCAAGGAGCCTCCCCTTAACACCAGGGTAAACAAACTCAATTGTTGATGTGGTGGAGAATGACCCCGTGAGGTTTGAACCTTGGTTGTTGGCTCTACAGGCAAGAAGCCCCACCATTTCACCAAAGGGTCACCCCCAAAATGGACCATTTCTTATGCAAACAATAAGCAAGGGAATATATTCCCCCTTAAAATGTTAGTGTACTTGATACAATAATGGTTTAAGGAGATGTAAAGGGATCTCAAGAAGGAATGCACCTAACACAAGGCTACCTAAGCCCCTTGCCCCCCAAGTGTAGAGACAAAGGTGAGCCAAAATGGACTATGATAATGTGTTGCTCCTTGTGAGATGAAATATGATTGCATAAATCCAAGTTTATACCCCCATGCATGGTAGCACAAGTATGTTATGATACTACAAATTACCACATGGCAAGGAGCAGTAACTAATGCTATTTGTCTCTTGTATGATTAAGTGAAGGTCTTTTTGATGTTTTCATTATTTTTGAAGGCCAATAGCCAAGACCTTTTGTTGTTTCTTGCATGCTAAGCTCTTTCAGAACATGAATGCATCATTCTTTTTCACCACATCCTTTTCCATTATAACCAAGTTGTTTCAATAGTTCATAACCTCTTCCATAAATATCTTCCATTTCTTTCAAACAAGGTGGTTTTTCATAATCAGTTTCATCATAAGTAGACATGTAATTTGTGTTTTCCTCTTTGCTATAAGTTGTAGAATCAAATGTGTGATGATTCAATGATATTTTATGTTGATACCATTGCAAATTATTTCTTTTTCTTTGATTTTGATGGTATAATCTTGTATTTACCCATGAATGTAGGTGTGAAATATAATGAACCCCAATCATTATCCAATAATATTGTCACTAATGAAAGACACTCATCTTTATCCTCAATTCATAAAGGTTCCACTTTTGTAGTTGTTGTCAATGTGCTTAGAGGATTTGTCATTTGTGTTTCAGTTTGTAAATAATTTTCAGACTTAGGATCAACTTTTATTGTGTAAACCTTATTGTTATAAGTGTATTTCATTAAATGATGAAGCGTTGAAGGCACTTCATTCATTTCATGAATCCATGGTCTACCCAGGAGAAGATCATATGAAAGATCATGGGACATGAGATGGATAGGAGTTTGTAATGTAACCCTACCAGCTTTGACAAATAATGTAGTTACACCAAGTGGTTGTCTTCCCATATTATCAAAACCAAGGATAGACAAATCAACTGGTTGGATTTTGGTCTTATCCACTCCAATTCTATCTAAAAGGTTAGCATTATAAACATTAATCTATGAACCATTGTCAATAATGGTACACCTAATCCCAATCTTGTTAATACTAGTCAATATCATCAAAGCATCATTTTGTTTTTGTGCTTCCAAAGGAGGTAATTCAATTTGATGAAAGACAATGTCCATACTAGGTGAATTCATATTCTTAATCAAAGCTACCACATCATTTGGTTGTGCACTAGTTGCAAATAATTTTGAACCATGCCATGTTAAATAGGTGATGTTTGAATCAAATCCTATAAAGAATCTTAGTAGGAGTGTTACAAAGTTACTCAACAAGATCAAATTATTTACTACTATGTTGTGGAATGTTAGGTGCAGGTGGGAGGTATGGTTGAGGCAATGGAATGGATGTTGGAGTTTGTTTTGGTTACTTATTGTTTCTAGTGTTATATGTGTGAGATACAATATGATAACTTGGTTGTTGCGACACATGGTTACTAGTAGGTTATTTTGCAAAGTTTAGGATATGACCATTATTTTTAGGTGGTCATGTAATGAGAGGTGACTTAGGAGGTCCAATAATTAGAGGAATTTTAGGAGGTGCAAAAGGATTTTTAGGAGGTCTAATAATTAGAGGACTCTTAGGAGGTCCAAAAGGAGTGTTAGGAGGTCCAATAATTAAAGAATTGTTCAGAGGTTCAAAAGGAGTTTTAGGAAGTCCAATAATCAAGGGAGATATAATGGCCAATTGTGCATTCATAACCTCAACGAATTTGACTTCTTGTTAATGGTCTTTTATTGATGGGGGATCTAAGGTCACCTTAGCATATTCATCTATGTAATCCCTCTTACTAAATTTTGAAATAAATGTATCAATGGTGTAATCTTCTTGTGCCATAATATCTTCCCAAGTAGGAGAGGTTTTGGGAGAGAAATAAACAAGATTCTCATAACACTCAATGATTGGATCCTCTAACACCAAGATGCCCTCTTCATAAGTAAGTGAAGTATCAAGAGAATAACAACTATGATTGTCATGATTGCCAATGATTGCATCCTCTTGCACCAAAATATTCTCACAAGTAGAGGAGATGTTGGGAGATGAATGAAGATTAGGCAAAGCTTAATTAAGAAATGTGTCAATAATTTCATTCTATTGCACCAAGATATTTTCACAATTAGGAGAGATATTGGGAGAAGAGAATGACTAACATACTTGTTAATGACCTCATTTCGTTTCCCTAGATTGTACTCATAATTAGGGATATTATAATTATATAGGCCATGCATTACCATATCAAAACCACATCTTTGAAAGGAAACATGTCGTTACTTGCCTTATGGATCAAATGATAAAAATTAGATAGTTTTGTAATTAAAATTAAAAAACAGACATCAGATCTAAATAGAGGACATTGAGAGAGCTCTATCATAGAAAGTTGGGTTCAAAAAAGCAGGACATAGATGCCTAGGGTGTCTTTTTCCTAGAAAATATTTTAGAAAAATCTAAGTTTGACTATTTAGTGTGTTTTTTAGGGTTCCCATATTTGTATGCAAACAGGTCTAACAGTGAATATTTTCTAGATTTTGTTGAATTTATGAATGTGAACTTAAGAATACTAGTATGCAAGAATGTTCAAAATAAATGATAGTTTTGAAATAAAAAAAATAGAATTCAGACAGTAGAATCCTAGAAAGAACATAGAAACAAAGATCTGAACTAAATTTCGGCCAAAAAAAGTAGGACAAAGGCATCCAAGACGCTTGTGTCCTAGATAGGGTTTCAGAAAATTCAAAGTGTGATTACGTTTGTTACTATTTAAGGTTCTCAAATATGTGTGAAGGTACGTTTGATAATGAATATTTTTTTTGGATTTTGCTAATTTTATGACTATGTGTTGCATAGATGATTGTTGTTGCACCAAAAGATCGACCTGCTAATGCCTGATACAACCACCAGAGTTAATGAATCCATAGGAGGCAGTTAAGCCATGCCACAAACCTAAGTGCTACACTGCACAACACAAGGAGACCAAGGGCACACACCTTGTAACAATCCCCCCAATGCAAGCGAGGGGTTTGAACCTGTGACCCAAGCTCTAATACCAATTGTTGCACAGGCGGTTGTCGTTACACCAAAAGATCGACCTATTAATGGCCAATACAACTACCAAAATTAATGAATCCACAGGAGGCATTTAAGCCATGTCATGAACCTGAGCATTGCACTACACAACACAAGGAGACCAATGGCACACACCTTGCAACACTATGAAATTGAATGATGCAAGTGTACAATAATGCTAAAAATGTGTAAATAGTAAATGACAATTTTAGATGTTTTTAGATCTAATATGCAATAATTTATTGGTTTCAAGATGCAAAGTTCTAAGAATGATGATTTGATGCAATTTGGAAATAAAACTATGCAATTTTTCAGCTTTTTGACCTAAATGAAAGATGCCTAAATGAATGCAATGAACAATTTCAGAATTTAATGACTTAATGAATGCATTTGAATGTAGATCTAATCTAAATGATTGAAATAAAATCTAATGCAACCTATAACACAATATGATATGCATTTTTTTGGATATTTAATAACTTTTTATGATGCAAAAATGAAACCCTAAATGAGAAACGCAATAAAAAACCTAGATCTTGGGTGAATTTTTAGAAGGTATATAATGTTAATAAGTCAGGTTCACCAAAATGAAACATAGAAAAAGTGAAACCCTAAGATTTGACCCTAGGGTTTAGGTGTTTTCTCCAAATGTATTCATTAGAGATTTGATGGTAGTGAGGGTTTGATAGATTTGAACAAGGTATGTGATTGACTTACAAACTAAAAGGTGAGTGAACTATCCCTTGACCAAATATAGGATGGATTCAAAAATGAAATTCAAGGATCTAACTAGGATAATAGTGCAATTTACTATTTTGATGCAAATATATAAGACACAAAAGTTCATAGATAAATTCAGACAATAGAAATGAGTAGAGCAGGACATTGTGCACTTGTGGTTCAAATCTGGGGCCAAAAATGGAGGACACTGATGCCCAGGGTGTGAGTTTCCTTGTAGATATTTTTTGGATATGTTTTTGTAGTCCTCTGATGTTGGATTTGAGCTTCGGATTTCTTGCCTACATATTTGTCAAATAATTTTGTAGGTGAGTTTTTGTGAGTTGACAAGATGTAGGATCTCAATTGAAACAACGAAAAATAGGTCTTCAAACTTCCTTCAATATCCTCCAAACTTGAAACCTGCACATTTAAATAGAGAGGAAGGATTGTGCCATTTAGGGGCTTGCCTTAGTCAAACCCTATGTTAGTGTTTCCACTTCCATAATAGCAATGCCAATGATAAATGAATAAATGACAAGAAGTAATGTTGAATAAACAAAGTGTTGTAACTCACCACCCTTTAATGGCTTCCTTGAAGGATTGAAGTCATACACATCACCTCAAGGTCTTGGATCTTACTTGCTTGATTTTCTTGCATTCCTTTGGAGACCTACAAAAGTGTTAGCCTTAACAAAACAATGATAACATGAACACACATAAACTCACATGAGATTTGACATGATGCTTGGATCTTGAATTGCTGCAATAAAGCTCTGAAATGTTGCTCTTGACTTGCTTGATAGTGCTCTTGATCATAATTTTGCCAACATTTTTCCACTTAGGTTTGAAATTATGTAGTAACTAGGTATTTATAGGCATTTATTCAATTTCTCAAAAATTAAATCTCGATGGCCGACTTTAGACAATTGAATTGCAAATAATAAATTGCTGACACTGGCATATTTTAAATTGGATCCAAAATAGGGGATACTCATGCCCAAGGTGTGAGTTTCTTTGCCCTGTTTTTCAAGTTTTTAAGTGTCGGGAGCAAGGTATTAGATAAATTTAATTATTTCTCGCTTGCAATTCATCACTAATTGTTGAAAATGGGCCATAAAATGCACAATTTAGGGAATTAAGTACTCAATTGGGTCCAATAATTTAAGGGGGGACAAAACATAAAGTGAAATTGTTAAGGGTGACAATTTACGATGGTACACCTACTTCCCAAATTAAATAATTGTTTTTAATTATTTAATTTATCCAATTATTTTTCAACATTATCCTTTTCCAAAATAGATAAAATTATTTGTTTTATTATTTATTTTCACATTGCACATGTGAATATTAATTAATTAATTTAATTATTAAATACTCATACATTCCCACCTCTCCAATTGAAAAGGACTTACTCTCATTCCAACCCTCAATAATCCTCAATCCACTCATCAATCCATTTCAATCAAATCCCACTCACTTCCACTTCTATGACCAATCAATCCACTTCACCCCTTCATGCAATTAGTCATCTCCAATCATGCAATCAATTAATTATCCATCAATTCATCTCATAGAGTCTCATCCATTGATCTACCCATTCTCTTATGAGATCTTAATCGTTGGTCGATATCACTCAATCTATAAAACCAACCTATCATTCATTAATTTATCTTATTGAGATCATGCTGAGAAATTATACTTGAATCATTACAACGATTTATGCTATTGTACTACTAAAAATATGAGAGCAAGTACTATAACACTATTCTCCAAGGTGAATATAGGAGAACAAATGGATCTATGCTAGGGTAGATTATGTGTTTCTATGTGTGTAGATTTACATTTCATTTGATTTAGTTTACTTTATTTGCTTCATTAGTATGATCTTTGATTGTGAATGCTTTTTTTTATTGTTTATTCTTTGGTTTCAAAATTGCATTTCTAGGTCATACAATAACATGCTGAAATTAACATGCACCATTTGTGGCAAGCCTATCCATTTCCAATGCTTATCTTATTTCACAACCCAATTTCAAGAGGTCACAAATTGCTTGTTCAGTGTTTGATTGAGGTCAATTTTTTTACCCTTGATATTTTTCACCAACCATATAATGATAATCTCATTGTATATAATAGACACTCTTAGTTTAAAAAAATGCAATTACTCAAAATTTTTGCTATCCAATCTTAGTTTTTGGAACTTTTTAACCCACAACTTTCACACACAAAACCCTTTTTAGTACAATTTTTGATAGTGTGATATTTTTTGTGTATTATGTAGTTGTACACTTCATTGGTTCTCATTCTATCCTAGGATTGTACTTTACCACTTTCCCTTTTTTGGAAGTATAAAATCCTAAGAAATTATAAATAGGCTTGTAAACACACTAATTATAAAGTGGTCCTCTTTTACTTGTCCTTAAGGGGCTGTGTAAATCACTAATGAGGTTCTTGCAATCAATGATTTGTCATTAAATTTATTTTTGGGGGTTTCAATCATGTTTTCTGGTAAGTATGTTCACACAAGCTATTCAATTTGGAAAGATATGATTAAGAATCAATGCCTTAAATAAGATATATTACCCACTATTCTTGGGTTCATTATTAAGCCAAGTGATGCTAAACAAAAAGATGCATGGTAAAACTACAATGACATGGTTTATGAAGTAATATACTTCTTTATATTTTCTAGGACATGCTATATCACAAAGACCACATAAAGTGTGTTTCATTTCTTGGATCACAATCAAGCAGTTGTATGGAGATCTTTAACTTCCATTTGATAGTGGTGTTTCCTTGGAAAACCTTAAACATGTGGATGATATTGAAGCAACTATCAATCTTCCTTCTAATGACCCATCTATAGATGTTCATTCTTACACAATTGATGTAAGTATATCATGGGATGAACATTGTAGTCATCTAAACTATTAAGTTACAAAGATACACTAAGGTTTCATCACCTCCTATTGCTACTGCATACTTTAGAGATATCTCTCCAAAAGAATATAACAATTATTTTTAATAGGATAATTTATGTCTACTAGACATTGCTTTGGGATGCCTACTTGATAAATATCTCATGTTTGTTAAATTCCACACATTAGATTTAGAAAACACTATTGACAACCTAGTTTTCTCTTTCATGATAATGATCTAGTAGTCACATCATCATCTTATTTCACACTTATTCTAATTAATCCTCCACGTGTCTTTTGAGATGCCACTTTCTATAGTTGTACTTAAGAGTCTTTATCAAATATCATTACTTAGCATTGACATAGAGATTGATGAACATGTGTTGGACTTTATAATACTATTTTATCTTCCCTCATTTTCCTTCATAGATTGGGAATACCTTTTGCATTTACTTATGGGTGTATCTCTTCAAAAAAGAAGAAACATTGTTTACTGAAATTAGATCATCATTAACATTCAAAATCTTCCATCCATTTTTAATGTGGGAGGAAACACGCTTAGGTGGGTTACCTAGTCTCTATGTTCATTCTTTCTTTGGGTTGTCTCTATCATTGTTTAAAGGTTAATTTTACACATGTGTACCTAACATGGCCCGGTTGTTGGTGTAATATTGTCCTTCACCAATGATAGTCTTTAACTTAAGTAAAATGTTACAACTATTTATTAAGTCTACTTAGGCTAATATGATATTTTATTTTCCCTCACCTAAATAGCTAATAAAGACATTTCACCCTTGATTTGAGACTATTAAGTCTTATTGATCCCTCATAAATTCTTGATTAATGGAAGTTAGATGAAACCTCTATCTAATCACTGACCACCTATATCTTATGATTGAGTTAACTCAAATTTTTATTGGGAGTTAAATCATGACCTCTTGGATTCCTCCATCAAATATGCCTATATATTTATATTGTACTCATTGTATTGTTGCTTCTACTTGCTCAATTACAATAGAGTATAATCATTTCTATTTTTATGGCTAATTCATATATATTACATTTTAAGTTAATTTTATTCATCAACAAATTTAACAGGATATGAGAAGAATATTAGTTAAATTTCTCAACATTTTTTTTAGGAGTTATAGAAAGATTAAGGAATGTTAATGCATTTAATCTCTTAAACATATATTAAGAATTAAAAATCATATAGGTTTAGAGGATCACAAGTTTTAACTTTGGAAAAAATATTACAATATAATATGAATCCAAGGGAAAGTGGAAGCAAAGAGAGAGTAGCTTATAAACCAATAACCTTCATATTGATAAGAACTACAACCATGATACACTTATAAGTTATAGTAGATGCACAATACATGAGACCAATGCTATTACAATATTCAAATTATTCCCAATATTTACTATTTTGGTTGCAAACATGAAACCCAAAATTGATCTTCCCTATTAGTTATGGGAACTCACACTTTATATGTTTATATTCCATTTCTTAATGATAATTGATACTCGATATTATTTATGAGGTTTGATAATTATGATGTATTTTCTTGATCAAATTTACTTGCAACTTACACTTGAGCTTGATTATTTTTTAAAATTACTCCATGATAAAAATTAACAAGAGTTGTTATAGATTCGGGACATGCCAAGCACTTTTTGAAGTTAACTATAACCATAGTCATCATTTTGAGGTTAGTGACCAATCAATAAGGGAAAACCTTCTTACCATATACTCAAAGATGAGACTATCATGTTTTACTATTTACAAGGTCAAAAGAATTACTTTTACAATTAGTTGCAATCCTATTGTTACCCAATTACTTCACCTATTATAAAATATGCACAACTGTAGCTCCCCTTATTCAAATTTACTTATAATTTGTAAACTCGTACATTTTAATAATATGTTAGAATTTAAAAATTGAGCTTACTAACTCCAAACTTATCACTACATTATAACAATTGTATCAAACAATAAAATACTTTCTATTATATCACATAGTTAACATAAATTCCCATCCATTTTCATATTTAATTTATAACTTCAAATTAAATGAATCAATAAGGTTTAGTTTATTTATGTGGCTGGTTTTAAAATAAAGGTTAAAGAGCACTGAATAATACATAATTTAAAGAATATTTAAGGGTAAAAATTACATACATTATATCTTTCTCTTTCATTTTTGGTTCATTTTGATGAGGTTCTCCTTAATGTAATGAATATTGTATAAGTGGCATGTTTTTTATTGAAAACAATTAATTTCACCCTAATTTGATTATACATTCACACATTTTTGGGATTGATCTTGATCTTTAATTTAATATTTTCTTTTCCTAAGTCAAATCCATAAGCATAAAAATAACTCCAAAAATTTAAAATTTAAATTTAAATATGAACCCAAGCCAACTCCCTTTTTACTAGTCATTACTTGCCAACTTGAAGATGGAATGTGTTAATTCGTGTGCTAGGATATTGTATAAAATTGTTGGTGTGAATAGGGATATTACCTAACTAGTTCCACTATTAGGTCCCTTTCACATCTTATCGCTTAAGTTTACTTAGGTTTCACATAGGATTTTATCACTTTATATCTCATATCATAAGATTAAGACACTTGTCATGATCTTGTCTAATCCTATATCTCACTTTAGCTATATAATCAAGGGTCTCTCTCACATTGTAAATCGATTCTATTTTGCATTCATTGATAGGAATACAATTTTTTCTTACCATATTGATTTTTTGAGTATTTTGTGCTTTCTATAGGCCTTTAGATCTTGGGTGGCTATCTCCACAGCCAAATCTTACATTGTATCAAAGCAAGTTGAGTGCCTTTGGTTAGTCTTTTAGGAGATCTTGAGTGCAAATCTTGTATTTTCTTGAAGCATTGAGTATGCTCTTCTCTCGCATCTTTAGATGATCTAGAGAATCAAAAAGGTGTAATAGAAATACTAGATTTAGGGGGTTCCTTATTTGGCTTTGTATTGTAGGTGCATCAAGGAGCTGATACAAGAGCAAGTCATTGATTTGCAGTATTGTCCTACAGTAGAGCAAGTTGCAGATATCTTCACCAAATCCTTTACTAAGAGTAAGTATCACCATTTGCAAGCTATCTTGGGGGTGCGAGATGTTTCTCCAGGGGGATCACTTGACCTTCTTCATTCTCTCTTATAGGGACCTTTTTCCTCACACAAGGTTTTGTCCTTCTCATCTTTTTGAGAGTAGTCTCTTATTTTTTTCTCTCTTTTGGGGAGGAGTTTTATCCCATTAGGTTTTCTCCTTTTCTCCGTTTGTGAGAGATTGCATTTGTACACAAGTATCTCATTAGGCCTAGTAGCTGAGACCCATCTTTGCATGTGTGCATGAGTTTTGTTCCCCCTAAGTTGCACTTAAGGGGGGTGTTGGTGTGAATAGGGATATTACCTAATTAGTTCCACTATTAGGTCCCTTTCACATCCTATCACTTAAGTTTACTTAGGTTTCACATAAGATTTTATCACTTTATATCTCATATCATACGATTAAGACACTTGTCATAATCTTATGTTGAATTTTATCATTATGTCCTAGGTGATACATTACTAATTGTCTCATGCCATAGGATTAAGACACTTGTCATGATCTTGTCTAATCCTATGTCTCACCTCGACTATATAACCAACGGTCTCTCTCACATTGTAAATTGATTCTATTTTGCATTCATTGATAGGAATATAGTTTATTCTTGTCATATTGACCTTTTGAGTATTTTATGCTTTTCATAAGCCTTTAGATCTTGGGTGGCTATCTCCATAGCCAAATCTTACAAAAATGATTTCTGATTCACTTTTAAACATTTACTAGATTTAGAAGAGATTCAAGAGAGCATCATAGCACATTGCATTATCAACTTACATTAACATTTGTATCATTAATGACATACTATGCATATTACATGACCGCTTGGTGTGTCTTTAATTATTGTTCAAATTATTAATTCATTTTCTTGCTCTCTACATCCTAATGATGGATCATGGATTGCGATCCAAAACATTGAGGTTGAAAAAATCTCACATGATTAAATTTAGATGCATTCATGTTCAATAAGGACAACATTCTCACACAGTAAAGTCCCATAGGTGTTTGTCAACACTACTTACTATTTGGATGTAGGTTCTAGACACCAAGGTAAGTATATGCTAGACATTTAGAAGTGCATATTTCATTTCCATAAACATAATTTGAATCCATAAAATGCTCTTTTTTACAAATGTAAATATCATTTTTGAAGTTGCAAATTTAATTTAGAATAGAAAATAAAATAGCCATCCATCTATCAAAACTTATCAATCACATATTTGATAGTATATATAAATTTTAGATCACATGACACCATTTATAATAAATAATTTTAAAACCATACACAAAACTAAATCCTAACCTCTTTCATCATTTAAAAAAGTAGGCTTCTTATCACTATTTATTCCCTTTCAATTAGATAAATGGTCGTTGAGCCATAACTTGGTGGACAACCCCTAACCACCACCTAGTAAACCACCCCATCGATGTCAATTTCTATTCACTTTTTAAAGTACTATATACGGGAATGAAATAATTAAGTTTAGCTTACCCAAGTCAAAATCCATGCATATAAAATTTACAAATACTTTTTAAAGTAAAAAAGAACAACTTGAAGCTCCCATACACCAACTTCACATGTAGCTTTACCATGGCCTTAGAAAAGCCACCTCTCACCAAGGATAAAAAGATCACACCTAAAAATGGGCCCATAAGCCATCAATTGTGCCACACTTCAACAAGAAGAAAGTGGGCACTTTTCATGACAAGTGTAGAGGGGCCCAATACGATGGAGCCAAGCAACAAAGTGACATATAAATCATGCCCAACTTTCTTAGGGTATGCCCTACTCTTATAGTTTGTACGTATGACCCCACAAACCCCCGCCGGCCACCAAATTTAAAATTAAATTCAGAAGGCAAAAACAAAGACATCAATGTGAGCAGAATGAATTAATGCTGTATAAGATATACCTATATCTGTTTGCACAAAACACGGATTTGGCTTTTGCCACAGGCGAATACAAGGCAAAAGCCAAGCTCCTTCCGTATTGCAGGCTGCATTATTTTATTCTATTCAGTCTGCGATCTTCAATTACTTGCTCATTCATCCCGCTGGCTTTTCTGCCAAGGCCTCGTTAATAGCGCCACGAGGATCGGCCATTGTATGAAAAGGAGGATTTTAGCTTTAGCTTGTTAACGGTATGGGGGGTCATATGCAGCAGAGTAGTGCAGCGGTATATGATCACACGGGAGGTCTGGGGGAAGCCGGTGATGCCGCCATGTCGCGATGGTTGCAGTCGGCTGGCCTGCAGCATTTGGCCTCCAACGGATTCGATCAGAGGTTTCTTCCAAATTTACTCGCGCAGGTTGGTTTTATTTTTATTTTTCTTTCATTTTGTACCCTTATTCGTTTTCTATTTTACCTACATTTTCTTGGCACAATGTGGCGAGTTTTAGATGGTGGAATTTTAGAACTGCAAGGGTACATTTTGACAGCAAACCCTCCATGTTTGGTTATGGGGAAAAATAATCAATACTCGATTTGAAGTTAATTTATGGAAAATGTAGCTTCATCGCTAGACATTTTGGCAAGAAAACCTCGCTTCAGAGTTGATTTGTAGAAAATGCAGCCCCGGCGTCTCAAATTTTGGCATTTAACCCTCTACTTAGAGTTGTTTTGTAGAGAATATGCAGTAAATTGCTTAAATTCTTTTCTGCTGCTGGGAATGTCATGTTGCAAATTTCGGTAACAAACCCCCGTGTTAGATACCGACAAAAACAAATTAGTTAAGTCACTGTTTCAGATTGAAAAAGTAATTGATATTAAATGGATTTTTGTTGCTGTAATTTCAGCACGAAAGCCTTGCTTTAGAGTTGGTCTATAGAAAATGCTGTTGTTTTTGTATAGCTGTATTTTAGCAATAATGTCTTGCCTTTGTGTTGATCTGTATTTGTCCAGAATGAGTTAATGTTACCATGAACTTTTTGTCGTAACTGAAATTCTTTGCCTTACAGTTGATTTATAGACAATGCAGTTATGTTATTGTAAATCGTGCTATCGGTTTTTGCTTTAAAGTTAACTTACTAAAAATGGAGTTATATTAGAATGATTGTAAGGAGGAAAGTCTGATAACAGTTAAATTTCAGCACTAGTGGGGTGAATTATATTGCCAGAAATTTTATGATTAAACTAAGTATTGCCAGAAATTCCAGGATTTAACTCTAAATTGCTGGAATTTTTGTCATTGAAAATGGTCTGTTACCATAGATGTCAGAAGTAAACAACATTTAGAGTTGGTTTACAGGAAATGCAGTTCTTTTATAAATTTCAGCAGCAAACCCATGTTTTAGACAAGTAGATATTAGTGTTGAAACTTGAAGGAGTATTGAAGGAACTCTTCGATGATGGAGTATGCCACTGTAGTTTATTTTATTTGGAGAAAATGCAATTCTGTGCTCACCAGTTTCAGTAGCAAGTCTTTTTTAGAGTCGTTTTATAGAAAATGAAGCTAGATTGCTGTAAATTTCAGCAGTAAACCTTTGTTTTAGACTTAATTTGTAGAAAATTAAGTTATTCTCCAGTAAATTTCATTAATAAACCTCTAATTTTGAGTTGATTTATAGAAAATGTAGCTCCCTTACCATAAATTCAGCAGTTGATATTTGCCTTAGAATTTAGTCATAGATATTCCAGTTATCATGGCAAGATGCATTTTGGCAAGAGATTCATTAAATTTCTGGATTAGTAGCAAATCCTTAGGTTTTGACATTAAAAACCTTAGTTTTTTTTGCTTATAATAACTGGGGTAGGGAACCTAAGATCAGCATGAAATGACGTTTATCACCAGATTCAAATAGCCATACAACCTATTTGAATCTCAATAAAAAGTGTATTATCACACTGAAAATGAAATAAAGTCAAATATCTAATCGCACATGAAAACACTTCCTTACATTTTTGGAAGATTTGAGAATCATCTGATGAGTAGTTTTCCTCTGTGAGTGTTCCTTCTTTTTCACCTCCGTACATTCCTTTACAGGAGCCACAAAGCTTGTATTTCTAAATCAAGAACTGTATCCTTGGGTTGCTTTGAACCCTTCTTTGTTGCTCCCAACACTGAAAGTGTTGATGCAACCACAGCTGGAACAGTTGAAGGAGGTTCCTGCAAAGTTTCGGAAGGATCTTGATCCAATTCATTTTTTTTATATCAGCATGCATTGCTTGCTTATTTGAATATATAGAAACTTTATCTAAACCATCTCCTTCCTTACCTATATATGCATTCAAATCCTACAGGTGAACTAAGATTTTCTCTATAGCCTCAAAAGCTTCATTCTCTTTTCTTGAGTAAATTTTGAAATGATGCATTTCCACACTTTTCCATCAAGTAGCTCAAGAAGAGATCTTCCTCCTGCTGACCAGGGAAGGAATAACGCTTTTCTTTGGGCAATGAGAAACCAAATTTCCATAAACAAAACAATACTGTCAGTGAAAGGGGATATTCACACAATCCAACTTTTGTGCCCAAGAGTTACCATCCTTTTTCAATATAATTTATTCAGACAGCCATTTATCTAAATCCATATCAACACAGATTTGAGTGTAAGTGGTGTGAAAATTCTCCAAAGTTTCTTGAGCAACATCCAAGAAAATGCCCAAGGAATTCCCAATAGCCTCAAAGCTAAAATAAGTTAATAATAAAACCAATATTGCAGTAACAAATAAGGAAGGCACACCTAAAGAGGTACTGAGGAAACAAAGTCAAGAAGGAGATCAAATGAAGGATATTGTGGTTTTATAATTAAAATATAATTCTAAGTTACCAGTTCGGGTTCGGGTTTGATAGTTCGGTTTGCAGGTTTGGGCAAATTTTTTTGGGGTTGGGTTTGTTAAATACAAAAACATATAAAAATCAGAAATATATACATATTTGCAGCAGTAATTAAGTTCAAAATACACCGCCATATTAATAGTCAAAGAACATAGCAAAAATACACCACCACTTTCATAGTCAAATGATAAAATATTATAGTGAAACTCAAATGTCATGATATAGATTAAAGCTCAAACATAATAATGTCAAGTGTTTACAATCAGCCATCATTGATCATTGATCAAACATCATATGGGTCATCAAAAATATCATCATCATCTATATTAGATGATATATGTAGTGGTAAATTAGAAGAACCACAAATAGCACCAGTGGCATTGGCACTACCACTAGCACTGACACTAGCACTCTCATGCGCACTAGCTGGCTCATAGTCATCATCAACATCAAGTGCAGCAAAGTGGCTTGTGGAGGCATCCAAGTCAAGACACTTTGGCTCGATATCCCACTTCCTTGTGTCTCCTTTTTTGTAGGCACTTTGTTTGTGTGTAAGGAGCCGCAAGTTTGAATGCACATACATCAAGTCCTTTGCCTTTTTTGAATGTAGTCTATTGTGTTTTATTGATTGGATGAAGGAGTATGTGCTCCAATTCCTCTCAGATGAAGATGAACTAGCAACCTACTAAGACCAAATTAAATAGTTAAGAGTTACAAAATTTAACTAATTAAAATATAAATAAAATTATAAAATTTATAACTTAAATTTAAAAGATAAAAGATTTTGACTATAAAACCTACTTGGGATAAAATTTTTATTGCAAAAGTTTGTAGGTATGTGTATGCTTGGCCATGGAAGTACCCACCAACTATGAGCATTGACCATGTACTTGTCTTGGAGAGCATCAATACCACAATCACTGGAGCATGCAAAACCCATGAACTCGGCCCTCACTACATCATGTCGGTCACAATCAGTGAAGAGTCTATGAAGTGCTGCCTTGTACCTTTGAGCCACTTCAACATCTCTATATGGGGCAACTCTTATTGTCACAGAAAGTAGTTGAGCACTATAGTATTTGGGACTCTATGCAAAAGCAAGAAGATGCAGTGGAGTGGTCATTTTGTTCCATCTCTCTACAATGATTTTGTGTAGCTCTTTGAAGAATTTTTCTTCAGGATCTTCCTCTTTTGCATTGATGATGGATTTCATCTTCTCAATTATTAAGTCGATGCCATCATATACTTCACCAAAACAAGGTCTATCCATGTCAGTATAACGAATCATGCTCAATATGGGCTCAGTGAAATTGAGGAGCTACTCAACACGATCCCACCAAATGTCATCTAGGATCATTTGCTTAACCTTAGTTGCCCTTGTAGTGCTAGATTTCTATGGACCAATTAGTGCTGATGACCATATTAGAGAGTGCCTCATGAACCTTCACAAGTCGTCTCAACACAATTGTGTTGGAGGCAAAACAGGTTTCAACAACTTGTTTGAAAATCAAAATAAAATAAAATTTAAGTTTACAAAAATAAAAAATAAAAAATAAAAATATCACTAAAGTGAGAGCCTGGGTCTATTTTGAAACGAGATTGGTTCGTGGAGTTAGAAACAGTTGCCATTGTAATACCTAAGGCAACAAGTTAAATTACAATAAGCAACCCATTCCATTTATTCAAAATTTCAAAGTATTGAAACTAATTAACTTAATTCATTTAAAAAAATTAAACATGTGTTATAGATACCTAGAAGAATGAAAACAAAACAAAAACTTCAAAACAAAACAAAAGAGTTCATTTGTAAAAAAAATTGTAGAAAAAAAAAACTTCAAAAAACCTACCTCTTTTGAAATCTTCTTCTACGATCTTCTTGGCAACAAATGAACACTTGCAAATGCTTAGGAATAGCGCACCAACCAACTTCAAACGTTCAACGATCAATGTTCAACTCTATTCGTGCAATGGCAAGCAACAAAGTAAGTTCAACAATGGAGGTAAAAAGTTTTGTGTTTCATTCACAAATTGATAAATGAGTTTGTTTTTGCCTATTAGGTGTTTTAGGAGGCATAAATTAGCGTTGAAGGCATTTTTAATGTTTAAAAGTCAAAAAAATATTAAAAAACTCAAAAAAGGTAGAAACTGTGATTGGGCATGTGAATTGGGCAAATTCGCCCAGGTTCGACTTGGGTTCAGACGGTTGGGTTTAAGGCATTCGGGCCGGTTGGACCTTGTCCGGACCCATAAGGAACCAGATTCGGGCCCCGAACTTAGGTTGAACTTGATCGGGACCTTTGCTTTACTCCCAACGAACTGGTAACTTAGATATAATCATCCCAAAACCATTGCCTTGAGCTAAGAATTGTCTTTCTATCTTTGGGGGACATACAGTCCA
The DNA here is from genome assembly GCA_007115665.2 of Sequoiadendron giganteum. NCBI lineage: Eukaryota > Viridiplantae > Streptophyta > Pinopsida > Cupressales > Cupressaceae > Sequoiadendron > Sequoiadendron giganteum. The sequence continues at coordinate 338,100,457 of CM021106.1, read as the reverse complement.
CATTAAAGAAATCTTGTCCTCCTATAGTTGAGATTGATCATTTGTCCTCCTAATTTCTATTCTGCAGCCATTGCACAACACACTAATGATCATTGAATCGAGAGTAAACTCAACTTGTTTGTTTGAGTTTGTGTGTGTGTGACCTAGTAGACCGACAAGTGATTAGTTGACAAAGAAGGCACATATTGAAAAGCTTGAAATATTCTATCACATATGTTAATAGACCCTCTCTTGTGAACCTCAATTGGAGTGTCACCACCCATTAGAATATGTGGCATGGAACTTGGCTCCAAGAAAGTGAACTTAACTTGATTTGAAGCCAGGTGGTGCGAAGCACCTAAGTCAACAATCTATGTGGAAGGTGGAGATGTGATAGCAATAAGGGTCTTGCCATTTTATTTCCCCTTGTTTTTCTTCTTAGAGGAATTCTCCTTTGACGAATTCTATTTGATTGAATCAAGTACCCCTATGTTGTTTTTTTTAAGAAGATATGTATCCATTTTAGTACCATTGGAAGATCTTTGTTTCTAATCCTTAGAACCATCTTTCTTGTCCTTGTTCTTTTGTTTCTTCTTCTTACTACGAGTATTCTTTTATTCTCTTGTACCCTAGTCAGTCACCAAGGCATGTGACTTAGAAGATTTCTAGGCTTCCATTTGAATGGGCTCGTCTTGCTCCATCGAGAGAAACAAAACTCATCAAAGTACTAAGAGCACTTATTGTAGCATGAAAAGTAGAGATGAAGATAGAACAATTAGGACTCAATTTAGTTCGAATGACAATAATCATCTTCTCTACCCACATTGCTTCAATTGGGTCTTGAGGATTTTGAGAATCTTGAATTGTGTTGAAATTGTAGGAATTAAGACATGAGTTCATTCTCTAAGAGATGATCTCACATAACATCTTGTTTACAAAACAACATGAAATAGTAAATTCGGAGACACAATAGGGCATAAAAATCTAACAACCTCATCATGTTTTATCTCTTATTTAGTATTTTTTGTTGCATAAGTAGGTTTAGGAGCTGTTCCCATTGCATATTTTGATATCCTTTACCTTTTAGCAAAATCAATATTTTAGGCTTCCATTCAAAATAGTTGTATAGTGTAAGAATTGGAGTTGGAATTGAAATCCATAATGCGGAAAAGTAAAAGATTAGCAGCAAGACAAGAGACACACACACAACATCCATGGTACTATCAAATGACCTCCTCAGAGATTACAATGTTTGTCACTTTATTTTAGTGTGTTACAATGTAGAATATTAGATTAACAGAGCTTTTATAGGGCCAAAAGTGGTCAAAATGTTGAAATTAAAATGTGTTTACAGAATGGGAACATGAAAACTCCACTACTATGTACAGCTCGGAAAAATACCAAAAAAAAATGGTGCTAAAAAAGAGCTCATTTATAAAATTCCAAAAAGCATGCCCGAACAACAAAATACCTAAGAAAACTTAAACTTTGGAAAAATTGAGGAGTGAAATCTGAAAACCAATTACATCATTGCGAAAAGTGTGAAATTCTACTCCATTTAAAAAATGGCTTGAAAAAATACCTTTGAAGGAACAAGTTATGGCCTCCCAAAGCTGGGGTACAAAATAAAAAATGCCAACGGAGAGAGGTCTATCAAAACCCATTTAGAAATGATGATGACAACATTCTGTATGATAATGTCGGAAGACTTGGAACTGCATAGCAGCAAACACTTTTGTGCATGGGTACAAAGGTTTGATGATAGGATTGTAGGGATTTCTTTGTGAATACTGTTGAGTAAAAAAAATTAGATCCTCTAGACCATGATCTCTAACTTTGACACATTATATCAATTAATAGGTCTTGATGTCTCTCGGATGCAATGGCGGGGTCAATCTGGTGTCAAAATGCCTTGAAAAATGTGCAACATGCAAAAAGCCAAGCACATCAAACATAGAAAAAAACCAATTGTAGATTAGCTTATCAAAGTCCACTTTGGGGAAAACGAAAGCCTAATCTAACTTTTCAAGCTTCCCCGGACACAATGGTGCAGCCATAAAGTTGCATGGTGTATTGAAAATTATTCTACCCCCAAATTTCAAAATCCATTCTCTCAAAATCTGAAAACAGATTTGACTTTTCCTAATATCAATAGCTCTGATACTATGTTAGATTCTGCAAAACAGCAAGAAAAAAATCCAAGACCTAGTGCAAGATAAGATACATTACAATTGTTTAACATATGATTCTAGAATGAAAATAGCAAAACAAAATTAGTTACCAACAATATAAGAGATAGAGAAACAACTTAAAGGAAGCTCACTCTCCACACCAGAAATAAAGAGATACACAGATGACATAAAGGAAACTCACTCTCCATCACTAGAAATAAGTGATGAGTGGAGTATATAGAGATAGAAGTGAGGCAAATACCTCCGATAGGAGGAGTGATTTCAATTGTTAGAAATAGGTGATAGTTACAAATTAGGAATTTGTTAAACAAGCGGTTACACATACTTGGTAAAAGGCAAGCAAATGGTTAAGAGAGGTGGCACATACATTCAAGAGAGCAATTAACTGTAACTGCAAAGAATAGGTTGGAGTTATACATGTCCCTTATAGAAGATGCCATCTATCCTCATAAATACCATTTATAATAACCCAAGCAAGAGGAAAAATAAATAAACCTGAATATAAGGAAAATATAAACCTATACCAAAAATACTCAATTCGTATAACAAACACTATTTTCCATGATTAACCATTACTATAATGACCTAAGAAAACTTCTTCATTAGGTTAACGGCTATGACAATTATGTTACCAGAGATGCAGCATTAAACAGTGACCTTTGTAGCTTTGTTTTGCAACTGGTTTGTAAAAATGTAATTAGGTTGTCAAAACATTCAGCAGCAAACATTTGTTTTAGAATTGGTTTGCACTCCTGTTATCTTATTTTCAGCAATGAACTATATCTTTAGAGTTGTTTAGTATGTGATGTAGTCATGTTGTGTAAATTCTGCAATACCTTGTTTGTAGAAAATGCAGTTTTATTACCATAAATTTAGCAAATAATGCTTGTTTCAGAGGTTAGTTAGAGAGAGTGCAGTTATTTTTGGGAGTATTTTAGTATTAAACCCTTGGTTTATAGGAAAGAAGGCTAGTCTGCAATACGTGCCAGAAGCAAATAATTGATTTGGAGTCAAGTAATAGAGTATAAACTTATGTTGCCATAAATTTCATAAGTTAACACTTGCCATAAAGTTGATTTATAGAAAACACAGTTATGTCTGGATTACTTGCAGGGTGAAAACTTTATGTGTGTAATTTTGGGAGAAGTTAATTTCTGCAGTGCAAGGGCAAACTTTAGCAGCAAACCTGTGTGTTAGGATGTGAAGGTTCTGTCACTATAAGAGCCGATTTAAGAAAAAGTAAGCTGTATTGAAATACATTTCTACATTACATGCTTATGCAAGAGCTGTTTTACAGAAAATGCAGTTTTTATCGGGTTCTGTAAATTTCAGTATTAAATGCTTTTGAACAGTGTGCAGGGGATGTATTTCTATAAAATGTAGTTGTTATTCCATAAATTTTGATTGTCATTCTTTGATTTAACTTTTCCAGTTAATTTGTAAGTAGTCGGCAGCTAGTCATGTTAGATTGATATTACTTATATTTCTGTGTCAATGTATAATTTAGCAAGGAGCGGTAAATTTGAGCAATGCTAGGGTAAGTTCCAAAAGCAATTCCATGACACTTCTATAACTTTGAACTTTAGCAGTAAACCCTTGCCTTGAGTTGATTTGTAGATTTTGCAGTTATTTTAATATAAATTTCATTAGTCAAGCCTTCTTTTGCAGTTGGTTTATAGGCAGGTGTTTATGTAGCTATAAATTCATTGATATAACTTTATTGTGGAGTCAATTTGTTAAAAATGTATTTCTGTCGAGATGATTTTCTAGAGGACACCCTTAGGTTGAGGTTAACCTTTGTGAAGTTAAATTTTAGCATTGTTGGTAAATTTCAGCAGCAAGCCCTTGTGTCATGTTACAGTAGTAATTTTTTGGTAAACCCTTTATTAGAATCAATTAATATAAATTACAGTTGTGTTTTCACGAGTTTTAGAAGTAAACTCTCTCCATATGGTTTATTTGTAGATAATGCTATCATGTTGCCATAAATTTCAGCAGTAAGTTCTTGTTTTAGAAATGATTTGTAGAAAATGCGGTTATGTTAGCCCAAACTTAAGTAGTAACTTGCTAGCCATTGCATACTTGGTTTAGTGGAAATGCAGTTATTTATGCTACCATATATTTCAGTAGTAGATTTGGTTTATATTGAATATGGTTCTGGTGTGACAATTTTCAGCAGTGAACCCATGTCTTGGAGTTGATTGATATAAAAATTAAGTCATGTTGTGATAGCTTTCGGCCATAAATCTTTCTAGAATTGATATATTGAAAATGTAGCTATGCTGCCATAGGTGTAAGCAGTAAAAAACTTGCTCTGTTACCATCTAATCTAGCAGGCAACTTTGTTTGAGAGTTGGTTTGTAGAAAATACGAAATTTCACCATTGAAGCTTTTTGTTTCATAGCTAGTTTCAAATGGATTTATTTCAGGAGTAATTTACTAGTTGAGTGATATAGAGACATTTCTAGGAGACAGCAAGTTTTGAGAGTCGGAAATTGTTGTTTTTCATAATTGGACATCTGGATAGGGATATGGAGCACAGTCCTTGGAGGAGAAGCAGAAGATGTTTAGGATGTTAAGGAGCATGAACCTGGGCAATGAAGGTGGCCCAGATACTCTACCTCTGCCGTTGGCTAACACAGATGGGTTCTTGTCCCCTGAAATGAGAGGTGACTTTGGAGCTGGGCTTTTGGATTTGCATGCCTTAGACGACAATGAACTGCTTTCTGAGGTGAGCAATGATAGCTTGAGTTACTCATTGTTTAGATGCCAGATATTGAAGTTTTTCTGAGAGCTCGATGTTTGTTACTGGTACTTGTAGTTATAGCTATTAATCTGAAGTTCTGTGACCAGTACAGTAACTACTATTCTACATAATTTATTGCCTATGTTAGTAAACTATGATCTGTTTCTGCTGTTTTGCTAATAGTTTGATTTAGTTTGTGAATGTTTTAAACTCTAACTGACAAAGAATGCTGAGGAAATTATTTCAGAGGCTCATTGTTTGTTGTTATATACAAACTACAAGGTTACTGCATTTCACACAAGATTATCATCTGAGCATGCTAGGTAATTCAGTCCTGTGATCACCTGTAGTACAGGGTCATTTGATCTCCTGCTGATGGCGACTAGTGTGTATGTCATGTGTGTGAGCTTATCCAATGTTTAATCTTGAACTTGGGTGGATAATAAGTTTGGGTTGCATTTGAGCTTTGAGCCTCACTGGCTCAAACGAAAAATTAAAAAAATAGAGAATATTGTCTGTTTACCACTCAAAGCCGGCATATCCAAAGTACATCCTTGTCTTTGGAGGCTTCCCTAGACTCTAACTATATAGAGAAAGCCATATTATGACATAACAAGCAGGGACTAGCAATTGATTCACAAGCTTTACCAGTTCAAAATCTGAGAGATAAAAAATGTAGACTCTTGCTGTACTTAGGATCAGAGATAGGAGAGAAAATGTATGTTATGAAGAATGAGAAAACATGGGCATTTCGTAGTTTGTTTGTAAACCATTGAATTTGTGCATTGGGACATTGCAACTTAACATATTTCGAAAAAAAATGCCTTGAGCCAAAACACAACGAGGATCCATGAAATTGGCCATCTGGGTGGCAACATGTTCCCTTGTAATAAGAAATAACTAATAAGCAATGCTAGCCTTAGTTTTCTTACAAAGTTTGACGTGAAGTTGACTCTGTTCTTGATGAGTCTTGTTTGGAAACTATTGTACTGCTTTAGTTGACAACTATTTATCCAATTTCTGTAAGCATGTAAGTGATCTTCAATATCATGAAGATGATGTTGTTTCACTCTATATTTTTGGTCATAATGTCTTGTGTCTTTGTAGTTTTCACACATAGCTTGCAAGGGCTATTTTTGAGTCTATGAAGGATCTTGTGTTTGATCTGGTATTGTTGGAAACTGATTGTCTTGTATATGGGATACTTTCAATTGCAGAAAAGTACTAGGTTGTTATTTTCAAAGTGTGATAGTTTTTGTGCATTTACTAATGCTGATCTATATTTTGGTCTTAAGATTTGATGTTAAATTTAGTTGAACCATTAGTATGACTTCTCCATTTTGGTACATTAGAGTTGACCTGACCCTCAACTAAATATATTTTGCAATAGGTTTTCTGCATGGTTTATCTTTTCCATACAAGTTCATTTTTCAATTCTGTCTTGTTAAATTTGATATTGAAGGAGTTAACTAGTGACAACTTTTATGTTTCTTTGCTTGGCAGCATACACTGGCAGAAGCTTTTGAAACATCACCCTTCATGCCTATCAATGAAAGAGGTTTTGAGAACAGTTTTGATGCTGGCAGCAGTTCAGGAAAACAGCAAACAGGTCAGATGGACATAAACTCATTAAGATCATCTGCAACGGATAGAGAAGTCAATGGGAAAGAAGGCAACCTGGCAAAAATTAGAGTTGTGGTATGCCACATTTCTTAGCCATATGGTAGAGGTTCTGTAGGTCAATGATAATAGATGTTTATATTTGATCTGTCTAATTGGCTTTAATGCAAATCGGTTCTCATAATAATTTAAATTTCTAATGCGATGTACATTTATAATGGTTCATTCATTGTGTATTGATATTCCTTTCATTTGAACCATATATTTGCTACCTTATTATCTGTTGTGAAATTGAATGAATGATGATTATTGTAATCTAAAATGTTGAACTTGATGGTAAGGGAAAGGCCGTTTGTTCTATATGCTTGTGATTAGATAGAAGGTTTTGATAAGGCAAACTATTTTTTTTAATTAATGTGTAAACGCTTTTGACCCGGAGCTATGAACTGGTGAGGTCACAAACAAGGGACCTCATCCCCTATATAACCCACTCAATAATACCACCCCAATGAGGTTAAAACCTTGGTGTCAAGAACAACAACAGCACCTTTAAACCATCACAGTATGCCAATGCCGGCAAGATAAGGCAAACTATTTTTTTTTAGACTGCAGGAATCGGGTAGCACGACCCCCTATAAACTGCAGTGTGCCTGGTAAAATTTTTAATGTGACAAGTGGCGCTGGCATGACACACCCTCCGGTACCACGGGGGTGGAGGAGACTAGACCTCGTGACCAACCTCCTGCAACAGGAAAGGTTTAGCCAACCAAACTAGGACCCGTGCCCAAGATAAGGCAAACTATTATTATGCCTTGGGGTGGTCAAGATTTTTTGAACATTTCTTTATCTCTACTGAGCTTTTTGAGATCCTTTTACAAGTAAATTGTTTTAGTTTTTTCATTTTGTGTAATATTTCTATCCCTTTCTAAAGAATTACTAATACCTAGGAACTTTGCAGTCAATTGGGTCAGTATATGTTGTTTTACAAAAATTTCTTGATGAGTTTAATATATCAAGAGTCAAAGACACATTGGTGCATTATGTGTACTGTGTGCTTCACAGTAGTGAACGTCCTTGTATATTGATATATTGAGTAAGAATTTTTTCTGTTGCTTGTCATTATCATTGTGAAATTAGTATCATTGGAAAGTAGTTACCTTTTAGTCATTTTTTTGGTTTCATGAATTGAGGGACATTGGGCCTGTGGCCTTTTTGTAAAATCCTATTAACAAGAAAACTGTTCAGAAACTCCTTTTGTAAACATATGTGAGGGAAGTGATATTTTCAGAACTATGACAAACCCTATTTAGTATGAGAACGAAGAACCATTTTGCTTTCAACTTTGATGCTTGTGGCCAAGGGAGTCTTCTTCCTTTTTCTTTCCATTGTGACCCAAGCTTTAGAATTTTTTGAAGGCGAGTTTACAGAAGAGGGGATCATTGGGGATACCTAAAGGTGAATTTCTTAGGAAGAATTTTGCACCAGATCCTGAGAAGGGGTATTTGCTTCAGCATTAGTGGAAGGAGGAGGCCCACCAACCACAAAAGGCTTTGGGAAAGGAGTCATCTTGCCCTTAGGTGGTGAGGAATGAAGAATCTAAGGAAGAGGCACTATCAAGAGAGTCCTTTGAGAGATCATCCTCAGCACTATTGGAACCGATCACCTGGTGTTGTGGTTCAGCCCCATTCCACCAAGTGGCCTTCCTTGGAGAGGCTTGACGATGAACCAAATGAGAGGACTTGGGACAATCTGCTGACTAGTGGCCTGTGTCACAACATGATTTAAGGCAATTCCTTCATAATCTAGATGTTGGTTTCAAATCCCATTGCCAACTTTTAAACAATTTCTTTTGGCAATTTTTTGAATAAATCACACCCAACCAAGATTCTAGCAAAAGTGAAATGTCTCAACATCTGATTGATGTTAGGGCAAAAATTAGTTTCCCCAAGGAATTACCAATGGGGGAGAGACATTCAGCAGACTAAAACTGAAGAGCCTCATGCAAACTGTAGAAATATGGAAAGATTCAGAGAGAGGATTGGAATTTGGAGACTACGGTTTGATCCCCAGGAAGGCCTTAATCCCAGAACCACAGACCACCCTTGAGCAGGGCGTCCCTATGTGGTGGGGATCTATAGATTACCAAGAATTTGCACACTAACATATAACAAAAGCCTCTTTAACTAGAGGCTTCCAATAAAGAGTTAAGCAGGCATGGATTTTTTGCCAGATTGGCATTTTTTTGAAATTTGCATATTATAGTAACTTGTTTCAGCCACTCAGAGTTGCTTTTCTTCAACCCCATCCCCCAAACCACAGATTGAGTTTGCCCTATGATGAAATCTTTGTTGCTCATGGGCTTCAGAATTGGGTCAAAGGAAAGCCTAATGGAAGGGAAGAGAGAATAAACATATTCACAAGAAGCATGAGCAAGAAGATCTGTATGTTTGAGTGTGGCTGAACAGAAATATTCAAATCCCTGTTATCAGGGAAGGAATGCTATATTGTCCTGAGTATTGCAGAAGAAATTATGAGCACATCCCCACTAGAAGGGTTTGTCACAGCCATGAAGAATATGTTGCAAACCTTAAATTTGAAGTCACTGATTCTTACACCAATGGATTTGGCCTTGGAGAAATCAGGCCTAGCTTTAGCCATGGAAAGGTAAGAATGAGAGTCATTGGCACCTAAAGCTGAAACAAGATTGCTTGTAGAACCATGCCTGTTCACAGAAGCACACTTCTCCCCAAAGCACACGGTATAGGATTGGGCGAGCATGAATTGGCAAATTTGTGGGATCCGTTTAGGAGTGATCCATCCTTAAAAGCTAAGTCACCGGATTCGAATTTGAATTCAAGTTCGGCAACATTGAAATTCGGATGAAATTTGGCAAGGAAAAAATTCGAAAAGTAAAAAATTCGGATTAAATTCGCCTTATGTAAATTTTTAAATTTTTTTTTATAAATATAAGTAATATATCCACAAATAATAATAAATATAATACTAAATAGTAAATAATAAATATTAAATATAATAGAATACAGTTTTTTAGTATAATATAATAGTAAATAATAAATACTTTAATACATTATACAAATTTGTTTAGTATTAATTTTTAATATAAATTTAGTAAATAAAATATACTTTAATACATTATACAAATATGTGAAGTATTAATTTGTAATGTAAATTTAATATATGTAAAAAAATAAAATTTAAAATCTAAATAAAACATAACCGAACCTTAAATTAAAATAATAGTATATTGTAATACAAATATATAAAATATTAATTTTTAGTATAAATTTAATATATATAAAATAATAAATCAAATCTACATAAAACATAACTAAACTTTATAAAACAACGCATGAAAAGAAACCTAAAATATTAAACGATGGTGGCCTCCCTTGCAATGACGCTGACAGTGAAGGATTTGCAGGGCAACGTGAAGATTTCGTGCAGGGCAAAGTTCTAACAATTTCCGTCGCAGACAACTGCCAATGCTAGAAACTCTGTCGCCGATAAGTGATATCAATCTCCCACCTTCAGTCGCAGACAACCACCCACGCTAAAATTTCACGTTCAATTCAGAAGGCCCAACTAAAAACCCTAAAAGTTCACTTTACTGAAATGTATGTTAACAGAAATGAAGGCTTTTTTATTCCGTACGAATTTTAGACGAATTTGAACGAATTTCATGCAAATTTATCAAATTCGCTGAATTTCGAATTTGAAGGTTGAAATGCGGCGAATGCGGTGACTTAGCTTAAAAGTATATTATTGTTAACTGTTTGTCATTTACTTGATTGTGGAATTGGAATATAAGAAAGTAGTCTATTGTCATTAGCTAGCTTTCATTACTCTATGCTTTATTATGATTTTAGTTTATCATTTATGCTCCTCCTCATCAATGATTGTTCTGTGATTTTTAGAGTTAGTAATTAGCTCCTTGATGTTGTCAATCATAAATGGATTTTTTTAACATTTTCTGAAATTGACAGCTTTCTATTTGTGATTTCACAGTTTTGGACTTCTGAATTTTTTGTTACTACCTGAGCAAATTTTTTTTTTTTGAACCTAGTAGTTCTGCCACAAAGACATGAAATGTAAATTATCCTGTTATTAAGCTTGCATTTCAGTTCTGCACTTAAAAAATTATTGTGTCTTATCATATTGGGAACTTGAATAAATTACCTTATCAATTTTTGAACTCTCATTTTATTACCAAGCATAAGGTGTCATCTTCTTTATAAGGGTTAAATCAACCCAGTATTTTGTGTCAAGAAATTAGTGATAGTTGCTGTCATGCCCCACAAATTGTGAGGTGAACTTTCAACGTCATGTCAAGAATATTGTTCAGGTTTGGACAAAATCATGCTCAGAACTTTAAAGGTTAAATCATATTCTCAGATTTTCTGTAGCATTCCTATGCATAAATTTGTGGAAAAATATGGATTCACTTTGATGTGTAGACAATGCTAATGCGAAGCCATTCATTTCCTATGTTCTTAAACATAAATGACAGTGATGAAGGAAGATATTGTATATTGTTTTGTTTTTATCAGGACAAGAGTTCTAAGAAAAAAATTGTGTAGTATCTAGGTCACATTCTATTTTGACAAATATACTGTCCCCTAATGTCATCGACACAAGAGGGGGTTATATTACTACCACATATTGATAAAATAAGAGCGTTATGAACTGAAGATGTGATTTTGTTCTTGTAAAGCAAAGGGTCATGCATTTGAAGAAACATAATTTGATTGAAGGAATATGAACTTATGGATTTGGCTTTCTAGTTTCTATTGCTAAGCTGTACCATTGCATGAAAAATGGGAGATGTGATGGTGAATATGTCAACCTGTCAAATCTAAATTGGGTTTTGTTTCAAGGTTTGGTCATCTAGTGTTTGCTTTGCAGTGTTGTCCTAACACACGAATTTGATACTAAAGTCTGCCAACTCACAGATTAAGGTGGTTTACTCTATGTGGGGTATTTTATATGCTTTTGAATTATTAGGATCATGACTGAATTTTTTTGACATGATTTCAGGTACGAAAAAGGCCTTTAAACAAAAAGGAGTTGGCTCGAAAGGAAGATGACATAGTTACAATCGATTCAAAGGCATGCTCATTAACTGTTCATGAGACTAAGTTAAAGGTATCATTTTCTTACTTAAAAAAGGATTGTTGTAAGATTATTGAAATTTGTTATTTGTCTATTTGTTTTGAATATCATTTATATGTTCATTATCAGTAAATGATACCTACAGCTACATCTGACCAAAGAATCCTCGAGTTGGGATTATATCTTGCATAGCTTATCATTGGAACTTATATGTTTTTTGTACATAGGACACTTGGTTTATTATTAAGGGTTTTCTTATTTTTAAGCAGTTGTTGGCAAGATTATCTGGCATTCACTATATTAGACTTTAATTTTACTTTATGGTTAATCAGGTGTGAGTTCAAAATGAAAATTTAAGAGTTTTTAAATTGACATGGTCATCAACGAGTTTTTAAATGCTTGATATTTTGACTTAATTTGTATACAAACTATTCTTGTCGTGTAGGTGGATTTGACAGCATATGTGGAGAAAAGTGAATTTACATTTGACTCTGTTTTAGACGAGTATGTCACCAATGAGGAGGTACATGCTGTAATGCCACAACTGATCATGTTTCCCTTCAAAATTACCCATAATTTGAGTTTTGAGCAAAAGTAACCTTTTTTGTGGACTTCATTATAACTTAGACATGTCCCGTGAATGGGCAATCTTTCTTGTTGTCTGTAAGTGATAACTGCTCACATTTAGTGAAGAGGAGCAGTGTGCGCTTTAGAAATTTCTAATTTTCCCTATGTCAACTTACTATTAGAAATTTGTATACATTTTCATAGAGTTATAGCCATGCTCTGTCAGGAATGTGAAATGTTTAATGCATAGTATTTTCTGAGAAAGTTCTTGCTATGGAATATGTTTGATGCCTGTTTAAAATAATAGCCAAATTCAACATATTGTGATATGTCTTTATGGCATTTTTGGGTGATGCATTGTACAGTAATCCTAAATTTTTTTGTTTGACATCATTTGCAACTTCTATTCATAGTTGTTAGACTCCTGTAATGGTAATTAATGATATCTGGCTTGGGCTATTTATTCCATGGACTGTACATATAGATAATATTGACTATTCTTTCTTTTCCAGTTCCATATAGTAATTTGGGGAAAAATGACTCATGGTCAGTTGTACTTATTGTCTTTAATTTCATATGATTCAGTTACAGCTGGAGGATTTAATAATCGTGCTTATGACTGTCTTATTGTTTTGGACACAAGATTTTCATGGTTAACTAATGTGCATAGCCATTGTTTTTGAGTTTTGAACTGCTTCTGCTAATCTTATATTCTTTCTTAAGAAAGAAGAAAGAAATAAATTATAGGAATGTTCGTGAATGACCAAAAATAGATCAAGAAATTATGTTAATGCCCATGAATGACCGAAAATAGATCAATGGAACTGGAATGCACAACAGGTACAATAGCAAAGGACTAGGGTAAACAGGGCTCTAGACATGAAGCAAAAACAAAAAAGTGAGAAAAGTCAAAAAATAAAATATTCATACTATGGTTAACCTAAAAAGAGCAACTTCCAAGCTAGTACGATTATAAATAGATAGGGGGGAGAAACCCACACAATAGTAGAAATAGATGAAGACCAACCTGTTAGTATTCAGGGATGTTTTGGGGGAGCCAACTATATATCATTGATCACTATATAGGAGTACCAATGCAAAGTTTGGGAATGCTTGTTGGGGAAAGTCTAGGGCTAAGTGGACAATCTTAAATGGGACCTCTTCTAATATTCAAATTTATAGAATTGTTGGTAGTAGGAAAAGAAACTAGTGAAGCGAACGTGCTCTTGAGATTTGTGCTATGGAAGAGGGGTGTGAGGGGTACCCAACGTTGAGAAGAGAAAGAGAAACAAAGGAGTTATATTGGTGTCTACAAATAACTAAAGTATGGCAATGAGACTAAAAAGTATGCTCAAGAATAACAATAGGAGGGAGTCTAAAATGATCTACATTGTGTAAAAGAAAGAAACATAGAAGTACAAGTCAAAAGATTGGTAGAAAACAAGAAAGGAGAATAACTAACTTGGGGTGAACCTAGAACAAGTGAACCCTAAACATGATAGAAATGCCATGTTTTTGTTGAAACATTTGAATTAAAAGGAATATAAACAATCTTTCTAGAAAAACATGGTTACTCTTTGTCAGCTTAGTTTTTGTGTTAGACCTCACATGACTAGGAATGCATCCATCTTTCATGCAATATGTATTTGCTAGGACAATTTAGATTATATAGAGGTCTACTTGTTGCAAGAACACCACATTTATGGCAATTGGCAACATGCTATAATGATGCACATGTGGGTCTTTGCAATGTCATGAATCATGACTAATCATGGGCTCTACAACCTCAAAAGCCAAGATCTAGAACCTCAATTTGTGATAGGAGCTTCAACTTATGGCTTGAGATGAAAAGTCAAAATCTGAAGCTGGGTGTTAAATTGATTGGATCTACTCTAGCCAATGACATAGGTAAGGCGAACTTGAATGGTGGCTCCTAAGCTTTTCATTGTTTATGAGTAATTCAGTAATCAAGGTTTTCCATAAGAATTTGTAAGAGTCGTCTACATTTATTTTATGATTCCTTTTATTGGTAGTCAAAGTTTTGAACCTTTTCCCTCCATTTTTAGGTTTTAAATTTGAAAATGTAAATTTATTAGTTGATAAGTAGGAGGTTTCTTCCACATCGTGTCAAATTATGATATTGCTATTAGGATTCAACCGTGTAGTTTTCGAGTCAAACTCATTGACCCATGATTCATGAGTAGTGGTTCACAAGAACCCATCTCTCATGATAATGAATGGCCCACTTAGCACTCATTGCATCTAGGTGATGCTCATAGAGGTGAAGCATTGGTCCGTCCCGAGAGGTCACCCATCCCAGTACTGCTCCAGCTCAAGCGTGCTTAACCACGGAGTTTCCCCCAAGGTTAAGCCCACTTAGCTTGCTACCCCATTTGCAAAACCTTCAGCAAGTGTTATGCCTTATGAACCATTCATTATAGAGCCCCTTTAGCTCATCAATTGATAAGTAGGAGGTTTCCTACTTATCAAACCCCTTTAGCAAATGGGCTCATCATTCATTATAGAGCCCCTTTAGCAAATGGGGTAGCAAGTTAAGTGGGCTTTGGGGGAAACTCTGTGGTTAAGTGCGCTTGAGTTGGAGCTACTGGGATGGGTGACCTGAACCAATGCTTCACCTATTATAGTGAGACCATTCATTATCATTGGTTCTTGTGCTACATCAATTGATAAGTGGAGGTTTCCTACAATTGATGATCTCTATAATGAATGGTTCATAAGGCATAACACTTGCTGAAGGTTTTGCAAATGGGGTAGCAAGCTAAGTGGGCTTAACCTTGGGGGAAACTCCGTGGTTAAGCGCTTGAGTTGGAGCAGTACTGGGATGGGTGACCTCCCGGGACGGACCAATGCTTCACCTCTGTGAGCATCACCTAGATGCAATGAGTGCTAAGTGGACCATTCATTATCATGAGAGATGGGTTCTTGTGAACCACTACTCATGAATCATGGGTCAATGAGTTTAACTCTAAAACTACCTGGTTGAATCCTGATAGCAATATCATAATTTATTAGTTGTCGGGATTAGGAAAAAGCTAATGGAGCACTTGTGGTGGAGGATATTTTTTGAATTAAAATTTAGCCATTGTTGTTGCTAAGGTTGAGTAGAGGTGGATTTGTAGACAATAGCATAGCCACCACCAAAGGCAAGCCATTGTGTGGTAATGTAGGCATGAAGAATGATTGAGTTGTGATTAGGGTGGAAGGAGAACGAAAGATCAAATTATGGTAATGTCCATGAATGACCAAGAATAGGTCAAAGGGACTAGAATGCATATAAAGTACAAAAACAAATAACTACGGCAAAAGGGGGGCCCTAGACTCAACAAAACAATAAAGCAAGAAAACTAGGAAAAAATTAAGAAATAGACAAATGGGTATTAAACCAAAATGGGTAACCCACAAACTAGTACAAGTAATATAAGTGCAAAGGGAAGACCTTGCAAAGTAGTGGAATTAGATGAAGTTCTCCAAGGCAGGGAACAAAAATTCTTAGGAACTAGTATTCTAGGATGCTTTGGAGGAGTCATTGATATGGTCATTGATCACTAAAGGAGTATTGGTGCAAAGTTAGAGAATGCTCATTAGGGAAAATCTTGGGCTAAGGAGACTAGATTGGATTGGACAATCCTAGGAGGCAATCAATTTTGCATAGAACCTCTCACAACACTCAAAGTTGAAGAATTGGTTGTGGTAGAGAAGAAATTGGTAATGTGAGCTTGTCCACCAAGATCTGTGTTGTGAAAGAAGGGTGGTAGAGGGCCCTTGACATTAAGAGAAGTTAGAGCTACAACTAGTAGAATTAGAGTTGGGGTGTTGAGGAGTCTTAGTTGTAGTAGATTGCAAGGATGAACAATGCCTCATTGATCTTCATATATATATGTGAATCAATAGAATCCAAAGGATGCTTAATACCTCCAACATTTGTGAGGGGTTGAAAGAATGAAGTAATCAGTCTAGTAGGTTTTGGATCACTATGAAGAGATTGATAGATGAAAGTGTTGACCTCATGAAGAAACAATACAAAGCATCTCTAGTTAGGGTAGTAGAAAAAAGTGGATAGAGGACGATTGGAATTTATATAGACAATGATATCTCACCTAGATTTCATAGTAAGATTGAACATTGAAACATAAAATGCTCCTTAAGCTCAATCTCCTAAAGAGAGCAAAGTTGGCAAACACTTTTACTCTATAAAATATGGTGGTTTGTCTCAACATGAAATTGGGTTGAATGATGGTGCCATAAGTGATCTATAAGAAGTGCTTAATGTATAAAGCTAGTATGGGGTTGAGAGGGTTCAAAGGTGAGGTTGAAATAACTTGAATGTACTAGTAGTAAGTGTCCACTTTGGTAGACTTGTTGAGCATCTCTTTACTTGGAAGAAGGTGATGAGAAGCACATGAGGTACTTGGAAGGTGGAAGCTTGTCCAAAGAAATGTCGATAAATTGAAAGACCAAATGCAACTCGGGGAATAGAGAATGCCAACATGTGGAGGGAACCAAAGAAGCAATTGAGGAAAAGAGCACAACAATAGATATCTATCACTATAAGGAGCAAATATACTCATATATGTAAGCCTCTGTATAAACCAAGTGAGTTTGAAGATACTCTCAAGATGAAAGGGGTTGGGCGGCAAATTTGCATTGGACAATGCATTAAGGAACTGTTTGCCTACACCACATCATACATTCTAGCAAAATTGTTGGAAATCTCTCAACTTAAGCTAGTCACAATATCCCAAGCTAAGGCTCCATACCTTAGAAACAACTTCAAAGGGATATCATAAAAATGCAACTTGAAGCATTGGAGCTCAAGCGCATTGAGTGAGGTGTATCCCTTGCTAAAATGAGTTTGAGAGGTAGGCTAGAAATAAAGAGGATCAATAGGTGTAAGAAGTCGTGTTCTCCATTGGGCTTTCTTTATCAAAGAAATGAAACTCGGAAAGAGCATCTTTGGTAGTGTTGAAGACCATGACCTTAGTTGTAGCAAGGTTAAGCAAAAGTTGATGAAGGCTGCAAAACTTAGAAAATGCATTGTGCTATCTTTGCAAGTTGTGTTGAGAGAATGAGGACCACGTTATCAACATAGAACAAAATAGCAAGCACAACACGAAGCATGCAATTGTTGTCCAAAAGAGAATGCTGTCTAAGAAAATTATCAATCTCATCAATGTAGATGCCAAAGAGGGTTGGTGAAAGAGAGAAACCTTGCTTAACTCCAACAGTAGACTAGTCAAGTTAAAGAGGCCACGAGGAGTCCAAAATTGTTCAACAATTATCTTTTAAAGTCTCATGATGACTATGATGAGTGTCATAAATTTCAATGTACCATGTCATAAGACTTTAGAAGACCGATGACCAACCTCTTCACACGAAGGAATCAATGCTTCTAATGACAATTTATTGTTTATCAGTGATATTGCACCTGCTCATGCTTTTATTATTGATGATATTATCCCTAATGTTGCTGTATTGAGAAGCATACATAAACCATTGTTTGAATCTACATCATAAAATGGGCTATATAGGAAGTAGTCTTGGAAAGAATGGAGATGAGTTTATTGATCCAATTGAGCCAATTATTACAATCCAGAGATCCATTTTTTTTATATAGAAATGACGTTACCTGTTTTTGATGGACATATGCTAGTGGACAGTCAAATCTTCACTAGTTTCAGCTCCTTGTGAGGGTTGGCTAGAGCATTATGCATCTTTCAGAGAGAAGATATATTTAAAGCATGGATCATCCACAAGTAGTTCATATTGATATTCTCATTTTGGAGAGAGAAGATATATTTAAAGCATGGTTTCAACATTTTGAGGAATGTAGATGACATTGCTTGTTTGATATGTATTGTAAGTACAAGTTGTGAATGTATTGATGAAGGATCATGTAGCAATTTCTACTCATATTTGAGGAGGCCATGCATACAGTTATTAATAATTATGTGTTGAGCATGCTTGTGGCCTTTCCATTATTGATTACTTATGCAAATTGTTCTCAAGTGTTGAAATTGGAATGGAGATGGCAAAAAGATCCGAATGTTTGAGGAGGTTGCGCATATGCTTGTTGCCGATAATGAGACCTCTAGATCCTCATTATTTATTAATATATTATCATTTTGCCTTTTGGATGAATGTTGTTGAGCATGCTTGTTGCCTTTCCGTGATTGATCACTTACGTGCATTGCTCTTAAATGATGAGATCGGAGTGGACATGGCGGAAATATTGCAATGTTTGAGAAGGCTATGTATGTGTTTATCACTGAAAATGAGGCCTCTAGGTCCTCATCATTTATTATCATTTTGTCTTTTGGATGAATGTTTGTGGCTCTTGCATGACTGATCATTCATGCACATTGGTCATAAATGATGAGATTGCATTTGACATGGTGGAAAGATTGTAATCTTGCATATGATTGGCAACATCCTACGAGTAGGAGGGTATGATAAGTATGATGTTTTCAGTTTTTAAATCGGAGAATCGATGTTAAGCTTGCTTTTTGGGCAATGATGGTTGCTTTGATTAGCTTATGGATGGATATACTTTGCTGCATTGTGCCTAGATGTGCATCTTTCTTTGCACAATTGTAGGCTTCACTTTGCAATTTATTTGGATATGTCATCTTTTGGTTGATTTATTCAAAGCAGAGGGGCATATCTTAGCATCCTTTGGTTTTATTTGCCATCCTTGGTTACCTTACAAATGACTCATTTACTAAAGGTACTAATCTTGGTTACTTTGCTGATAGTCTTGTCATTTGATGCTGTGATGGTATGAAGTGTGTGGTTTAGGGCCCCTGATTGTCCCATTGTTGTAATGCATCGAGATTGGGAACCACAAAACAAGCTGTGCTGCCTACAAGACATTCTTTGTATGCTGAGACATTGATTTTTAATAAGCAAATGGTCATCCAAATCCCTACTTCTAAACCCTTCTGAAAACTCCAACTATTAAAAGCATGATAATATACAAACATGACTGCTACTCCCATGTTCAGATGCCCATGGTTTTCCTTTTTCCTCATGATTCTGCAAATCCTGTTCTTCACCTGTGGTGTTCATGGCTTCAAAAAAATCGTCAATGTGTTTTCAGGCCACATCAAATGCCACGTTTCCAACATGACTTGTGGTAGGGGGACATCTCCCTCGCATTCTACATCCTGGGGACATCCTTGCACCAAAAATGTCGCAATTTTGGGTGTTGGGGGATGTGTCCCCATGGAACACTGTATGTCAGTCTAATATTGTTCTTTTACTATGTGACTTGCTTTTGTGGCCATTTTATGCACCAAATATTCTATGAAATGGTCTTTGCACGTGTAGCTCTATTCTGTGAAGTCTTTATAGCTCCCAATATGGTGGTTATTAGAGGAGTTTTTCTTCATACTTATTAGTTTAGTTGATATATCTGCAGTACTGGAAGATGGCTCAATTATCTGGTTAGTCTAGAATATAGATGTATTTTGAATTTTCTATATTAAGCCTAATTGCAGACCTACAACTTTTGCTTTTGTTATCATTGTTTATTACTATATTCTTGTTGTATCACCGGTTTTGCATCAAAAAGATATATCAAGTCTATCTATGCCATGCCTATGCATTTACCGTAACCATGGACATACTTGTCATTAGCCAAAAATTTAGAGGAAGTTACTATATAATTTACTAGGCTTAGGAATGCAACACAGAAGATGTGTCTCAAAATTCTGACTATAGCTTTGCTTCAGCCATAAAGAGCTTTTGCTTGTCTTTAATTTTTGTGTAGACATTTGTTTCAAATTTGAATAAACATTGTTGGAATACGAAGATATTGCTTAAGAACTTTTGGTTTTTGCACAACATATCCTGATACAAGTCACTTGAATAGATGATATGGACAAGTTGATTTTGGAAGCCAAAATTCGGAGTTCAAGAGCCATTCTGCATTTCTCAGATATATATGTGCAAATCTGTACCATTCATTGATGTCAAGGATTCTTAGATGCTCTGGGCATGCATTTTGTTTTGTTAATGGTTATCTCATGTTGTTTAAATTTATTTTGGGCTTAAATATTAGTTCAATTTGTAGGTTTATCGATGTACTGTGGAGCCCATTATTCCTATTCTCTTCCATCGCACAAAAGCAACATGTTTTGCATATGGCCAGACAGGTGAGTTTGCAGTTTTTATCAGTTTCGTTCTCCTGTGAGAAATTGAACATTCTGGTGGTAGTTGGTAGTTGAGTAAATGAGTAACTATGCAGCCAATTCAGTTTTGTTAGGCAAGTATAATTGTTTGATCTCTGTCCTCTGACAAATTGAATAGTCTGGTTGTTTAAGTAGATAAAGATTGAGATATTGTTTTCACATGAGTTTATTGTCTTATTGCACTGTTGCTTGAGTTTTCAAGGTTAAGGATCATTTATCACTTGACTGTAAAGCTGAAATATGGAGATCCTCTGCCATATTTTTTGTTCAATTCTTTTGTAACCAGGTAGTGGAAAAACCTACACAATGCAGCCATTACCTCTTAAGGCATCAGAGGATATACTGGGTCGTATGAATCAACCTGTATACCGAAATCAAGGATTCCACCTGTGGCTCAGCTTTTTTGAGATTTATGGGGGTAAACTCTTCGATCTTCTCAGTGATAGAAGGTATGTTGCACTTCCAGCCCTCCTTAACTATTTCATAGAAGGTGATGGCACTTCAGTGAATAATTAAACTGCAAATAGCGAACAAATTTCAAATTTTCTCACATGTACAAGCTATGTTGTCTGATATAAATTAAGCTTTCAATTTATGGACCACAAAATTTGAAAAAAAAATTTGGTGACACAAAAATGTCTTGTCAAAATTTCACATTGAGTTTGAAAAATAAAAACAAGCTCAATTTCTCCTGAAATATCCAAATGTTTGTAAATGTTTCTGAAAATTTGCTTTCATCTTGTAAACTTCATTTTAAGCTTAACTTCTATGAGTTGATGCCTAAGTCTAATGCTATAGTATTGGATTTAGGTTGGCCATGAATGCTACTTTTTACAGTTTGTTTCAACAAGTTTTCTACAAGTATGATTTGAATAGACTTTAGATCTTTTTGATAATTTCATACATTGAAAACTGTATGGGCAAAGCATCCTCAAAAGCATTTGTATTCACTTATTGTGTGATTGAGAATGACTTAAATTTTAGGTTGATGATTACATTGGGCTTGCCACTTGGTCAGTTTAAGATCATTACATTGGTATCATAACCAGAAGCATTTTGTCTGAAGTCTAAGATAATTGTAGGCCGCTCAAATCGAAAATTGTATTTTTATCTTTTTTTTTTCTTTTCCTGAAGAATACTTGTTTTTGATTATTGCAAATGGGAAGATTTTCTTATAGGTATGCTTAAGCTGCCAGTTGTTAAAACAAAATCAGTATGATATTATTGAATTAATTCAAGAAGGTTGGATGATAAAACAATCAAATTAGAGGATTGACAAAAAATGGTAAACTAAATTATTTTGAATATGTAAATAATGTAATGAGATAAATGAGATACAAGGGACAAAAAGGAGATGGGGGATATTGGCCAATTCTGAGTAAAGAAATAAAAAGTATTGTACATTCCTCCATAGTTGATCAAGCGAAGTTTGTATGTAGGCCTTTTGAAGCAGTGGCTTTTATGAAGGCGTGAAGGACAGTGAGTATAAATAATTTCTAAAACTGTAAGTTGTCAGATGACATCGATGTACTAATATAGGTTTGACATATGATATAAGCCAAATCTTTGGTCTATAAGTTTTGGGTGCACACATTATTGGTTTTATGTTAGTTTATGAGAACAATCCTGTTCAAACTGTAGACATAGGTATGAGGTCCTGGAGGGGAATTCACAAATGCCATTTATTGATTTCATTCACTAGAAGAAAACATAACTTGATGTGTGTAGTTGACAATGGAATGATGCTAATGCTCTTCTTTCTCCATTCTTCTAAATTGCTTATATACAGTCTATTGACCAGTCAATCTGAAAGCAGGCCTTTATGAAGATGATCGCCTTGGTGGTGAAGCAGCATGAACTCCTAGAGAACATATGTAGTTACCAGAAATAAGAAACGACAACTGGCTATGCTAATGTAAGGAGATCCATTGTTTGCGAGATTGCACAGAAGAAACAGATTTTCTTACTTAGTATGAAAGAAAATATCTCCCTATCCTCTCCCAACTATTGTTAGCAGCAGGCTGGCTTGAACATATAAATGAACTGAAGCTGATCAATTGTAGTTGGTGCTTATGTGCCATGTGAAGAGTGGTGATAACAGGTTACCCCTCTTCCTCCTCTCTCTATGAGGAGAATGGCACATAAACAAATCACTCGATCAGGGTGCTTATGTGCCATGGGAAAAGTGGTGCTTTTGAGTTCCCCTTCCTTTTCCTCCTCTACCTATGAGGAGAATAGCTCATACATCGGACTACCTACGTAATCAGTAGGTGGCAGGTTGAGTCAATATGGATTCTCAAAAGAAAAGTCACAACAATGTCATGTCCCCAATTTGATTTGAAATTCAAATTTTGCAAGGGTGAGAAAAAGTGTTTTTGAACACTAGTTTTCATATATTAATTAAATATAATAATAATATTAATATTTTAAATAAATAATAAAAAATAAATAAATAAATAAATTAAAAAAATAAATAAAATATAAAATATAAAAATAAATAAATAAATAAATAAATAAATAAATAAATAAATAAAAAATAAAAAAAAAATAAATAAATAAATAAAAAATAAATAAATAAAAAAAATGAAGGAGGTCAGCCTTGTTAAGGTTATTTTGGGAGGGCTATAAAAGAAAGCAAAGTGCATGTCATTTGGCATCCATTAGTATCAAAAATCATTTTGGAGATTTTTCTCTTTGGCTGCAACTTTGGTTGGGCTTCATTCCAAGGACAAAAACCCTTGTGAATATGGAGAGTTGGATGAAAACCTAGCTCACCTTGTGGAGGACTCATAACGGAGTTCTATTTGCACTTCATTGGAGACAATTGGAGGTTTGGAGCATCATTGCATAACCAGATTTGAAGATCAGATTTGGAGCAGCATCATTGTGGCATTTTGTGAGTAGATTGCGTTAGGGTTTTTCCCTAATTTGAAGCGCCACTTTGGAACAAACTTGAGCGGCGCCCACCTTGGAGGGCAATTTTGCATATTTGGAGCATATTTGGAGCAGCAAACCCTAAGCACTTAGCAAGGAGGAATTTCACCCATCTAGGGTTTGGTATTTGAAGACTATTTTGCATATATTTGGTATGTATAGTCATAGTTTAAGGCCCATCTTGGAGGGCAATTTTGCATATTTGGAGCAGCAAACCCTAAGCACTTACCAAGGAGGAATTTCACCCATCTAGGGTTTGGTATTTGAAGACTATTTCGCATAAATTTGGTATGTATAATCATAGTTTAAGATCTGATTTGTATGAGCAGAAACGTGGGCATATGTCTGGTTGAGCCCATCAATTCATTGTAAATTCAATCCAGAATATTCAGTTTATAATGTTAGTTTTTAATCAGATTTGCAATAAACAGAAACACAGAGTAATAATCAGCACATGAACAATAGAACACAGCAAGATACCCTGGGAAAACCCTCCAACATGAGGGAGAAAAATCCAGCCAATATATCTCTTATATATTGATAGAATAAGAGCAGAAATCTGCTTACAACTCAGGCACAACACAATGCCAATTTGATACAATGAATAATAGCATCTCCCTTAGATGCAAGATACAACTGAATATGTTTTTCCCTGAATCAATCTGCTGCTGCTATAGAATGATGATCTGCTGCTTGCGTATGAACTCCTTCTACAGAATGCGAACTTCATGCATTAATGAATGATCACAACTTGTATATATACAACAATGAGAAGGTTCGCACCTCTTCAAGAAGGAGGTCAGCCTCATTTAGAAATGGCGTGATTCTTCATAATGATAGTCGGCCACAATAGAAGAGCACATCCCTTCAATAAATCGCGACCCAAGGAAGCATGATGTCGACCTCTTTATCAAATCGATGACTCTATAAATTAAATAGCCCTCGGCTATTATTTAATTTATCATCATGAAGGAGATCGCTGAAAGTATACAACCGACGCTGCCAAGAACAACAACACTCCCTCTCAGCTGGGGAGGATATTTCTAGTTGCACAAGACATGTCACCTCATCATGATGTCTACCACAATGACTACACTCATATGTGGAAAGGAAAGATATCACCTCATTGTGATATCAGATATCACCTCATCGTGATATCAACCATCATGGCTACACCCATGTATGGTAGGTACAAGTGCTCATCACTCAACTTGATGTTGTCACCTCACCATGACGTTCACCATGGCTCTCCCAGAGGGTGAAACACAAGTACAAGAAAATCATTACGGACTCTCTCACGTGATGCTGTCATGGAGTCACACACATGACGTCCACCATGGCTCTCCCAGAGGGTGGAAACAAGGGCTTTCACCTCAAATCTCAAAGAGAAATGCATTAACAAGGGCTTACACCTCAAATCTCTCTCAAAGAGAAATGCATTAAAGAGGATCACTGATACTGAGACTCCTCAGCTAGGGCTTGATTCTCCACCATACCAAGCTTGTCTTGAAAGTACACAAACTTTATCTTGGAGAGAGGCTTGGTGAGAATGTCTACCGACTGCTTATCAATGCTGATATAACTCAATTGAACTGCTTTCCTCAATACCATATCTTTGATATAGTGGTATTTGAGCTCAATATGCTTAGTTCTGTCATGAAACACATGATTGACAGAAGGCTTCACACAACTCTGGTTATCACAATGAATGATAGTAGGCTCCATCTAAATCTTCAAGTACTTACATCAATCCTCTGACCTCATCGTCCAAGATTGCTTGCAATGCTTGCCTTAGAGAAATGGATTCCAGCATACACCTTTGTAGAGATATAGGGTTGTCCTCTTCGACCTCATTCCATAACACCCTATACTAAATAGGTTTGCAGAGCTACCAATGTTAAATCCAGGTTGTCTGACTTGAGCAATTCTTATCTCAATTGTTGAAGAGAATCTTCAAGGATTTAGCATCAAGCCTTGCAACTTCTACTCCGAGAGTCACAAAACTCCCTCTGAAGGTTAATTTCTCCTCTTTGAAAAGACTGATCACAATGACAACCTGAATAGGTTCTTCCTTTTTGAGAGATGTCTTCAGCCACCAACTCAGTCCCATGGCTGCAAGATGTGTCTCCATTCTTCAACCAACAGGATGCATCATGCTCTTCTTGAAAGCAATCTCTTACGCTTCTTGGTCCGTCCTGAAAGCATTAAGAAGAGATTACTAATAGTTCATGGAACTCAACTATCTCGAAGTACCATTGCTAGAAGTATACATGATTGACTATCTCAATGTTATAGCATGAATTAATAACTACAAAACAAATTCATGAACATTATTCAACCATGCAATACTTATCTCATTGAAATCAGGATCTCCTTAATTAATCCCAGATAATTTATTCATCATTCATCTTCGTTGCTGTCTTTCTTCCATCTTTACTGTTCTCGGAAGAGCTAATCTCAACATAACAAAAGACAATCTACACAGATTTCATTACGTAGTCAACATATAGAACCAGACTTCTCAAAGAATCAAGGCCCTATCACAGTTCATGCATATAGAAAGTCAATCATAATCGTAATTTTAGTTCTTCTTTTATTTCGGATTCACACTCGGAAATTAGCATGAAACAACTTGCAATGAAAAAATGTTAACTTTAAAGAATCTTATCCCAGTGGTCACCATTTATTGGTCACATGCAATCTAAGCAAATGATGTCACATTTGCACAACTCAGCAAACTGAAATTCATCTCAGATTTAAAAGTATAAACAAAAATACTTATCTCTTTATTTATTCCGATGGGTGCAAATATTGGACATAGTAAGATACGTTGCTCTTGTGCTTAGATTAGTACACAACCTTCATGGCTTGAACACAGGCCCTTTGCAGGGTTAAATTTGAACATGATCTTTGACCGTTCAAATTTACGATGCACTCCGTTTCCAGCTGCAATCCACCAGATCATAAAACAGATGCAACACGCTTACTGGCAACACCCAAAGAGTTAGAGATGGATAAGATCATCACTCATAAACTTCATCAGATCTGCACAACTTGAGTGCCCACCTTGGATGTCAATTTTGCATATTTGGAGAATATTTGAAGCAGCAGACCCTAAGCACTTACCAAGGAGGAATTTCACCCATCTAGGGTTTGGTATTTGAATAATATTTTGCATATTTGGATGTCAATTTTGCATATTTGGAGAATATTTGAAGCAGCAGGCCCTAAGCACTTACCAAGGAGGAATTTCACCCATCTAGGGTTTGGTATTTGAATAATATTTTGCATATATTTGGTATGTATAATCATAGTTTCAGATCTGATTTGTATGAGCAGAAACTTGGGCATATGTTTGGCATGTTTGACCCCATGAATTCATTGTAAATTCAGTCCAAAATATTTAGTTTGTAATAGCTGAAGTTATCTACAGAAAATCAGACTTGTATGTTGCATTTGGATGCCCTATCTTGTGTTTTTCATGGTGGATTTCATGTTTGATATAAATATCAATTGGTAGCATCATTTGGCATGTTTGGGCACTTGTATGTTTACTTGGGCATCAGAAAATAAAAAATCAGACATCAGAATTAGGGTTTGAGCAGAAATAAAATTCAGAATTTTAGGGCAGATCCCCATTGGAGAAATTTTAGTGGTATTAGAGCAACAATCTTGCTAGCCTGCGGGTCTGATTTTGAGAATGCAAATCTACAACAGACACATGAGTGAAAGGGAACCTTGGAGAAAGAAAATAGTTTGGCGACCTAAATTCTTACCCAAGGAAGAAGACATAGATCCTATTGAAGAGCTATTGCTAAAAATACGAAAGGAACAAGAAAGGTACCCGTTTGAAGCTTCCAAAATTGTGGACCAATTCCAAAGTTTGTTAGATGATGCAAAGGCTTGTGTTCCCTTTGATGTGTACTTGAAGACATTCGAGTACCAATATCCCCACAAAAGAGGACTTTATGACTACATAAGATGAAAAAGGAAATAAGAGAAATATTTAGAAATAGATAAGGAGGAGGTTAGGAAACAAGACCCAAAGAGATCAATTTTGTTGGAGGAAACAAAGTCTAAATCAAAATCACCAGAAGTTACCATTGAAGAAAGGATAGAAAAGAAAGAGGAATCACTTGCTTGTGACGTGCAGCCTACAAGTGATCACGGGAAGGACAAAACTCAGTCAGTATGCAGCCCTAAAGAAGACATGTTCAAGAGTTCATTTCAGCCTTATGAGGACAAGGACAGAGACAATTCACCTATTGAAGCTACAAATGAAGAGCACATGAAGATTGAAGAAGATACCGCCGTGGAGATTGTCAAACCAACCATGTTAGGTGAGCTACATGAAGGTATGGGTTCTTGTGATGTTTCATTAATTGAGCCTAGCATTGCTTTATCACCTCTACATCATTTTAGCAAGGAATCAAATTGTGGTTTGAGCAATTCAGAAATTTCAGTATGTAGTGGACAAAGTGAATTGGATAGGATTGTGTTAACATTGTAAAATATGGAGGATACACTCTTTCTAGACCAGCGAATGAGGAAGATCATGATGTAGAAGACTCTACTCATTACTTTGATGGAGATCCTTTGATGAAGCATGATGATGACCTAGTTTCCACACATGGATGTAATGAAGAAGAGGAAATGAAAGAAGCTGTTTTGGAGGATGCAGGTTTGTTATTGCTTGAGGGACAAGCAATCTCGGGAAGGGATGACTGTCATGTCCCCAATTTGATTTGAAATTCAAAATTTTCAAGGGCGGGAAAAAGTGTATTTGAACACTAGTTTTCATATTTTAATTAAATATAATAATAATATTTTAAATAAATAAATTAATAAAATAAATAAAAATAAAAAAACAAAAAAAAAAAAAGTAAAACTAAATAAATAAATAAATAAATAAATAAATAAATAAATAAAAAATAAAATAAAATAAAATAAAGGAGGTCGGCATTGTTAAGTTTATTTTGGGAGGTTTATAAAAGAAAGTAAAGTGCAAGTCATTTTGCATCCATTCATATCGAATTTCATTTTGGAGATTCTTCTCTTTGGCTGCAACCTTGGTTGGGCTCCATTCCAAGGACGAAAACCCTTGTGAATACGGTGAGTTGGATGAAAACCTAGCTCATCTTGTGGACTCATAACGGAGTTCTATTTGCACTTCATTGGAGACAATTGGAGGTTTAGAGCATCATTTCATAACCAGATTTGAAGATCAGATTTGGAGCAGCATTGTTGTGGCATTTTGTGAGTAGATTGCATTAGGGTTTTGCCCTAATTTGAAGCTCCACTTTGGAGGAGACTTGAGTGCCCACCTTGGATGTCAATTTTGCATATTTGGAGCAGCAGACCCTAAGCACTTACCAAGGAGGAATTTCACCCATCTAGGGTTTGGTATTTGAAGAATATTTTGCATATATTTGGTATTGTATAATCATAGTTTCAGATCTGATTTGTATGAGCAGAAACTTGGGCATATGTTTGGCATGTTTGAGCCCATGAATTCATTGCAAATTCAGTCCAGAATATTTAGTTTGTAATAGCAGAAGTTATCTACAGAAAATCAGACCTGTATGTTGCATTTGGATGCCCTATCTTGTGTTTTTCATGATGGATTTCATGTTTGATATGAATATCAATTGGTGGCACCATTTGGCATGTTTATTTGTCATGTTTGGGCACTTGTATGTTCGCTGCGATATTTTGTTTGAAATTAGAAAATAAAAAATCAGAAATCAGAAATCAGAAATCAGAATTAGGGTTTGAGCAGAAATAAAAATAAATTTTTAATTTTTGGGTTAACAAGTTAGTCACACCATTACCTTCTTGACGACAATAAACAAAGAAAATTCCTTGAACTCCTTGCAAATAGATATTGCTTCTTCTAATACATCCTAAAGCTTCCAATTTAGGCAATTGGATTATCTCAAACCAAGATAAACATTAGCTGAATCCCCTTCTAATAACTTCCAACATCCCATAGGCTTAGCGATAGAAGGATCGGCTAGCATTGCTTCCCATTCTGCACCATTGTCCAAGAAAATAAGAACCACCTTTAACCAAGATCCCCTCCTCCTATCTAAGCACAAGACTAGATCTTGCCAAGTCTAGGTTTCCACAAGAGGCTCCATCAAAATTTAACTTGAGGAATCACTTAGTTGAGAATTTCCAAGATGTATTTACTTCTATCACTTTTATTAGATATTACCACACGAACAAGGACCTATAATTGTTTTATTTATTTTAATAAATTGTTAATTATTTTATATTATTAATTTATAGAGGATTGATTGAGCACACCAATTAGAATAGCCTATCTAACCTATTTGATGACTGCCATATAGGTGCTTTGAGATTGATATCTCGAAGCATCCTTCAAATAGATTTAATTAAGATATCCATGCTAATAACATTCTATTGGCATGGCATTGACAACACAAAGTAAAAGTGCAAATATAATTTGATTACCTTAGTTTCAAAGTTGAAAAACTTGGCAAATCAAATTAAGCATCATAATGCTTACAGAGAGCCTCTCACAAATTGACACAAGGCAACATGAGGGTCCACCAAATTTAAACAATCATATAGGTTTTCTTTTAATAAAAGGGGTTCAAGACCGTCCCACAAATTTGTTTGATTGTCTTTTTTTGGCAAGTTGCTACCTTGGGGATAGCTCGTTTATAGAAAAAATAAATAGAAAATGTTTATAGTTCCTGTAATGCGATTCAACGTATTACATTCTAGTGGGAGCCTATTGTGGTTTATAATGTATCGTTGATCGTAGTTCACAGGTAAGCTCGTTTATTCTCTTGATTTGAGCAAGGAATAGAAAAATGGACATGGAACCAATGAAGATAGTCAACTTCTCCATGTCGTTCTTATGTATTCCTTCATGGTACAAATCAATCACCATATCAAGGTCACCTGGTGAGGTGCCCATGTAAAAACAATCTAATCTCTCACAACTGTAGAAAATGACATGTACAAACAATCTAATCTCTCACAACTGTAGAAAATGAGAATACCAAATGGGAAAACTCCCCTCCAAAAGAGAGAAAGGCGAATGAAGGATTGAAAAAGCCTCCAAATCAACGTGAAGGACTAAGAAGCTTCCAACCAAAACAATGTCCTAAAAAAGAGGAACACGAAGAACATCGTTGAAGCATGAAGAAGTTGTAGACAACTGTCAAAAGATGACTGCTATAGTGCTAAAATGAAGAACCTCCTCTAAAATAAATGATGATCAAGATCAAGATAGCAAGAATCTGCGTGAGTGCCCCCAACAACACTACTCAAATTAGATGGCAAACAAAGGAAAACATTTGGAAGTTGAAGATACAAATGTCACGATCAAGAAGACAATAATCTGCTTGAGTGCCCCCAACAACACTACTTGAATAAGATGGCAAACAAAGTCAAAACATCTGGAACTCGAAGATACAAATGGCACATGAATCTGCATGAGTGACCCCAACGACACTACTCAACATGCAGGATGCAACTTGAAAATAGAGGTACCAATAGTCTCTGATCAAATGAAAATGGAAGGATGCCTCCAGAAATAGGAATGCAAGAGTGTCCATATGGTAAATGCTCCATCTCATTGAAATACGTGGGTAACCAACCATTGATGTTTGCTGCATCTGAGTACATAGGAACAAGAACTAGATACATAGATCAATCCAAAAACTGAAGCCAAGGAAGCATTAGCACCAACAGTAGAAAGCCCCCATAATGCGGAAAAGGAGAGCCAAGACAAGTACACTAAAATTGTGTAAAACCAAGAAGTGAATGTAAGAGAATATCTGAACGTGCAATTGAAGAGTACCTGGGAATAAAAGGGTGTGCAAACTAAGACACACACATGAGGCAGGAATCACTAGGATTAACTGTTGTTGTGTAAGGGACACTCATTTGACAAAGGTGTGATGGCAAAACAAAGGCAAACATCAACCCGCCCATGGCAATTTATATCATAGTGCGAGTACAAAAGGCACAACAAGATGTGCAAAATCCCCAAAAAGTATACACTAGAATGACACTTTATCTTGGTCCGTCTACAAAAGAGAATGTGCATGCAAAAAATGTCTACAATGCACAAATATGACAAAATACTGAAAATACATGTAGAACAACAAAAAAAAGTCATCCCACACAAACAAAAAATTTCCAAGAGCTAAGATGTCCAAGTAATTCACTAGAATGTGAAAACACAAAAAACTGAATAAAATGTACTTGGAGAGAAATTTGGAAAATTGCATGGATACTTGAGAAGAGCTTTGAGAGATCCATCCTTCCAATGTTGTTGGAATAATGAAAAACAGAGAAATAGGTTAGAAGTTATCAGCTCAACACTAAAAACAAGACCTTTGACTTCAATAGGTTGTAGAATGCACTAGCAACAAAAAAAGTGATGAGACCCACACCATTGGAAAGTTGATGAAACCAGATTTCCGATGATATTTCATTCACCCAATTTTGATATCGTATGCCCAAGTTATGGCCAAAAGAAAAAAACAGCTCCTTTAGGGCCAAAGAAGGGTCTTGGGGGCTCCTATAGCTATTTGTACCATTGACATCAACAGAATATTCGTGGTAATATTCCCTTCTATAGGAAAAAATTCCGTCTATTGGAAACAAAAGATTCGTCGGAATGTTTCGAAGATTCTTTGGTAAAATATTGCGGTCGCTGGAAAAGTGAACTGGCTGGAAAAGTTTGGAAGTCATCGTCAAAGGATTTTGCGGCCACCTGGAATATTTTGTTTGCCCCCTGGAAAATGTTCGACGACTGTCAGATCAAACAACGAACAAAACCACTTTCCACACAAGAGGGCTACAAACAATAATATGCAATATTCCTCAACAAGAAAAAACTACATAATGAACCTCAAGAATCTTCAAGGAAAACAAGAGTCCTCAAAGGTTTAGAGTTCTATCAAAGTCATGATAATACAATGAGGGTTTGAGTGCTATATAGGAGCAACCCTAAATGATAAAGGGATTAGATCATGACAAGTGTCAACATCTCATGCAATGAGATAGAATGATCTAATAATAACTCTCTAGTTAACATAGAAAACCACTCCTAAGTTTAGCTTAAGTGCATGAGAATAAATTAGACTAATAATTAATTAAAGGTTAATTAATTATTAGCTAATGCATAATTACTCTAACAATTAAGTGCATGTTGTAAAGTGTCTTAAAGGTCATATAGAGTCATATACCACTGAACTGATTTACATGGTGAACATATGGTGAAGTTTTTGAATTACAATTTATCCATTTGGATTAAAACACGATAACACATGTTTTTTTCTTTTACATCAATTTTTCTCTAATCTAAAATGAGTTCCAAATAAGAGTAATCAACCCACATAGATGTCAGAAATAAGAGTGCTTCTCGGCAGTTGACAGGCTTGGCCATAGTGTAATGTGTCACGCTTGAGCAGGTGACAGTTTTGTTTGTCATTGAATGTATCACTTTCTTTTGTTCTACAAAATTAACAAGAAGGGTCCTTGAAGGTCTTGACTGCTCTTACAGGCTTCTACACACTTTTTCAATGCTGCATGGTTACATGCAATATGCTTATATAGTCTTCCTGTCTTAGAGGGTGAGTACAATATTTACATAGACATAGATGAACGTATGGTGAAGAATTTTCAAATTATAATTGATCCATTTTGGATGGCAAATAGTAAGAATTTAAAAAGAAGAAATGGTCTTCAAAAGGAAAAAGTTATTTCTTCTTTTTTTCCTTACATCAGTTTTTTAAACGTAAAATGAATAATAACATACAAGCAAATAATATTGACACAGAAGAAAATAATACCCACATAGATGTTTGACTATAAGAACAATTTTTTTAGGGTTTCTGTTCCAATAAAGCTAGTAACTCAAGTAACAATACATTGAATAAGTATGTACCTTTTATCATTTACTTAACAAGTACTTAATGCATTATCCTAAATAATTTAGCTATTGTAAGAGTGTTGAAATATTTGTTTTTTTAACTTTATATATTTTTAAAGTGTTATGGAAATAGGACAGGGGATAATTAATGTCATGTTTGAAAATTTTAAGAAAACTATGCATGAGGGAGGATGGTCGGCAACAAGTCTGTATTGTTGGTTTGCAAGAATTTGAAGTCTCAGATGTACAAGTTGTGAGGGACTATATTGAAAAGGGAAATGCATCTCGAAGCACTGGATCAACTGGTGCCAATGAGGAATCTTCTAGGTCTCACGCTATACTACAACTGGTTATTAAAAAACACACTAGTGGCAATGACATGAAAGGGGCCAAAATAGTTGGGAAGATGTCTTTTATTGACCTTGCTGGAAGTGAACGTGGTGCTGACACAACGGACAATGATAGGCAAACAAGGCAAGCAACATTTAGTGATCTTTCTTAGTCTGATATATGTCTTTAGTATAGCTTAATTTTGAAACCTGCCAATTAATTGATATTATTTGTGCAGGATGGAGGGAGCTGAGATTAATAAGAGCCTATTGGCTTTGAAAGAGTGTATACGAGCTCTTGATAATGATCAAATTCACATTCCTTTTCGTGGAAGCAAGCTAACAGAGGTGCTTCGCGATTCATTTGTTGGTGACTCGCGCACAGTTATGATCTCATGTATTTCTCCTAATGCAGGTTCTTGTGAACATACACTCAATACTCTAAGATATGCAGATAGGTGAGAGTTCAGTCTTTTGGTACCATGTTATCTAGGTTGTGATAGCTGTCATTTAACATAAATTTGATTCTATGCTGCTTTGCTGAGATTTCTCATTCTTCAGTATGTCCAACTCTGGAGTATTGCAGGGTTAAAGGACTTTCAAAGAGCAACAATAAAAAAGATCAAACTGTAAGCAATTTAGCTCCTCCGCAAAAGGATTCACCACCATCTGGTCCTGTGGCTTCTGTGGAGTCTTCTGATTATAATCAAGAGGCATCAGTTACATATAATATTAGAAAACCAGTTGAAATTCCATCATTTTATGGTCAGAATGGAGACCTTGATGCACATTCCTCTAATTTAGTTTCAAATTATTCTCTTAATACCAGAAATGAAACTGGAATGACTTCAAATCCTTTAGAAAGGGATAAAACCAACTTGAGAGAAAAGTTTGCTGGCAGTCAGAAATTATCTTTGGTAGGTGTGAAATCCAATGATATGCATGATGTGGTTTCTCCAACTAGTCGGAAGACATCTAGAGAACAGAAACCTGAGAAACAAATGTACTGGCAATCAAAAGAGGATGTCAAATCTGATGCATCATATGCGGTTTATAGCCGACAACAATCATATACTGATGAATCTGCATCAAATGCTGCGTCCTTAAGACCAAAGGAAACTGAATATGATGGGCACATAAATGCAATACTTGAGGTATTCAAAATCTACTCTTATGGTATATTTTGTAATGACAATCAATTTTTACATATGATGTCTACTTTATCTTCTTTTAGTGCTTGTATTGTGAGACATTTGTTTATTGTTTTACATTTGTATATTTGATAATCTTATGGATATCTTGCATGATACTATTGAAGGATGACTATTATTAATATTGGGAGATCACTAAGCTTAGACTAATATTATATCATAATTTTACTGAAGCAAGAGGAGGCTTTAGTAGCTGCCCACAGGAAGGAGATTGAAGACACGATGGAATTAGTGCGGGAGGTGAGCTTCTAGCATCATTATGGAATATTGTATTACTGTATTGTTCGGCTGAAATTTGAGAGAGCTCGTAATCATGCTTTTGTTAATTATAAATAAAGATAAGACATGCCTCTATATGGATTCAATGTTTAATCAACATTTCCTTTGTATCTTTGTTGTAAAATTCTCCTCTTGCCACTCATTTACTGTTGGCATCTCATTTCTTTATTTTGTTGGTCATATTTGTTTTCTATTATTCATTCAATTTTAATAATCTTGCTTGTTGACCATATTATAAATATATAACAATATTTTCTCGATCTATTTTGGTTACATATGCTCTGTATTTATTATACAAGGACCAATGATATATTATGTCTTGTTTTGGAAGATGGTTGCATCAAGAAGACAAATAAGATTATAATAAATTTTGCATGTATATCTTTAACTGAAGGGTTCCTTTCCTTTGTTCATTTCTCAGGAAATGAAACTTATCACAGAAGTGGATCAGCCCGGAAGCCGTATAGATCGATATGTGTCCCAACTAAGTTCAGTTCTCTCACGCAAAGCAACTGGGTTGGTTAACCTACAAGCCTGTCTTGCAAGGTTTCAGCAGAAGATGAAGGAGCATGAGATTTTTAGCAGAAGAGAAATGCATTAGTTTGAAGTTCAAGCTGCTGGTTGCAGGTTAGTAGATACCATTTTATGTAGTGGTAATTTTTTTCCCCTTAACCTAAATTTTCTTGAACAGATTCTGCTGGGATTTCCTATATATATATATATATATTTGGTGGTTGTGGAATTCTAAATTTATATCATTCTCCTCCATAAGAATGTACCTTAATTTATAAATCACATATTCAAAGTCATAAACATGTAGGCTGAGCATTAGTTATGCACTTTTGAGAAGTAAACTTTATAATTTTGAGATATGTTCCATGATATGATAGTTCAAAAACTTGGTGAGTTACTCACCAACTCATGAGAGCTCACGAGGTAAAACTGGCCAGCTAGTCACTCAAAGAAACTTGTGGGTGAGTTGCAGGTGAGTAACCTACCGCAAAAGTCACAAGTTCTGGTGTCGTGCAGAAAACAAACAATTTTTTTCTTTTCATTATCTTATTTATGCAATTGTGCTATAGACAAACAGTTAAAACTTAATCGTGATAAATTATGAAAAATTGTTTCGAAGGCTTGATCTGGCTTGGTGGTAGGGGCTTTACCCCTTGACCCTGCCCTATATTACAACAGGGGATGCATGAAGGGGGGCACTGCCCTTCAATCCTGCTGGGGTTGCCCCTATCTATGTTTACTGCAAATGAGATTGCCAATTTGAGAGAGAAGCAACAGAATGGGCAACAGATGTTGCAGTACATGCAGAGGCAAAAAGTGAAGCATCAATAGGGGCTTCATTGGATGATTGTTCCTCAACAGGAATCATTATTATCCACTTCCAGGGAACTCACACAACCACTTAGAAGCTTTAGTCAGAGAAGAAAATTGTAAAATACTAATACTAATGATTGTTCCTCAACAGGAATGATTATTATCCACTTCCAGGGAACGCACACAACCACTTCGAAGCTTTAGTCAGAGAAGAAAATTATAAAATACTAATACTAATTTGTAATTTATAATCATATAACATTGTGATGTGCATTGAGCTCGTTTTTGGATCTATAAATGAAGAAAAAACTACTTATGAGTTTTAATTTTATTTAATTTTATGTTCTTTAATACTAATTTACTAATGTCTGTGTTTTTTAATTGTCAAGTTTTCCTCGAGTCCCCCTGTGTCAGTTAATTTTGAGGCTTGCCAAGTTCTTGCCAAGTTCGAGTTTTTAAACCAAGTGTAACATAATAATAGTCCTCATGTTATCAACTGGAAAAGTTTTACCATTCTGTTTGATTATTGATGTTTGAAACTTCTTTTCAAATTAAAAGCATAAAGTTTCCACAGTCTATGATAATCACGTGGGCTATTTCCGGATTAAACTGTGTCAATTTTTTGAATCAACATTTCGGATCATACTCCATGATCCATCATCAGGATCATACTTAACGTTTCTTTTCAAATGTAAGATTCGAGGTATATTTTTATTTGTTGACATCTAAATGAAAATCCTTTCTTTTAGCATTTATTTTGTTGAGACAGTTTTCTTGCAATGTTGATATTTACGTGGGATTGCCAAATCCCATAGAACTATGGTGGAAGAAACAGATGATACAAATGAGAACATAAATCACGATGTTCCATGAGAAGGTGCCTTTGACCGTACAAATTCTTTTCTGAGAAGCAAACACTAGTGTTTTGAGATATCTTATTTAATAAAACTATTACCTTAATGTTATCTACTGGAAAAATTTCACCATTCTGTTTGATTGATGTTTGAAACTCCATCATGAGTATATACGATTTTAGATATTTTTTTATTTTATTGACATCTACTTTCTTTCTCCAACATTTATTATCTTGATATTATTTTCTTGCAACATTGAAATTTTTGTGCAGTTGCCAAATCCAATAGAAATATGGTGGAAAAATTATAGATGATATAAATGAGAAGAATACAAGAAATAGAGGAGCAGGTATTTTTTTTGACATGATAGTTAAAAATCCTTTAACAATTACTCGTCCCAGAACACACATGTTTGGAATAAAACTATCCAAGGTATATCAGGCCAGATAAGGAAGCTCATATGAAAATGAATATCTAGATGTGGGGTTATTCCCCATTTTTTTTGTATTATGGGTAAATGCTCTTGACTGGAGCTATAACTGAAAAGAGAGATTTTGAAAGGGCCCCATCCCTTTACAAAGACCAATAAAGATATATCAAAGATGCCTATACTTCGACATAGAACAACATCAAGGAACGGACAGCATTAAGTCAGCAATACATCAGCAAACCAGCTGCACCCCACCAACAGCAGTAAGGAAAATCAAATAGGGCTAACTGGCTATAAACAATAGCAGATCCATCAACTCAAGGTGGCTTGAAACCAAAATGCTTTGGGGAACTCTGTATCCTACCGACAGCCTTATTCTTTGATTCAATTGAACCTAGTTCCTTTCTGGCAGAATTTTCATTTTGAAGTGCGAAGCTTGAATCCGAATGTTGTAAGGGGCCCCTAGAATGCTTCTCAACCTGAACCATCTTCCTATTTTCCTTATTCGAGGCCATCTTGCTGGGCAAATGCTGACACAAGAGAAGGGCTGAGGGCATATTCCCCACCTAGGCCCTCATTAACAGTCTCCTCCTTACAAATTTCCTCCAATCTTCTCTCATCAAGATGAAGCCTGCTCTGAAAAACAAGATTAACACCATCAAGGTTATTCCCCATTTTATGTATTCTCAAAATATTGTTTTTGCCAATACCTGTTGAATTCTGGTAACTTGAAAACGCTGTTATAAACATATATTAATAAGAAGGAACTGTTTTCTATGACTTTTTTGTCAAGCCACTATATCATTACTGGGGAATCTGTGTTATAGGGTCTCTAATAGTTGGCTAACATGAGAGGTCACTTGGAGCATGAGTGCATAACATTTGTTCATATGGTAGATAGCTAAATAATAAATTATAAGACTAAGATTCCTCAACACTAAGATGAGGGGCTTCTGTTTCACTCCTGTTTAGTCATTGAAAATTTTCTTGTTAGTTTTGAGTTCTATAACTATTTCCTAACATAACGGGAAGTTTAGTCTTGAAGTTTAATTATATTTCCAACCTTGCTGTTTCTCCAGATTAAAGACAAATATTGTGAACTCCATTTTGCCCTCCGAAGCTCACATCTGCAATGCACACCTTTGCATACAAAAAGATACGGTTCATGAGTGGAAGTTCTGGTGTAAACCTAAACTCAAAACCATATGATTCGTGATTAGTACAAGTTGATTTTATAGAACGGAAATTATTTTAGGGAAGTTATTGTATCAATGGTATTCAATAATAACTGTTGTACCATAGGACCTTCCATCTAGCCATCTTTGTATCAGAATGGTTTCATACATGTTACCTTTTCCTTTAAAGTACTTAGGTCACCATTAACCTTTTGCTAACATGAAGTATATTGGTAAATGACAAAAGCATATATGCATGCATTGAGTTTTAAACCCAGGTTAAGTTAGATTGCCAAACAATTATTTCAATATGATAAAAAAGCATGAGCATGTATGGAAAGTTTGTCGCGTTACATGCATTATAATTCATATCAGCAGCTCTTTACTGGGCTCATAAGAATAACTAAGAAAAGCATTGATCATAATTTAAATTTAACAAATCTTTATGCTAGCCAGCCAGCCTCTTTTTCGATGGTTTTCAAGCTTGGGAAAGAGGAAAGAAAAAATAACATGGATTTTTATTTTTGTTTTTATGAAAACTGATTCTGGAATTGTAAGGAGTCAAGCGTAGAGAACTACACAAATGATACGCCCTTTCATGTTTCATAGTCCTAATAATTGATCTTAGTTCACTTTGTTCGTCTGTATATATTTGTTTTTGATTTATGTGCTCTACACTTATCCTTACTTTGGTTTTATGATCTAGGGCATGGATACAGATGAGGAATCTTGACGATCCTTGTGAGAAATTGTTGAAGATGGAGAAATTTATTCATATACTGAGAGATCTGTAAGTTTGTCAAAAGACAAGAATCTTTGCATGCTAGTGTGCATCGAAATTTTGATGATTCACTATGATGAAATACTCATGCAGGGGA
Source organism: Sequoiadendron giganteum (assembly GCA_007115665.2). Taxonomy (NCBI): domain Eukaryota; kingdom Viridiplantae; phylum Streptophyta; class Pinopsida; order Cupressales; family Cupressaceae; genus Sequoiadendron; species Sequoiadendron giganteum. Next base: position 338,060,678 of record CM021106.1, on the reverse strand, counting down.
GGCTTTTACCTTGATTATCACCTGTGATGAATGCTTGTATACAGGAGAAGAATTTCATATGTACTTTGATTGTAACCTGAGCCACGTGAGAGAAATTGGGTGGCATATAATCAAAACTAAATTGTTTCATAGGTACTTCGATAGTAATGAACCATACTCTGCCTCTGCATAATTAATTGTTCCGTGAATAGATAAAGGAGGTGGGTGAACAGTATGCCAGTAATACAAATCCACTCTCTTAGTTATGACAATGAACTGTGTGTGTATGTGTTTTATACAGTAGATCAAGCAAGTAAAAAAGTACGGTATTATCAATGTCTTAATTTATTGATCAAATATCCGAACAAAAAACATATGAACAAAATAGTATAGAGAATATAAGGGTTTACACTCGAAAACTGGGAAGCGTTCGACTGAATATTAAATGAGTTTGCTAAAATTTAAATTGTGTCAATTCTTGATATAACAAGTTTAATTACATATACCAGGACCTACTTTCGATCAATGGGAAGATAATGATCATTGCATACGAGGCGCTAAGAATTATCTATATTTTGGCACCAGAACTTTTTATTGAGATGTAAGCCCAATTTTTCACGGTAAACAAATTTCTTGATAAGAGTCAGGAGGTTTGAGTGCATTCACGAAACAAGTTCTAGTGAGGTATATTCTCAGAAATGAAACATGGACATGTGTCATCCACAAGAGGATGTGTGCTTGTGCGATATGAATTATCATTAATATTAATGCTAGGGGTTAATTCAAGATATTATATTGTTAAGTTTTTAGAAAATATGAATTTTCTTACATATGATGTAACCAATTCAACAAAATCTTGTCTATGGAAACAAGACAAATATACATAAAAATGAAACCTAGATACATACTCTTGTGGATGACACATGGCAACCAAACAATTGCAATAAAAGCTACATAAGTTTGTCATCCATATACTTTTGGATATCATTTCATTTACAAATATGAGAGCTTTACATAGGTATTATAAAAATGATGAGTGGTCTTTAGAATACATTGATTGTTAAGTGCATTTTTGAAGGTTAGCAAATGGGAGATGCATTTGGAAGAAATGTTAAGTATATGGACGGGGGATAACATTTATTGTAAAATTAAAAGCTACAAATCTCAAGAAAAGGATTTATTATTCAATAGATTTTCAATGATACGAACAAAGATTTGTAAGTTTTGCTCATATTTTCTTTTAATTTGTCTTGCCTGTATTAGTTTTAATAAACAAGTCATGCATCTAGGTTAAGGTTTCCAAAAAAGGTAGACCTCAAATAAGTGTACTTGAAAGGGGAGGATGCATGAAAGTATTTATGATATACATTATTTTTTTTTGTTTTAAAGTCATCTTCAATAAGATTTGGAAAGCCTATTATGTAATTTGTTAGCCCTTTTCTTTATTACTTTTTAAACAATTTTATGGTACAAATGTAACAATTTTTCATCTTCAACACTAATAATTTTTCATCAACACTAATTATAAGCTTGAGATAATAGATGATTATGAAGTTATATAATTTTATTTGTTCAAGATTTCATTATTGATTAGAAAATTGTATCACCGATCCATTTGCCTTTAGTTACTTGACCCTTGGTTTCTTAATTGATTTCCCCATGTAATATGTTTACACATCCCATCTAATTTGTTAGTTCTTTGATTTAAATCAATTGCATCAATTCACGTACATTGTTTTTCTCACCTAAAAACAAGGCAAAGATGATATGTTTTGCTCGAGTTGAATGTGTTTTTGAAAGTGATAAACTCAAGTTGATTCTAACATGGAAAGCATGTTTGTTTTGATCCAAATTCGATCAAATCAATATCTATAGAAGGTGGGTTAAAGTAGAGCAATTATTTGAGCATCAAAGGATTAAATGAATTATGAAATATATACAAGTGCATGAGTTTTTGGTATAACTTATGATAATTCTATAAGGCCGAAAGGTTCTATGGCTTCAAGTCAATAGGACTTGATTTTAGACTCATTTGAACCTATTCATAGATTATGCAAAATCAATACCTCACTAACAAAAAAAGATACATACAAATTATACTCCAAGGTTCACAGCCTACCCAAGAAATGAAGTAGGTTATATTGCCTCGGTAAAATCATTAATAAAATAAAACAAAGAAAGTGAATGCTTGGTTGAAATTCTAACATCCACAATTGTTGGCACATTGTCCAAAAAATGAGAATATTGAAGCTCCCTAGAGTTGTCATTCATTGATGCACAAGATCCTCAATGTTACATTATAAGATGTGATAATGGTGGTTGAAGGTTGATATGCCCAATTGTAATTTTATTTTATTATAAAATAATGGTTTTAACATGCATCTAGTTTAGTAGGTTTGTCATGCATAAAAAGGAAAAATATAATGTGACTTGATGTATTTCATCTTGAAGCATTGCATTGTATGCTTAAGTATTGGACTACTACCACTAGGAATGGAGTGTAACTATGCACTATAACAATGGAAGATGGAGTGTAAGTATTGTAAATGGAAATGAAGAACAATTAGTAAGCTCAAAAATTGAAAGTTAGAAATGAAGGTTAGAAGCCAATTGTGTTGAACTTAATAAGAAAAATAGGCTTTCCAATTATTAGATGCACTATTGATAAGTGTTGGTAGCTTTGTAAATTACAACCTCTTATATATTTTCTTATCTTGCTTAAATGAAAATGGAGAACAACTAATAAGTTCAAAGTTGAAAGATAGAGATGAAGGTTAGAAGCCATTTGCGATTGAATTTAGCAAGAAAAATAGGCTTTCTAATTATTGGATGTATTATTGCTAAGCGTAGGTAGCTTGTAAATTAGAACCTCTATTTATTCTCTTATCTTGGTTAAGGGGTGCTAAGTAGTCTATAGGGCTCTAAGATGCTCCAACATATAGTGGTGATAAATTGGGATGAAGTCTTATGAAGATACATGGTTGGAGAATAATATAACCTTTTCAATTTTTATAATTAATTTTGCTATATCACTAGTTTACAATTATCACATTTCTTGCTAGCACATATTGGTAGAAAAATTCTTTATTAGTAGTGTTGTTCCAATCTATTGACATAGGTTGATTATAATTGGCTCCATTATGCCATTTTTACACTTTGTTGAACATAGTGACAAGTGTTGGAATTACCCTTAAGATGAGACCTCTTTTAGGATGACGAACTTGACAAGGTCTAAATTTTCTATAGGTACTCAATATACGAAACCATAAAATGTATTAAAAACTTGGGTTTTCTCTAAGTTGACCCTCATTGCTTCAAGACATCATATTCCTTGTCTCTTTGAAAGGCCTATAATTTGAAACATAAAATAATGTATCACAAAATTTAAAATGTTTTAAAACTCAATTTTTATGTTTTTTGAGTGTTAATTTACTATAGGCCTCAACTTTTGAGGGGAATATTTGTCACATGGGTTTTCATTTCTAGGGTAAGTCACTTCCCTTTTTAGTTATATGCATTTGATTTTTTGTTAAAAAATAACTATAAAATAATTAATAATTGAATGCAAAAATATATGAATTAATTTCACACTTCCTCATTCATATCTTTATTTTGTTGCACTAGTTTTGTAACATAGTAAATTATTGCAATTAAATATGCTTGATCCATCATATTACTGATTAAATTCTAATATGTAATAAACTGGGGAGGTTTTGTAGATTACCGCATGGAGAATTGTCTTGCCTCTCATTTGATAATTGTAGGTCAAATGGGACCAATCTACGTGACACATAATTTTTATTTTTATTTTGAGTGGGATTTAGTTGGACTAGATTGTGTCACTTTTTTGTTAAACAACTTAAATATTTTCACAATGAATCTTTAGCTACACATAACAACTTTGTTGTATCCTTTTTGTTATCTTCTTTGTCTAAATGATGCAACACGAAGAAATCCAACAAGATTCTTTGCACAAAATAAATGTTATTTCTTACTTGATTATGGATATAAGCAAACTATCTGTGTGCAGGTGAATTTTCCTAGTCTAAAATGCAAAATGAAATGAAATGCAAGCAAGGAAAAACACAAACAACACCTCAAGATTGGTCTAGTCGAATTTGAACAAAATGAAAGATAAAAGGAGTGTTATACCTTGTCCAAGTTGATTGGTTGATTGACCCCGTTGATCGTTTGATATGTGTGCTCTAAGATGATTTTGGCAGCCTAATGACTTGTTATTGCTTGATTTGGATGCAAAGATGGCTATGGATGCAAGATGGTAGTGTGTGAGAGGAGAAGACTTGGATGAATGTGATTGAATGTGAATGATTATGATAGAGAGTGAAATGTGAATGAAAAATGACTAAATCTTTTAGTTATTAGCAAGAGGGGAGATGAATGAATGACCAAGATTGATTCTCGGGAGAGGATCAATGGTTGAGACGAAGAGTTGACCAAAGGAATTAAAAATTCCTTTTTAATGTGCATGGGAATGATAAAAGGAATTAAATATTCCTTGGGAAAGAAAAATGGAATTTAATATTCTTTGGGGGATGAGAGAGGAATTAAAAATTCTTCAAAAGGACCTTGGGAAGATAAAAATGAATTAAAAATTCCTTGGGGGATGGGAAGAGTTGATCAAGGGGGCTTGATCAGGCTAGTTGACGAAGGATTAGAGGAAGATTAGGCGTCTAATGAGGATTAGGAGCCAACTTGCAAAAGTTGGAGGATGTGACACATCCTAATCATGGATTAGGAATGTGCACATCCCTAATTATGGGATTAGCAGGTGGATTAGGATTGGGTGTAGATTATGGGGGATGGGAGATAAAGGGAATTAAATAAATGGATTATTTATTTATTTTTTTGGAAGAAAGGAATAAAGGGTAAGGTATTTAATTATTTAACTAAATACCTTAGGCATTTAGAGGACTTTAGAGATATTAATTAAATAATAGTAATATTACTTAATTAATGTGGGTAGGAGGATATTTAGACGAAAATAGATAAATTTGACTAGATATAAGTGGTCAAATTTAGATGTCTACATTTTGCCCCTCTTTGAGATGGTGTTAGGAAGTAGCATCATTTCAAAGAAGATTAAAAGATAGCACCAGGAAGAAGATGGTTATATTAAGGAAGATGCCCCAGTCATTCAAAGGAGTGGCTAGGAAGAAAGATGATGGGAGCAAAGATGAAGATTAGGGATTGAGGATAGCCCGTTGAGAGGACATGCGGGTTCAAGAGAACACGGGTGTTCTCTCAAAATGGATGAGTTGATGAAGGGGTAGATGGGGAAGATGATAGGAGATGATAGATAGAAGAGAGGACGATAAGATGAAGAGATAAAAGAAGGCACAAATGGATTTAAGGACCAAGGTGATGGTGCCCCGGTAAAGCTACAAGCCAAAACAGATTGATGATGGATGGAGTTATTGATGAGGGAATGATATATCCCGAAACAACACAAGGATAAGGAAGGAGACATCCCGATGATGATGATGAGAGTGTTGTTGACGAGGGAAGGATACATCTCAAAACAACACAAAAGGATGGGGAAGGATACATCCCAATGATGATGACAATGAGGATGATTGGATTAAGGCTTGTAGCAAGGCTGGGAGCAAGACTAAGGATGTGATTAGATGATTTGTGCTAGATTGAATGGATTAGGATTTGATGGAGATGTGAGAGAGCTAAAATGAATGAAGATGATGGAGGAAAAGAGGCTTAGAATAACAAATCTATATTATCCTAAGCAGATTGAAGGGATGATGAAATGATGAGGATGGATGAAAAAATGCCTAGAATAACAAATCTATATTATCCTAAGAAGATTGAAGGGATGATGATATGATGAGGATGAAGAAAGTGGAGGGATGAATGTATAGTAACCAAATCAAGCAAGTTAATGGTTAAGCGTTATCCTACCATTTAATGAGCACTTAATTTGATATAGCATGAGATACTATGCACCAGGGTATGAGGAACCAAGTTGACATTGTATCGCATGGTATGATGAATAGATGAGTGATGAAGAGTAATAGGAGGTTAGAAAGATGTGGGAAATAGATGAGTGATAAAGATGGGGGAGATGGATGGAGGGATAAGGATTTGGATATGGAAAAGGATTACTAGATGGAGAGATGGATGGGGAGATAAGGATGAAAAGATGGAAAAGGACTAGTGGATGGGTGGATAGAAAGATAAGGATTTGGAAGATGGAAGGAATTACTGGGTGGATGGATGGATGTTGTTTCCAAGGACTATGTCACAAAGAAGTAAATACCCCACTCTAGAGATGTCATGTGTAATGAGGCAAGAGTGATGGCAGATAGCAGGATGGGTAGATAAGGAATGGATATGGATCGTAGCAGGATGGGTGGACAATGGAAGATAGATAGAGGTGGATAGGATGCATGGATAAGGAAAGTGGATGGGGAGGATAAGGGATACAACGAAGTATGGATGAGGGGAATGTATTCCAAGAGGTGTCCAAAACATGTATAGATATGTTCCCTTGTCTTTATCAAGATCACCAAGAGGATGGAGGGATTGGAGATAAATGGGATATGATGGGTAGGATAGGTGTATAGGTGGGATGAAGGAGATGGATGAAGGGAATGCATAGATGGAAGTTGCCCCAAGTGTGGAAGGAAATCGGATGAGGGATTTACACATGACGCCTGTTTGCCAGGTTTTCATCATGGTACTTATCCAAGGTGCTTGTTTATCAAGTTTTCACCATTGGACGATTTATTTCTCTTTACTATTTTTTTTGACTTTTTTGTTTTTTTTAATAGTATGTAGATGGAGATGGATAAGGATAGGGATGTGGATAAACAAATTTAGAAGATATTTGATAAGCATATGGATGAAGGACTCAAGCATCAAGTTCCATATGAGGTAATAAGAGCCCATGTTTGAAGCGACTATTGGATGTTGGTACAACCTTATTAGAATGAATGGATTATGCAAGAGAATGGATTAAAGGGATTGGATGGGGGAGATATGTGGGATAATGGATGGGATTTTGGAAAGTGTATGGATGGAATGATAGGGAGGATGTGTGACGGGGGAATGTGTTCAGGACCAAAATTGGCACACATGTTGGTGAATTTGAAATGATAGAAGGATTAATGGATGGAGAATGTGGGGATAATGGAGGACTTGGGATAGTGAATTTTGGGACATAAGGACCCAAAATAGATTTAGGAGATGGAGGATGTGAACAGTTAGCTTTCGGATTAGGAACTTTGGATGTTGTTGCAGATTCTTCATTTGAAGGCATTGCATCTTTTTTCTTTGGGATCCACATGGTTTTTATTTTTGCTTTAGTGGGCCTTTGTAGCATTTTGGATTGATTTGGATCTTGGATTGGATTTTTCTTTTCTTCAGCATGCCTTTTGAAGGGGACATGAGGAGCTTTAGATTCATGTGGATGTTTTGATTTACGCATTTTTACTTTGGCATCCAAAGTGCTTTTAATAGCAATGGGACATGCATGAGGAGATGGATGATGTGGAGGAGACATGGATGGAATGAAAAAGGTAGGATTTTGATGATGATGTATGGGGGAGGATGGGAGATAGCATGCATGGAAGGGTGCCTTTATTGATACTAATTAGGGATTATGAATTTAGGATTTTTATGATGTGTGCTAGTGACAGGTGATGGATGGATGAGAGGATGAAGAGGATAAGATGGAGGAGGTGATTTTGGAATATAAGGAACCAAAATGGACTTTGTTTATGGATGATGTGTGAGGGTTGATGTAGGGACATAAGAGCCAAAAATAGATATAGTAGATGGAGAATGAGTGATGGTGGATGGAGGGACATAAGGACCCATAATGGACTTGGAGGAGGAAGGAAGAAGATGGATAATTGTTTTGAGGTAATATGATGGAGGAGGGGGGATGGCGACAAATGGTTTGGTGGAGCGATGGGAAGTGCCTCTTATTCTTTTTGAAGAGGATCATTGAGGATGTATGGAGGTTGTACCAAAATTTTTGGAGTGTGAGTCTTGGGAGATATATCCAAGACCTTGTGTGTCTGGATGTTCTTTGACCTGGATGGGCTCGAAAATACCTTACTCATGAAGGCCTAAACCTTTTCCTTGATAGTTCATGATCTTGAGCATTTGATCTATGGTAGGATGCTTATTATTTTGGAAGCATGATGCAAGTCCATTAACAGGTGGAGGAGGAAGGGTGGTGCATATGATTTGTTTTTATTCTACAAGAAAACCACCATGGATGAGTGTAATGTTACCAAGGTGATATAAAAGTGGTGTTGGGATGGTAGGGCTAGGTGGCGATGAAGGATCATGAGATGGAGATGATGGGATGGAAGCATCTTGGTGTAGAGGAGTGAGTGATGAGGGATCAAGAGAGGGGTTAGGTGATATGATATGATTTGGATTTATGGCAATGGGTGATAAGGGCTCATGAGATGGAGTGATTGGATCTTGGATTCAAAGGGGGTCATGGGATGGATCATATGAGCTAGTGTGATCTTGAGATGGGGTGGATAGGATGGCCAGATCTTGATGTAGAGAAGGGGATATGTTGGTATGCTTTGGATCAAGCTCTTGGAATTGCTCATCTTGTGTGGGAGGCATGATGATGGAGGAGTGTTGGAGGGAATCCTCAATTGGGGGAGATGGGAGGATGGAGGATTCATGAGGTTCATGGGAATGGATGTTGGTGATTCTAGGAGTGGGAGGAGGGGATTGGATTTGGGTGTCTTTGATGGGTTCGATGACTCTAGGAATAAAAGATGGGGATTCCATGGATTCGATGGGTTTGATACTTTCAACCGTTTGGATGGTGTTAGGAGTGGTAATAGGGGTGATGGGTGTGGGATAGAGAAGGGCCTAATCACTAATGACCATACATGATAGAGTGGGATGGCATAGTTTTGCAATATCAAGATGTGGATTTAGGGATGTCTCCTCTGTCTTGAGTCCTTGGACGACATCTAAAATGAGGTATTTAGGAATTGTAGGTTTAGGTGGGGTGATGGGAATGGATGAAGGATTATGGATGGGTACAGGACTAGGATTAGGGATTGGAAGATTAGGATTAGATGAGTGGATGGAATTGGATGGAGGACTAGGAGTAGGTGGACGATTAAGCTTGGTGGGTGGATCAAGATTAGATGGAGGATTGAGGTAGGGTGAATTGGGAGAAGGATTAATATATAATAGAATGGAGGGTGGAGTGATACAAGAGGATGCGGATGATGAACTAAGATAGGAGGATGTGGATGCTAGATTAGGTTGGGAAGATTGGGATGGTGGATAAATATAAGAGTATTGGGATGGTGGATTAAAATAGGAGGGTGTGGATGTTGGATTATGATGGAAATATTGAGATGGTGGATTAGGATAAGAGGACATGGGTGGTGGATTAGCATAGGAGGACATGGATGGAGGATTAGGATAACAATATGTGGATGGTGGATTATTAGGGTAGGGATATTGGGATGGTTGAAGATGATAAGGGTAGGATTATTTGATGGTGGATTAATATATGAAGACGTGGATGTTGGATTGGAGAGAGATGTAGAGGGAGGATATGATGAATATGTGGATGGTGAGGATATTGTATATCCCTTGTCAAATGTAACATAAGGACTATATTAGTTGTGGATGAAGGCATGGATGGATAACTCAGAGGAGTGATTGAACTTTTTTGGTGGGGGGGGGTCAGAAAAAACTTGCTAGCAACGATAGAATCAAGGGGATCTATAGTTATTCATCTTGATCAAAAATACTTTTGTTATCATCCTCAACGTAGTTGGGATTCCCCTTGACTACTATTTTTGGTTGTATTGGTGAACAATAAGGATTCATGATGTTAGATGGAATGGATGTGGATTGAAAAGATGGGAATAAATGATTAGGAGGAAAGAATAGATGATGAAATATAAATAGGATGGATCAAAAGAATATGGGCGAAGAGATCTTAAGATTTATTTCGATATCAGAAGATCTTGGAAATAGATGGATTAAAGCTCTTGGGATTTAGGTTAAGCTTAGATTGGGATTGGACTAAAGCTTAGATTCATATTGGATTGAAGCTCAAATTAGGATGATCGAAGGATGTGACAAGATGCAATAGGATTGATGAGATAAGATTGGATGATTGATCAAATAGGAAGACGAAACAAATTTTAAACCTAGTTCAGAGATTTGACTTAGATGACGTAAGGTGTTGACGATCGGATTGGATTACGAACGAGATGGTTATAAAACCGAATCTACCTCAAGATGGAAGTAGATTTATTGGGTCGTAATGATGATTAACTGACTCAAGACGGATGACAACCTTGAGCAGGTGCAAATGATGACGTTCGAGATCAAACACCTAAGACAACTTGGATACAAAACTTGGAAACAAAGTCTAGGGGATTCAAATTGATTAACCAATGATGGATATGGGATCAAAGGATGATCTAAGATACTCGTAGATGATTTGTTTGATGAAATGATGATTTTTGAAAAATGCAAAAAAATGAAAATGATGATTACGACGAATGATGATAATTTTTTTTTGATTGTGACGAACGACTTGGCTAACAATAGGCTTTCAATGGCCAAAAGGATTCACATTCTGGAATTTGTATGGGAAGCATAGTCACCTTTGTATGTCAGAAGTTCATCTATTTAGCTAGCAAGTTCACCTGTTTAGCTTGCAAACTTTCCTATCTAGATGGAGCAAACTCACCTCTATTGGAAAATTCACCTGTTCAGATTGGAAAATTTTCTCAAAACCTAGGTGACATAGGAAAACTGGAAAATTCGCCCCAGATGGAAAATTCATCTATCTGAGGAAGTAGGTTAACCCAAGACTCAACTGGTGCAAGTAACATGCAAATTTTATAAGAAAGTTCACCTATTAGGAAGAAATTTCACCCAAGAAACTAGAAAACTCACCCAAGAAGCTAACAAATTCACCCAAGAAGCTAGCAAACTCACCCAAACAACTAGTAAGTTTGCCCAAGAAGTTGACAAGTTCACCCAAATAGATGAAGCCACTGAAGAATGGGAAAATGTGACTTTGAGGATCACCTGATGGGATGAAAAATTCACCTAAACAGACTTGAACAAAGAATGAGATCTCCAATGGGAAAACAAATTCACCTAAATAGACCCGAATAGGGACTTAGGTGAAGAACGAGATAACAAACGGACAAATAGATTCACCTAAACGGACCTGAATAGGGACTCAAATAGAGAACATGATAGCAAACAGACAAATGAATTCACTTAAACGGATCCAAATGGGGACTCGAACGAAGAATGAGATAACAAACAGACAAATAGATTCACCTAAACGGATCCAAATGGGGACTCCAACAAAGAACAAGATAGAAAATGGCCAAACAGATTCGCTTAAACAGATCCGAATGAGGACTCGAATGAAGAACGGGATAGCGAATGGATAAACAAATTTGCCCAAACAGATCCAAATGGGGACTCGAATAAAGAATAGGTTAGAAACTGGTCAAACGGATACCAAAAAAGAGTCGAACGGGGACTTAGACAGACAAAAGACTGGAGGCAGGGTTGCCCTTGTAAAAAGAAAATTCACCCAAACTAAGGAGAAAAATTGCCTATGTACAAGGAATAGGTGAATTTGATGAACAAGGAAACAGGCATAACTGGAATGGGAAACCAGGATCGCCTCTATAAGGAGAAAATTTTCCCAACAAGGTAGAAAATTCACCCGAGAGGTGAGAAAATTCATCTATTCCCAAAGAATGAGCAAATTTGACAGATGGGGGACTAACATACTCGCCTAAGGGATGGAAAAACTCGCTGGTTTAGGAGAACAGAAGAAATTGGGGCTGCCTAAGAAGGTGAATCACAAGAAAATTCACCTCTAACAAAGGAAAATTCACTAAAATGGATGACCTTGACTGGACTGAGACACAAAATCGCCCTTTTGTAGGGAAAAATTGCTTGTCTACAGTGAAAATTCACCTCTGTAAGGGGAAAATTCACCTTTGAAGGCAAGGGTTGACTGTGGCAAAGGACAACAAGCACAAAAAATAACAGACAAAAGGCTAAATTGACTCAATTGAAAATGAAAGCATCGGTATCACACAAAGAAGACACACCTAGCATCACAATCCTAAAATTAGTGATATGGGTTTGAAAACTTGATTTAGGCTCACCACCTTGAGCAGACAATCTAAGGTTAATACTCCGTGATACCGGGGTGGTTCTCTAGAGCACTCTTTCTTGCAAAGGCGGATAACTAGCGTTTCAATGGCACAGGGTCATCAACGGACGCCACAGGATGACCTTCATGCTCTCACTCGAGGAATATCATAGTCCACCATGAGGATTCCTATCTCAACTCAAATGAGTATGTGGTGACTAAATTTGGGGTATGGTCAACATCCCTTGCACTACGCCAAGCCATGGCTAAAACACGGGTCTCTATCTAGGCTACACAAGGCTATGTCAGGCGTCCTCAATATACATAAGGTATGTGAGGCACAACCATGAACACTAGCCTATCACAAGCATGATTCAGAAGCCCCAATGAGGTATTGGAAACTCGGACTAAATCTTCATGTATTATCTAGGTATCACCCTAGCTTCGACGCTTCACCAGACACGACGTGATTGGATTGGGCTACAACTTTCATTCTCCTCCCTTTTATACCCCGTCGATGACATGTGGTTGGAATCATCCCTCAGGTGATGAAATACCAAGCGACTCCTGCCAAAGGAAGAAGATACTAGATGCTTTGGTTGGTCCCCAAGCTCACACGTAGCACAAGGGGAGAGTTTAGACACACTAGCACCTCCTAGGTAGACTCGACTAGACTAGAATGAACTGTGGTTTCTCATCTCCCAAGATCGCCAAATGGCGCAAGGGGATTGGATACGTCAACAATCCACTCACAAGCATGAAAAACAAGTTAATTGACCCTTTAATTAATCTACGTGTTCCTAGCTAGTATGGAAAATCGATAAATAAACTAACTAAAATTTCTTGGATAGATCGTTCTGCAAAAAATGCATTAGTAGTTTGAAACCACTGGTCTTGGATGGATGAAGAAAATCTGCACAAATCATTAGCAGAAACCAAGGACACTTACAAACATATGAGTTAGCAGATTAGTACCTGAAAATGGAACCGAAATGATGTTGAAAATTGAAAATTTAGGCCTCGGATTTACCTCTATGTGAGGCAAATTCGCCTGTCTAGATGAGCAAATTTGCCCATGTTAGGAGAAAATTTGGTTGTTTTGTGGGGATGGGCGAATTAGCTATGGAAAGAGGCGAATTTTCTTGAGAGAAAATTTGGTTGTTTTGGGGGGATGGACAAATTTTCTATGGAAAGAGGCGAATTTGCTTGAGAGAAAATTTGGTCGTTCTGGGGGGATGGGAAATTTGCTATGGAAAGAGGCGAATTCACTATGGAAAGAGGTGAATGTGCTCTCGCCTGTTCAAATGAGAAAATTCACCCCTATAAGGAGCAACTCTACCCCTGTTTGCAAGTTCGCCTGTCTGGATGAGCACATTCGCCCCTATAAAGAGAAAGCTCGCTCATTAGGGTAGTTTCACCTCTACGTGTAAAGTCAGAACCTACAAAACTCAAACAACAAAGAATCTAAAAGTGTAAAACCTTGATGTGGGTCCCTTCAGGTGTGCCATAAATGTGTGCAAGTGGATTTTCCTAGTCTAAAATGCAAAATGAAACGAAATGAAAGCAAGTAAAAAGATAAACAACACCTCAAGATTGGCCTAGTCGAAGTTGAACAAAATGAAAGATAAAATGAGTGTTATACCTTGTCCAAGTTGATCGGTTGATTGGCCCTGTTGATCGTTTGATATGTGTGCTCTAGGATGATTTCGACAGCATAACAACTTATTCTTGCTTGATTTGGATGCAAAGATGGCTATGGATGGAAGATGGTAGTGTGTGAGAGGAGAAGACTTGGATGAATGTGATTGAATGTGAATGGTTATGATAGAGAGTGAAATCGGAATGAAAAATGACCAAGTCTTTGAGTTATTAGTAAGAGGGGAGATGAATGAATGGCCAAGATTGATTCTTGGGAGAGGATCAATGGTTGAGACCAAGACTTGACTAAAGGAATTACAAATTCCTTTCTAATTTTCATGGGAATGATAAAAGGAATTAAATATTCCTTGGGAAAGAAAAAAGAAATTTAATATTCCTTGGGGGATGAGAGAGGAATTAAAAATTCTTCAAAAGGACCTTGGGAAGATAAAAAAGAATTAAAAATTCCTTGGGGGATGGGATGATTTGACCAAGGGGGGTTGATTAGGCTAGTTGATGAAGGATTAGAGGAAGATTAGGTGTCTAATGATGATTAGGATCCAACTTTCAAAAGTTGGAGGATTTGACACATCCTAATCATGGATTAGGAATGTGCACATCCCTAATTATGGGATTAGTAGGTGGATTAGGATTGGGTGTAGATTGTGGGGGATGGGAGATAAAGGGAATTAAATAATTGGATTATTTGTTTAATTTTTTGGAAGAAAGGAATAAAGTGTAAGGTATTTAATTATTTAACTAAATACCTTAGGGATTTAGAGGACTTTAGAGATATTAATTAAATAATAGTAATATTACTTAATTAATATGGGTAGGAGGATATTTAGATGAAAAGGGATAAATTTGACTAGATATAAGTGGCCAAATTTAGATTTCTACACTATCAATGCAATTGTGTTTGTTGTTGTATAGGTGGTCATTTTTGGAAATTCCATATATAGAACTAATAAATTAATGATATTTGAGAAGCATGTGTAGGAAATGGATTTGGATATACTTGCAAATAAGCATTTGTTTATGAAAAAGTGATTCTTAATTCTTAGTTTTGGAGATAAATTTTCTTTTAAACATTCTTTATTTTCATCTATGGTTAGTGCCTAAAATCCCACATTTATTATGCATGTGTAGTCAATTGTAAAACATCTCAAGTATGTACAAGTATATATTAAACATCCATAATTCCTAACATAAACATAATCAATTCTCATTATACCATGTGGATGAATGCTCTTGGTCCAATAGTTGATGTGAATTGAAGGCAAGATTAATTTGAATACATATAGAGATGTTTGAACTTGAAATGATTATAACATTAAAAGTGACGGGATGAGTGGATGATGGAAACACAAGGGGTTGCTATGCTCTAGATAAAATAATCATAGACCTACCTTATTGAAGGTCTTATAAGATTCAAATGAATTAATGTGTCTATATCTCAGTGGATCTATATAAATCCATTTGATATGAAAAAAATGTTACGAGGTTCACGTGTCTTGGTTGCTCATGGTATGTGGAGATGAGTTATGACTATCATATTTCTTAGTTTCATTCAATTATAATATTGTAAAGTATTATTGTCCTTGAAAATTCAAGAAATGAGAATAAATGTTTTCCCCTTGAAATGGTGATGACCTTTATTTAAAGACTTTCACTATTTAAAAAACCATGTGTAGACTTGTGATCAAAGTTTTTTTTGGTGATAAAATATCTAAAATGGCCATTTTTTGATAAACCTTATTATTATTATTGTTGGAGAAATAAAAATATCAAAAGCATAGATGGATGCACAAGTATGATAGACATACCATTGTAGACATCAATTATATAAGAAAGCGAGAACTTATGTGAAACATAAGTTATGTTGGATCTTATTCTCTATACAAAAATAATTAATTTATAAGGATGAACGCTATGCTATCACCATTAACATCAAATTTCATGTTAGAATGGTGATACCAAGGGCAATGGAGCAAGATAATTAGGATCCCAAATATCTTGTAATCCCTAAGTAGAAATCTATTATCCCGACTATACCTTTAACCTCATTATTGGTAACCAAAATTATGGCCAACAAAGATATTCCTATCTTACTTATAGAGCGTCTCTTATTTTAATTAGGATTATTTTTTATTTTAAAATCATGTCAAAATTATTTAGTGAATTCATGTGGAAGTGTTGTGTGGTCACATTAACCGACCAAAAAAAACTCTTGACGATGTGATAGTATGATACTAAATCAATTGTAAAAGTTACAACATGCTTCTAATATTATTGATTACTCTTGAAATGAATTATACACTTACATTTTATAGGCCAAAGAGGTTGAAATATTGACTAAAATTGATTGAGAATTAACTCACAAGTTGAATTTAGTGAGCTCAATAATCTAAATTGACAATGTGTTCAATTAGGGAGTGAAATAAGATTGAACCCGTTTAAATAAATAAGGTAGATATTAATTAATTACAAACATTATAATTTATCTATTTACATAAATAAAATATTTTCATCCATGATACCTAAGCTAGACTAAGTTAACTCATTCTAGAAATACGTGTACATGTTCCACACCAACATCCCCACATATTTTTAACTTAGGGTAGTGAGCGAAGGAAGGAGGAATTAGTTATCTATTTTCCCTTAAGAAATAATTCCTTACAATAGAATTGAGAACTTACTATTTAAAGAACACCTTGATAAATGCATGATTGGTAAATTTGCAACATGGAAGTGTTTGGACATGAAACTAGGTTTAGAAACCCTTTTGTAGTGATCAAATCTCCTTAAGAATTGGTCAACTCCAAAATCATTCTTTGTTACTATTTATTGTATTTAGTAATCAATTGTCTTATAAGATACTATATCATTGGCTTGATCGACATATGATGCATGAAATAGTGTCGTGTTATTATTTATATGTACATGGAGTGGGTGTATCAATTGAAGGAAGATAAAAATATCTCTCCTCAAAATCATCATTCAATATGTCATAATATGTAAAAGAAGATAATGACCAAGGAAGCATGATGACAAAAGTAGAGAAAGTGGGCAAGAAAGTTAACTCAATTTTGACAAAAGAAGGCAATGAATGACCAAATTTATTAAAATTTTAGAATTGGGATGAATCAAGAGCCTTGTTATTGGAAGTGACCAAGTGGATTTTCAAATATCAAATTATAACTCTATTTGGTGATTTAAAATCCAAGAATTTTCCATTTCTTGAATGTGATTTAATACATGGACACAAGTTTTTGTAAAAGTAAAGGTTAATGGAAAATATTATGAAACTATGTATTATCTACCTTGATATTTCCCATCCCTAATTAGCATTACCACCAACTAATATTTTGTGAATGTTACAGTGAATGAGAGTAGAAAAAACATGATTTAAAATTTTCAATATGATCAGTGGTTCCCAAGTCAATAGTCCAATCCTATGTAGGAGAAAAATGAGTTATCATGGAGAGTGCAAATTTTTAACTTCATTCAAAAGTAATGGATGTAACTATTTTCTTGTCACTTGAAGAAGACTATTGACCTTGGTGTCACATTTTGTTTTTTTATTGTCTAAGTGGAATCTACATGACCTTGGCGCTTGGAGCATGTGCATGCCTTTAGTTCCTTTTTCAAATTTTAGGAGGAATATGAATTATTGACTTTAGATTGACCTCATAAAAGGATTTTCAATCTTTGGGTTGTGTCTAAATTTTAACTCTTTGGATGAATTTATACAAGTGTATGATCTTATAATTATGAGGAGATAAAGTGTACATGTGGAGACAAAAAATGAATACATGCTTCCAATTTTAGAACTTGAACAACTATGATTAGATGTCCATCTTGACTATCGACATTACAATAATTTAATTAAATCTTAATCAACTTGAATTGCAAGATTAGTTTATTATTCATGCCAAAGTGATCATGTTAGGATCTTACCTACATAATATTATAAAAAAAAATGACATGTGAAAAATAACACAATGCTTGAAAAATAGCTACAAATACACATAATTTAGAACAAGTGTTATAGTCCTCTTCAAGGAGGCAACTAATTATGCACTATTAAAATAATGATTCTAATATAGTCTTCTCTTTATTACAACATCAATATAAATGACCTCGAAAATAGTAACTTATAAGGTACACCCAATGTGGGATAAATACACACACTTAATATGAGCTCATTGCATTATTACATTTTTATGTGATGCACATGAGATAAATTCACTATGATATAAAATTTAATTAAATAAAATTGAATATGATTATTATAATTATTAGAATCATAGATTAGGATAGAGGGTCCTAAAATGATCTCCATCTTCATAATCCTTGTCCTTAAGGATTAAACTATGGGAATTATAGCTAAAGTTGGTTGAGAGGTTCCCAAGTGATATATTATGGTTGTAACTCTTGCTACTAGAGTAAACCATATGTGATTGTTTAGTTACAATGTTGACATGATCACTGTCCTAAAATAACTTATAGCTCAAGGATGATTAGATATTTATCATCCAATTTCAGAAGAGTTGATTGAATGTAAGCATATTTTCAAAGAATCTTATTTAAACATGAGACAAGGAAAAAAATATGTATCTTAGAGGATGGAGGGATATCCAACTTATAGGCCACTTCACGCACATGTTGTAGCACTCATAAAGGTCCATAGAATTTTGGTGCTACCTTCTTTCTTCCCAAAAGCTTGAGGGGTGTTTGCACATATGTTTGAAGTTTTAGAAAGACCAAGTCCATTTTGGTGAAAATGCACCTAGAATGATGTTGAGATATCTATTTTTTCACACAATTCTAAGCTAGGGCCAAGTTGTCCTTGAGAGTTTAAATGAGATACTCTTGATGTGTGAGAGTTGATTCAAGGAATTATAACTTAAAAATCATTAGTAGGTAGGATGTGAGGAAAGGTAGTGGTTGTTTATACAGAAATTTATATGGATCATCTTGATGGAAGAATGAGATGAGATGTACCACCATTTCACAAGGGGTAGTCATTTAGTCCATTGAGTCTATTATTCCAAAGAAAAGCAGTATAAACAAGTTTAAAAAAATTACAATTTACTATTGAATATGGGGTCACAATAATAAACAATGGAAGTGAGCATACCATGGAGGAAAAATATTTTGTCAAGGAAGAATAGAGTGACAATAAATTCTTTATGATGGTTCAATGAACAAAAATGGTCATACTTGGAGACATAATTAGCCACCACAAAGATGATAATCCAAATTTTAAGTACAACCTATCTCTTTAACCTCTTTATCTTTAAGAGATATATGTGAGTATTTCTTTCCCTTCTTACCATTATTGTGAAGTTTTTTCATTAGATGTAACTTCAAAAAAATGATTCTTCATGACCATGTTTCCCACAATGTCCACAATGTCTAGTAGGTTTTGATTTTAAATTCTTTATCCTTTTAGTATTCATTTTTCCCCCTTTTTATTTTAAGTTGATGAATAACTATGAACATGTGCAGTTGCTCTCTTCCTACATGCACTTTTCCCTTTCATAATAATTGGGTTAAATTTTATCCTAAATAATTTCTTAAAAAACTAACCCAATATTCTATATGGGCATGTTGTTTGATACATAGAAGTCAAGAGACTATTTAACTGATTCAAAGTATTAGTTGGTAGTCATATAAATCAACATAGGAAATATTTTATTCTAATTTAAGAGAATAAAACAAAAGTATACATCTAAATGATCTAGCCATTTTTCTACCCACTCCCCATATCCTTAAAAGAATATGATCTTAATTTATGTCTTTCTTTCATCTTGAGGTTTGCTTGGAAGAATTTGTTTGCCTTAGAATTTATCCTCTTATTTGGAGTAGATTTTTCTATTGCCCCCATTTGTAATTTTTCTCCACTAGATTCTCCATTCAAGTCATTGTAGTTTCCACCAATTGAGATAATTTGGAAATAATAATCTTTAACTTGAGGAACGCTGATTTTAATCAAAAGTTGATGTACCTCTTGTTGTCACTTAGAAGTGCACCCTTGCTAAGCTACAAAACTTAGACTACTAGTGAAATATTGGGAATTTTCAAAGTTGTGGGTCACCTATAATAGAAAAGAACCTCTAGAGAGGGTTGGTTCCCTTGGTTTTATCACCTAAACTAAAATACCTACTACTGTTGCTGGGAAAAGAGTGATAGAAAAAGCATAAAATGAACTTAAAAGTAACTATGAAGGCGATGCACCAGACTCAAATGACCTATATTTGATGTTCTTTAACACACAATCTTTAGTAAAACTCTACATTTATTGTAAAACTCTATCTTTATTGTAAAAATCTTGATTTTATACCCTATGTTGAGTGTTTTTCAAGGAGGACATCTATAACTCACTATTTCGAAGGAAAATGCAAGGTTTTCACAACTCAAATAACCATGTACATTTTGCACAACTTATAATCTGCATGAAAGTATGATTCTCTACCTATGGTTGTTTGATAAACAAATATTTTGAAGGTTTAATAATTGAAACATAATAAGATATGCATCATTTGTTGATATACACCATAAAGCAACATATAAAGAAGGAAAATATGATAATTTAATAAAGGAGTTTATTACATCAAAATAAGTCCGAAATCTGTATCTTCTTGCTTGAAATGTGTTACAAAATATGTTTTTCAATGTTGTGAATGAGAAAATATTGTTGAAATGCACAAGACAACTGAGAGGGGGGGGGTGAATCAGTTATACCAAATTAATTTTACTTTTGACCTTAATCAATTCCACTTTAAATTTAATCTGTTATTAAGTATAAACATGAAATGTAGATAACAAAAAGAAAATACTAGAGACACTAGATTTACATGGAAAACCCAATGAGGGAAAAACCATGGTGAGGATTAACTCACAATATAATAGTAATGCAAAAATTGGATACAAAGGCTCACTGCCAGAGGGCTCATTGCCTAGAAAGGACTCACTATCCAGATACAAAGACTCACTGCCTACAAATAGGACTCACTGTCCAGAAGGAGGCTCACTACCTAAAAACAAAGAAAGACAATATAAAATCCACAACAGTAGGTTCCACACATTCGTAGCCCGATCAAAGGATTGTAGACACCATCAAATCACTGCTTTTAGGAATCTAACACATCAAAGTACTAATACCTTGATTCAATTTCAAAAAATCCACTTTTTGCACTTATTTCACACACTTCACACTTCATGCTTTCAATTCAAAACATCTTGACTTGTATTAATACCATCTTTGATCTTGAAAATTTTCTCCAAGGTCGGCTACGCATCCTTTATTTTACAAATTCAAATTAGGTCAATGACTCACCATTCCTGTGGTGGATAAGAATGAGAGTGGACCAATTATATACTTAATTAGGACCCAAACAACATATTGGATCAATCACATGCTTACTTAATCAATACTTATTCTCCATGTAATGTGTAAACACCAACTCTGCCAAACCTAATGAAAACACCAATGAGCTTTGGAGTATGTGCATCCACAAAAAGATGATGAAATGTGGATCACACAACATGCTTCATCAAACATTGGAAAACCTCTTAGAAACCTTCAGATACATCCACAAAAATTGCAAAAATATTTATACATAGAGCACTCTTCAACAATCCAACCAAACGGTGCAAACAACACAATAGCTTTGGAACAGGTCTTCCGAAGGACCAAACCATGAGCATGTTTTCCAAAACATAGATAAAATAAATATTAACCTTCTTCCATATCTACAAGATCTAAGACAAACCACCATAAGACTACAAAGCAAAGACATCTCTCCCAGTTCACAGACAAATAGTTCTACCAAACCGGTTCACACACCGGTTCACACATCTTTCACTCTCCATCAAACCAAAAGATAAAAATCAAGATATATTATCCATTCAAGCCCATAAAAAATAATAAATATCCACATAGGCATAGGATCAATAAAAATAAATGCAAAGCACATTATCAAAGCACACTCAGAACACACACACAACTCTATCTTCATTGTTTATTAATTTTATCAAAATAACTTGAGATCAACACATCTGCAACACCATAAAGATAGCTCCATGTACTCTCAACACTTCTAAATATCTCAAATATACATGTACCACCTACAATCACTCTGAACTATGTTGACATCAATGAAAAAATTAATGAAAACACCACCAAACACATTCATACTTGCAACAATCCCCCCCTTTGTCATTGATGGCAACATATGATGTGAAAAGCCATCAAAGAAAACATACACACTCTCCTGCTTCTTCTTCCCTTTCTTTTTGAGATTAGACAACCTGCACAACATTTCTGCACTCTCTTCTCCTTGCAAGTTTCTCTCTCCCTTTCAACTTTTTTCACATGAATCTCACTCCCCAGATTTAAATAGGATTTTTCACATGAATTTCTCCCCCCCTTTGACATCAATGGAAAATAAAAGTTTTGCATGGAACTTCTGCCATATAAAGATCTGATCACTCCCCCTCAGGAGTGCACCCACATCTCATACTACAATAATGATACTCTCTACTCCCCCTGAGGAGTAGATCTCAATCATTAGTCCAGACAAATGAAGAATCTGTAGATCCACTGGATTGATGCACCTCCATGTGCACCTAGTTTAAGGAAGGAGGGGAAATAACCCATAACTTCCCCCTGAGATACTCAAAAGTATCCTTTAGGAGCCTTAGTAAATATATCTGCAATCTAATCCTTAGTAGACACATATTGAAGTCTGACTTCATTTTCTAATACCTTCTCCCTTAAGAAATGATATCTGATAGATATATGTTGTGTCCTAGAATGCATCACCAAATTCTTTGAAATGTTTATTGCACTTGTATTGTACAAAAGATAGGGATAGTCTCATCACATATCACACCTATATCCTTCAATGTTTGCTTCATCCAAAGTACTTGTGTACAACTAGATGTTGCTGCAATATACTCAACTTCTATAGTGGACAAAGAAATTGAATCTTGTTTCTTGCTTAACCATGAGACCAATCTTACTCCAAGAAAGAATGCACCACCACTTGTACTCTTTTGATCATCTACACAACCAACCCAATCTACATCAATGTAGACATTCAAGGTGAAATTAGTATCCTTAGGATACCATAGACCACAATCTGGAGTCCCCTTTATATATCTAAATATCCTATTCACAGTCGTAACATGTGTTTCTTTAGGTTTTGCTTGAAATATGGAAACCAAGAATATTGCATGCATGACATCTGGTCTAGTAGCAGTAAGATATAGCAGTCCACTAATAATAGATCTATAAAAGCTCTGATCAAATTTGGAAGAATCATCATCCTTACTCAATTTTCATCCAATTACCATAGGGTTATAAACCAGTTTGGAATCATCCATTCCAAACTTCTTCAAAATTCTTTAACATACTTAGATTCTGAATTGAATATTCCCTTATCAGTTTGATTCACTTGAATCCCAAGGAAGAAATTCAACTCACCAATCATAGACATCTCAAAGTCTTTTTGCATCTCCTCTACAAATTTCTTGCACATACCTTCATTTTCTCCAAAGATAATATCATCAACATACACCACAACTATCAACATTTTGTTTCCTTCAAATTTGAAATAGAGATTGCTATTAGCAGAGCCTTTGCTAAACCCTTGTTGTGTCAAATATCTGTCAACCCTTGGATACCATGCTCTAGGAGCCTGTTTAAGTCCATATAGTGCCTTTTTCAACTTGCAGACCATGTTTGGTTTTTTTAATAACTGGCATCCTTCCGGTTGTTTCATGTACACCTCTTCTTATGATTCTCCCTTCAAGAATGCAAACTTAACATCCATCTGGTACACTTTGAAATATTTATGAGTAGAAAATTCCAAAAACATATAAATGGCCTCCATTCTCGCCACGGGGGAAAATGTCTCTTCAAAGTCTATTCCTTCAACCCGTGATTAACCTTTGCATACAAGTCTTTCTTTCTTTATGACTACTTCACCATCTTCATTCAACTTATTCTTGAACACCCATTTTGTGCCGATTACATTCTTGTTTACTAGTCTAGGAACCAGTTCCCATTTTCAGTTCTTCTCTATATGTTGCAATTCCTCTTTCATTTCTCTAACCCAATTCTCATATTTTCATACCTCACTCACACTCTTAGATTCTGTCTTAGAAAATAAACATAAATTTACCTCAACCGCTACCACTTTACTTCTTGTCTTTACTCCTTCACTTATATCTCCAATTATCCGTTCCTCTGGATAATTCTTCTATACATATTTAGGAGTCTTAGGATCAAGTTTTAGAATCTCCTCTTCTTCACTTTTTTCTTTCTCTTCATTTTCCTCTTCTTGTACTTGTCTACAGATAGGATCATCTGGTTCAACTTCACTTATTTCAACTGGTCTGTGCATAGCTTCATCAACTTTTACATTTGCACTTTCAACTATTTTCCTCGGTCTTTTATTGAAGCATCTATATGCTTTGGTGTTAGTTGAATATCGAAGAAAATAACCTTCATCACATCTTTCTTCAAACTTTCCAAGGTTCTCATCATCTCTTTTAATGTAACATCTGCTTCCAAACACCTTAGAGTACTTGGTAGTAGGAATCTTACTAGTCCATAGTTTATAAGGAGTCTTTGTGTTGTTACCTTTGATATGAACTTTGTTAAGAATGTAAACAACAGTGTGGATTGCTTCTCTCCAATATACATCAGGAAAATTTTCCTCTTTCATCATAGTCCTTGCAACCTCTTGAAAAATTCAGTTCTTCCTTTCCATAACTCCATTCTACTGTAGAGTTCTAGGAGTAGAGTAATGTCTCTTTATACCATGCTCTTCAAAAAATGCATTAAACTAACCAGAAGTGAATTATCCACCTCTATCAGACCTTAAACATTTGATTCTTAGATTTAATTCATTCTCTACTCTTGATTTGAACACTTTGAATCTATCTAGAGCTTGAGATTTTTCCCTAAGAAAAGTAACCCATGTCATTCTAGAGTAATCATCAATCAAAATCATAAAATACCTATCACCATTAAGGCTTCCTATTCTTGTGGGACCAAAAAGGTTTGTATGAATCAATTCCAACATTCCAGTAGATGATTGTTCTTTTACTCTAAAATTGCATCTTGTTTTTTTTCCCAACTGACAACTTATGCAAACAAAATTGGTAGGCTTTTTGATTCTAGGCAGATCCCTAACAACTTCTCTTGAACTGATCTTGATTAGATTGTCAAAATTTACATGTCCCATCCTTCGGTGCCATAGCCAACTTTCATTAACTTGAGAAACAAAGCACTGAACATCACCACTCTTAAGCTGATAGATGTTTCCATAAGTTCTTCTTCCTGCAGCTACTACAGTTCCAAACCCTTTTTTGTTCTCACAGGTGTTATCCTGAAACACAAGCTTAAATCCTTTGCTACAAATCTATCCAACACTCAAAAAATTATGCCTTAAGCCCTTAACATAATAAATGTCATCAATACTATGTTTTCCATCAAGACTAATTGTTCCTTTTCCAACAATCTTAGCACCAGAATCATCTCCAAATATAACTAATCCTCCATCATACTTTTCAAGTTTAGTGAATTTAATTTTGTCTCCGGTCATATGATTTGAACATCCACTATCAATTATCCAGTAGTCTTAATCCTGTCTAGCATGGAAGGCAGTAACTAGAGTACCTTCCATCTCATCCTTCTTATTCTCTGAACTAGATTCCCTTGCACATCTTCCATGGTTAGTAGACACAGATTTATTCTCCAAGTTTAGAAACATGAATTCATCTTTATCATCCTTAAAATCAAACTCATCGTCAGAAATTACATCTTCTCTAATTTAATACAATTTCTTAAACTTCATGTCCTTTTTGTCTTTATTATTATTATCTTTGTTCTTCTTGTGTATAGCTCTATTTGGAAATCTTGAAGCATAGTGGCCAATATTTCCACAATTGAAATATTTAAAAGGTAACATACCTTTGTACTTACGAGTAAATTTCTTCAATTTCCTTGTAAAGTTTTCTTCCAACTCTTTTGAACCATCACTATCTGAATCATCTTCTATCTTAGTTGCTTTGAAGTCTGTTTCAACTTTCTCCTTTTCTCTTCCAAAATTCCTCATCTCAAATGCAGTCAAGGTGCCAAATAGCTATTCTTTAGTGAATTTATTTGGATCATACATTTCTTCAATAACAGAGACCTTGTCATTGTAGTTCTCTAGTAGGGTCATCAAGATCTTCTCTATTACATCTTCATCTGCCATAGTACGAGATTGATTTTTGATTTCATTTACTGCAAGTTCAAATCTTTGAAAGTAGCTTGCAATTTCTTCACCTTCTTCCGTTCTCAAGTTCTCAAATTTGTGCTTTGCTGTTAGATTCCTTGATAATTTGACTCTTTCATTTCCTTCTCAAATATCTTTCAAATTTTCCCATACTTCATAAGCAGTGCCTAGAGAAATAAATTTTGTTCATTCAGTCTTAGATAAGGCACTAAATATAGCATACCTTGCTTTTTCATTCTCCTCATAGGAAGAAATCTCATCTGCATAAGAAGGACCACTAGCCGACTCAACATATTTTATCTCAATAGATTTCCAAGTATTGAAACCAAGAGGGATCAGGTAACCTCTCATCTTCACTTTCCAATCACTATAGTTAACTCCATCAAATATAAGGATTTTCAAATTATGTGCCATCTAATCTACCTCAAGCGGTTAAGCTCTTCTTCAACCAAAGCTTTGATACCAATTGTTGAAATACACAAGACAACTGAGAGGGGGGGTGAATCAATTGTACCAAATTACTTTTACTTCTAACCTTAATCAATTCCACTTTATGTTTAATATGTTATTAAGTATAAAAATGAAATGTAGATAACAAAAATAAAATACCAGAGACACTAGATTTATGTGGAAAACCCAATGAGGGAAAAGCCATGGTAAGGATTAACTCATAATATAATAGTAATGAAAAACCAGATAAAAAGGCTCACTGCCCAAATAGGACTCATTGTCTAGATACAAAGGCTCACTACCTACAGATAGGACTCATTGTCCAAAAGGAGGCTCACTACCTACAAACAAATAAAGACAATAGAAAATATACCACAACAAGTTCCACACACTCACAACCTGATCAAAGGATTGTAGACACCATCACCTCACTGCTTTTAAGAATCTAACACATCAAAGTACTGCTACCTTGATTCAATTTCACACACTCTTCTTTTTGTTAGAGTAATTAGACATTTACTTTATTAATTAAACAATATTTGTTTAATTACGTAAAGTTCCCTTTTACCTCTTTTTCACTTAAGCTAACATTAGGTGCATAATAATTAATTACTTTATTAATTATTATTGTGCAAGCCTAGGGTTTTCCTTTTTAGGGTTTTCATCTATATGTAGTTGAAAACTATCTTTTGTATTATTATTCATTTTACATTTTCAGGTGAATACATTGCTCCACATTCTTGAGCATTTCCTTTGTTGCTTCTCTTTGCTTCTCCTTGTAACAGGTTATTTTCTTGCAAAGATCTTTGGGCTTCTATGGTGTTGTATCTTCTCAACTCCAACATGGTATCAGAGCTTCAGATTTGCAGCTGCTTGTTCTTGTTTTGAGATTTTTGCATTGGAAGCAAATCTAGGGTTCTAAAGTTTCTTCTTGTGGATTCAGCATACTCCATTTTTTAGGTTCACTTTGGGCCCAAACGGACAGTGCCATTGGATTCGTAGCACCCAAAAACCCCTAAATCGACTGTCAAATCATCAATTTTGGTTATAGTCAACCAGGGATGCAAAATTTTTTTGGTTTAGCCGTACGGAGCAAAAATCGCAAAAATCGCAAAAAAATGGAAAAAAAAATTTTGGTTTATTTTGCGCGGCCAGTATAAATTGCCGCGCCGCCTGGCGGCCACCGCCACTGGCGGCTACCACCGACCGTGGCCAAGCAGCCATTGCCGCCCCTACCGGCCCGCCACCCTATCCACTCCACCCGAGCGTAGCCTACGCGCCACCGGCCGCGCCGCTCGCGCACTGCCAGCTCCTACGTGCCTACCCCCGGTCCGCCATGTGCCCTGGGGCCGCCGGATTTTAAGCCCTTGAGGTCTAATTTTTTCTCGCCAACCCCCTATTATGTCATTTTTGGTCAAATGGGCATAACTTGGGCATCCTAGCTCCGTTTTTCAAATAGGAAGATGCGTTGGAAAGCTAAGAATGGCACCAATCTGATGGTATAGAAATATTTTTAATTTTTTTATCAGTCTGGATATTTTTTACCACTCAAAGTGAGGTCTTCTTTCTTCACTTCCGGGGTCATAAAAGATGCAAACAGACTCCATTTTTCAAACTTGAATAGGTGTTGGAAAGCTCTCAACATGCTCTATTCAGTGGTGTGATCTATTTTATCAAAATTTTCACCAGGTATATGAAAATTTATCTTGAAGTATTTTTTGCTTATGCATTGCTTCCTTCTTCTTAGTTTGTACTATGGTTTAGGTTTATCTTTTGTGGGGGTTGTTTTTTCTCTTGCTTTCTGTCATTTATATCAGAAAACCAAAACACCAAAACTCTCAAAAATACAAACCCTTCTGCATCTTCTATCTATTGTAAAAGATCACATAATAATAAAAAACACAAGCAGGTACAGGTGCAGGGTTTCATGGCAGACTCTTCAGTTGAGCTACTCGCATCACATAACTATCACATTTGGAAGTCTCGTATGATGAGGCTACTCCAGTCATGAGGGTTATGGTCTTGTTTAGATGAGGTTCAACCTCAATTGCAGCGTCATTTTGAGATTATGCAGCACAGGAACAAGATGGATGAGGCTATAGGTTTGTTATGCATGCATGTTTTAGACAGTCTTTTGTTTCACCTTGATGCTTTGCTCACTCCTCGAGCCATGTGGCTGAAGTTTGAGACACTTTTTGGGGCCGTTAATGAGTTCCGTGCATTACAGATTGAGGCAGAGCTGACTTCATTGTTACCTGATTCATTTCCCACTATTGAGGATTTTTTGAACAAGTTCAAAACTATCCACACTATTTTACAAGGTTGTGGGATGAACAAGACAAACACAGAGTGCATTTACTTGATTCTTTCGAAGCTTCGTGGTCCATTTCAGATATTTGCTTCCTCCTTCTACTCCAGCGTGGATGGTTTGGGTGCCAGTTTTACCATGCCTACCTTTGATTTGTTTTGTGAGCGTTTGTCTCGGGAACAGTCTCACCTTTCTCAGATGGATATGCTCTCAGGTTCAAAGAGCAAAGCATTGGTTGCTCAATCACCGAAGGGGAAACAGAAGTAGAAACCGAGGCCCAAGAAATATTTTGCAGGTAGTGAGCATTCCTCCAAACCACCTCCTAAGTCTGATTCTAAACCACCATTTAATCCAAAACATGGGAAATCTTCGAAGTCTGGTGAGTCTTCCTCCAAGACTAAGGAGAAATCAGGAGACACTTGCATTTTTTGTGGCAAGCAAGGTCATCCAGTTTCCAGGTGTTGGAAATGATTAGAGGCTTTAGAGGAGGCCATGCAGCAGCAACACATCTCCTCACCTCAGTCTTCTTCTTCTTCCACCACAGGGAAGGGTCATGCTCTCACTGCACGACCATCGACCAATGGGTCCACTTGGATTTTAGACTCTGGTGCTTCTCACCATATGACTCACACTCAGCAGTTGGTCACTTCTCTTGCCTCTTGTGGTACTTCACAGATTGCAGTGGGTGACTCTTCACAGCTTTCCGTCTTGGGTTCAGGTTCTGTCTCTTTGGATGGCGGCACTCTACAAGATGTTTTGGTTGTTCCTGACATTTCGATGAACCTCTTGTCCATTTATTAGATTTGCCACACTGGCTCTGGTAAGACAGTTGAGTTCTCACCACATGATGTGGTTATTCGGGACCTCCATGATTCTGATTTGGTTGTGGCTACTGGTAGTGTTGATACTGCATCTCGTCTTTACAGATTTGATGGCTTTGCGCCTTCTGAGGGTACAGGTTCATCTCTTATAGCACATGCAGCTTCAGTGAGTCAGCTTTGGCATGAGTGTTTGGGCCATGTCAATTATAGATATCTTCAACAGATGAGTACACAGTCACTTGTTCTTGGTCTTCCACGGATTTCCTACACTGATGGTGTTTGTCATGGTTGTGTGCTTGGAAAGCATCACAGGGATCCCTTTCTGAAGGGAAGTACCACTCGTGCTTTGGCACCCTTGGAGTTGATTCATAGTGACCTCATGTCATTTCCCACTCCTTTTTCAGGGGCCAAGTATGTGCTCACATTCATTGATGACTTCTTCAGACGCACATGGTTGTACTTTCTTAAGTACAAGTCTGATGTCTTTGATTTCTTTCGTGTCTTCAAGACATTTGTAGAGAAGCAGTCTGGTCTTTCTATCTGGTGGATATGTATAGATAATGGGGGGAGTATGTGAATCAGGCCTTTAGATATTTTTGAATTGAGCATGGGTTGCAGCATCAGTTTTCTATTCCCTACACCCCTCAGCAGAATGGTATCGCTGAGCGAAAGAACAGGACTTTACGGGAGATGGCTAATTGTATGATTCAGTCCAGGTCCATGGATTCATCCTTTTGGGATGAGGTAGTCAATTGTGCCAACTATATTTAGAATCAAATGCCTCACAAGGTGATTCGACATATGACTCTTGAGGAGGCTTGGTCTCATGACAAGCCTAATATTTCATCATTTCAAGTATTTGGTAGTGAGGCATGGGATTTTATTCCTGATGCTCAAAGGAGAGCTGTGGAGCGGAAGAGTCGACCCCTCATTTTTGTTGGCTACTATGAGGATGTTAAGGCGTACAGGTTGTTTGATCCTAATTCTAGAGAGGTCCTATTTCGACGGGATGTTCAGTTTGATGAGCGCCTTCCTCTAGTTGATACCCTATCTCCAGTGTCCACTTCACTACCTACTCCACCCATTGCAGCTCTTCAGGATTATTTTGAGGATGATTCTGATGAGGATATTGATGATCCCCCATCTCCACCTCCACTTGCTCCACCTTAGAGGCCCAAATGGGCTCGCTTTACTATTGAGGCAACATGATCTATGGCCAGTGATCCTTCAGACACTCGTCGCACCCGTTCTCATACTGCGGGTTCTAGTCTTTTGACTCATGCTCTTTCAGAGGATCCTTAGAGGTTTTCAGAGGCGATAGGTCACCCTGAGTGGGATAGTGCTATGGAGGAGGAGTATTCTTCTTTGATGAGGAATAGTACATGGGATCTCTTTCCTTTTTCTAAGGGCAGAAAGATGGTTCGGTGCTGATGGTTGTATCGCACCAAGTATGCTGTTGATGGTTCTATTGATAAGTACAAAGAATGTCTTGTTGTGAAGGGTTTCTCATAGGTTGAGGGTATTGATTACTCCAAGACATTTTCCCCTGTCACCAAGATGAATTCTATTCATTTTGTACTATCACTTGCAGCTTCTAGAGGATGGCTCATTTTTTAGATGGATGTGAAGTGTGCCTTCTTGCATGGTGACCTACAGGAGGAGATCTATATGGAGCAACCTCATGGATTTTTTCATGATGCTTCTTTGGTTTGCAAACTTCAGCATTCATTATATGGTCTCAAACAGGCCCCTCGGGCTTGGTATGAGAAGATGGATTCTTTTTTGCTCTCCACTGGTTTCACTCATTGTCATTCTAATCACACAGTCTATATTCAACATCTTGAGGGTGAGATCTTGATTCTTGTGCTATATGTTGATGATCTTCTCATCACAGGTAGCTCATCCTTTATGATTCAAAATTCTCTACTAGCCTTGATGGAGCAGTTTGAGATGACAGATCTCGACCTTATGCACTATTTTCTTGGTCTTCAGGTGATTCAGTCTTCAGAGGGGATCTCCATTTACCAGCAGAAGTATTCTCTTGATATGCTTCAATGCTTTGGCATGCTTGATTGCAAGCCTACCCCCACACCTTTTCA